>NNCF01126078.1:105697-124278 GCA_002313205.1 Laupala kohalensis | reverse complement strand
CTCATTTTTTGTCCCCCCTTATTCTTTGTCCCCCCTCATTTTAGCCCCCCCTCCATTTGATGTATGTTGTGAGATATGTTTTGGTGTGTTGTAGATCAGGAGGGTATGGTTGAGTTGTTTGGCGAGTCCCACACGCGGGGAGTTTCTTGTTGGCTCTCCTTAGTGCGTAACTGCATTTTTCCTACCTGTACAGAATTTTAGGGCTCTAATGACCTCGATGTCGACGAGCCGTAAAGCCAAAAAGAAAAAAAAGCAAACCACTCTAGTCGGGGGTATTGCACGAAGTTACCTATATATTGCGTCGCCCGCCGCACCAACAGACACGTGTGTCATTCACAGAAATTAATATTGTGCACAGTGATGTTATCTCCTTTCTATCACTTTATCAAGACAGCAATTATAATCGTTAATTAAAATGGTCAACACGCGTGTAACCTACAAGTGCAATAACTCTTTCGTGAAGAATAGTGGCTTATCATTTCATAAGTAGTATAGAAAAGAATTTGTCTTACCTCCTGAACCTTCTCTATCTTTTACATTTACCAGCACAGTAATGCAAATTTTAGTATATATTAAGTAAATATTTAAGTTCCTAAATCATGATTTCATTGTTGTAGTGAGCAGATTGTTGATGTTTTACTAAACGAATGTAACGGCGCAGCGATTTATTCGAAAAGTTTGTCCTTTACACAAAAATTAGGTTTCTTTATTCTCAAAGCAGTAAATGTAGCAATTAATATTCAGGTTTATTTTAGGGTTTCCTTGAGATCCTGACCTTGAAAAGAAATGATTAATAGCTACGAAAAGAAAAGGTTTCACCTATTCCAAATATTCAACTATGTGCAGTGCTCATTTTGAAAAAGCACTTTAGAGGAAGGAGGAATCCTTTTTTTTTAAATTGTCCATAATGTTTGATTTTTCATGTCATCTTTAGACACAACCTAAACGGTGGAAAAAAATTGAAAGATTACTGGTAAGATTACTTAGAGCGAATCCATAAAAAAATTTCCCTAAAAATTCTCCCTAAAAATATATTTCATACAGTAAAAGTGACACATCAAATTGTTAATTGTAGCCTACTTTTTATGTTCATTTCTAAATCTTGCGTCTTTTTACTGTGTGAGTTGAAGAACTAGCACAATAAATGTTGTGAACAGTCTAATAGGGTCGTATAATATAGTTTATAATATCCAATTGACATTTACATTTTAAATGAATTTACCATTTAAGTATGGATTTATTATATTTAACGTAATATATTACAGTTAATGAATATCTTGCATGTGTGTGTGGAAACTGTTTTAATATTTGGCTAACATCCGATAGTTAGGAGCAATTAATTATAATTATAATTTTGTTATTTTCTTAAATTATTTTCATCTTTCATTTAAAAAATTATCTTTCAGTTAAATAAATCTAAACTTGGTATGCGCCAGAATCTTAACAAGCTTGTTTTATTTCAAAATAAGTAGGTTAAGATTCCTGTACTCAGGATTGGTTTCATCATAGTTTTTATCAGTTCTGTTGTCAAATTCTTATTGTAAATACATGTAAATTACATGTAAAATATTAATGAAGTCTATTTATAATACTTTTTTTAAAGATATTATAGGGTTAATCTAAGTTAAACCATGTACTCATAAAAAATGATCATTGGAGAATTATAAAAGAGATTATATGGAGGTTCAGTCGGTCGAGCCCCCGACTGTGGTGGGGGAACGGTGTCAGACAGCCGGTTTGCAGACTCAACACAGTCAGTGTTTCAGTAGATAGTATATTTCTATGTGCCCGCCGCGACAAACCGCATCCTGTGTGCCAGAGGCTTAAAAGTGACGTCCATATAGTTGGCACCCCTACTTTCTCAAATGAAATTGGAAACATGCCTATAATTATGAGCTAATTTTGAGCTAATATTAAAAATTTTGAGCTCCAAGGGAAACCCTTCGAAATGAATTTTCAAAAGTGGGGGTACCAACTATACAGACGTTTAAAAGTGTGTGTGTGTGTGTGTGTGTGTGGTGGGGAGACAACTGGAATGCTACTGGGAACACTGCTTTGGATCAGGTATTACCAGAAAGTGGAGGAAATTTAAATGACATGCAACATGAGGAGTTATTTTACGTCATTTTTCTTTATTTATGTTTCAATATCGAAACAAGAAGTCAGAGCTAAAGGAAAATCATCTACTGCTACCAACTTCATAGTGTATAAAAGGCATAGTAAAATTCATATAGAAAACAAATAATTAACTTATAATATGGAAACTTAATTTTGATATTGTAAATAATAAGAAATCTTCCTTTATATAGTAATACACTTTTAGTAACATTCAATGATATTTTATAAAAAAGAGAAAAGGTTAATCACATAACTTTCATCTGAAGCAACCATTCTTCCTTAAATATACAAGTCATGCCCTGTGGATGCACTGGTGAAATGAAATAACTGTCATTGTTATGTCCAATATTGAAAAATGTATTACTATTACATGTAAATTTATGTATTACATGTAAAATTAATTACATGTAAATTTATGACTACAATGTAACTTATAATAACCAATTATGAATGGAGAATATTTCCACAAAAACTTTTCCCTTTTATTTGTGAACTGACCCTCTCCACTGACCATTCTCTGCAATCTACAATTTGTGTTGAATTGAATTTTCTTATACTGGACTGAAATTTTGATGGTGTATAGTAACTGTGGAATTCATGCATACTTTGATATGCTTTTGTTTGCCTACTCTCATGTACATTTTACAAAATTATCTTTGTATTTTTTTTGTTGTACATCTCCCTCCAATTCTATTTCTATATGTTGTAGAAATAGTTGAGAGTGATAATTTTATTTCTAAAAATATCTAAACTTAATTACTTATCTCTACTGAAATGGAAATGAGCTCTGTGACCATTTCTTGGAATCAATATTACATATTACACATTACATGCAGGTAATATTACTAATAATATAGACAAATGATCTGAGTTTTTAGCAGACAATTTAATTTTAACATAATTTTTATTCATAATTAAATTGTCTATTAAAACCTTAGGCGTTTGTCTATATTATTACTATTCAGAAGAGTATAGGCATTAAAACATTATCATTAATAGGTCACATTACTATTATGAGAATTTTATCATTGGTTCTATAGTATTTCTGGAGTTAAACCTCCTTGCTTACAAAAGTGTTGCATTTTTTTCATTCACTATCTCACCAACTCACCTGTTGAATGTTTTCCTTTTCACTAGGAGTTCCATGTGGCATATGTTTTCATTAAAATGGCTAATTCTCCACGTCCTGGAGTTTGGGTACTTGCCCGATCCCTCGATAATGGAGTTACATATCAACCATGGCAGTATTTTGCTGATACAGAAAGGTAAAAGTTCATTAATGTTTTATTTTTATTTGTTAGATAAAACTCTTTGAAAAAATATATCAAATATAATCATTTGCTGTGCTTTTGATACTCAACTTTCCAATTCTGAAGTCAGATATATGAATTCCCTCATTATGTATTGATTTTCTTGCTGAAGAATTTTGTTTTATGAAGTTTTTGGTATATATCTAGCTATAAGAACAATAATTTTTAGTCTACCTAAGTTTTAGAAAAGATTTTTTTTCTCTAAAATATATAAATATTTTATCTTCCTCTTTTTCTAAACTGCATTTGAGAGGACTAGGAAAAGTAAACAAGTATTAAATGATGGTTTAGTCATCTGTTATTGACAACAAATAATATGAAACCGTCTAAATATGTATGTGTTTGGTAGGTGCATGTCTGTGGTACATGGTTCTTGGTCAAGAATATGTACAAGTTAGCAATATCTTACATAAAATGGTCATAAGATAAACTCTCCTGAGTGTTTGGGTTCTGCTCATAAAAACTGATTCATTGTATATCAAGCTTAAGTCATTTAAGTAAGAAGGAATTTAGGGTTTCATTACTGGATTGCTGGTAATCGTAATATTTCTTTCTGCTTGACTTTTATAGCGACTGTGAAGAGTACTTTGGAAGAGAAAGCTTGCAACCAATTACAAGAGATGATTCTGTCAGATGTGAAACTCAGTATTCCAAAGTAGTTCCACTAGAAGGGGGAGAGGTAAAACCATCATATTTTTTAAGTTAATTATGAGATATTTATGATCATTATTGTTATGCTATGAAACTACTTCAGATTGTGGTATCCTTACTTAATAACCGACCTTCAGCCAATGATTTCTTCAACTCCACTGTTCTTCAAGAGTGGACTCGAGCAACAAATATTCAACTTCGATTCTTGAGAACTAAAACGCTGCTTGGACACTTAATGTCAGTAGCACGTCAAGATCCCACAGTGACAAGGAGAGTAAGTACAAATTCCACTTTGCCATTTCTCTGATGTGTTTAACTTGTCATTAGAATTTCTGAACTCTTATTTTCAGTACTTTTATTCTATCAAAGATATAAGTATAGGAGGGCGTTGTGTTTGTAATGGTCATGCAGATACTTGTGACATTACAAACCCCAATGATCCCTACAAACTGGTATGTCAATGTCAGCATCACACATGTGGAGACAACTGTGATTCCTGTTGTCCTGGATATGAACAGAAAGCTTGGCGTCAATCAAAAGCAAATCAACCGTTTGTTTGTGAACGTGAGTCTCCTGAATTTCTTGTTTTCTTGTGACTATAAAATTAATTTTTGGACTATTTGGCAGTAAAATTTTTGCAGTTCCAATAGTAACAGTGGAAAAACATTTTTCACAGTTGTACAGTAATTTAAAAAATCTATAAATTATAATTAAATTATTGTGAATAATTTCATGAACAGAATATGCAGTGTAGTTAATACTAATAACTGGGATGTTTTAAAAATAAAATGTGTCAATAATCACATGCTGAAATATGAATTAAGATTTTTTTGTATATATCTTCTGTAACAATTGGAAAATTTTTCTTTTGTATCTTTAAATTCATAATTTTGTTTCATTATTTCATAATCATATTTAAAATATTTTATTTACTTGATCTCGAAGTCTGTATAGTTAAAATAAATTAATAAATAAATAATTACCCCTAACAGTGGAGAATTGGGAGTATTTTCATGAGAAGGTAGCATTGAAGCTTGCCATGTCATAAAAATAAGTCATGAAACAAATAAAGAACCAAATTCTCAAAAATTAATAGGAGAATATTAAGTTACATTCACTTTTTCTAGCTTGCAACTGCTTTGGGCATTCTTTCGATTGTGTATATGATGAAGAAGTGGATAGACAGCGGTTATCTCTTGATATTCATGTAAACTATGAAGGAGGTGGAGTTTGTAAGAATTGCAGACACAATACTGAAGGTATTAATTGTAATAAATGCCAACCAGGTTATTTTCGACCTTATGGCAAAATGTGGAATGACACTGATGTTTGCACTGGTGAGTAAAATATTTGTATTAACTTTTATTTTATTTACAAACTCTGAATTTCCTGCCTTTTAGAGTATTTAGTGTCAGAAGCATCATGTGTACCCTGTGACTAATTTCAACATCAACTAATTTTGTATTATTAAACTTAATCAGTCATATTACTCTTTCCACCTCAAGGATCATTCAAAAGTTCTTTGGCTACTGTATTTGCTTATTGAAAGGGTATCTAAGTTGGACAATTATATTTCAGTAATTTTGTGATAAAATAGAAAAATGACCTCTATTTATTACACTTGATATCTCTAATTAATGAGCTTGAAATTTGACTGTCCATAAATCAATCAAAATGTGTTGGTATTAGAATTTTTGCACTTAAATGGCTCAAGTCTCATTGTTATTATTGAAGTTTTAAAATACATAAATATAATTTATTCTAACTATTCTTGCTAGCATCAGAAAACTATTAAAGATGGGGTCAGCTATGGGAGCATCCTTAAAGGAGCCCATGAGCACAGTACTAGATACTCAACTGACTGCTCTTCATGAAGATTGAGTTCATGACACTCTCATAATTAAACCCTGGTGCATTGAAAAAATATGGTAGTTGCCCTACATATCAATGCATCACCCTCAAGATTTTCATTCCAACCCAATGAACTGCTCAGACATTCTCTGGTAAAAATTAGAGTGTGTAGCTAAACTATTTCATTTAATACTAATTATCTACATTTTAGTATTCAGCAATTCGTGAGCTGCTACAATCATATTTGAAGAAACTTGTACATGCTTTTTATTATGGCCTTCATTGTCAAGAATTGATTTATCATATTTAGTTTATTCAAATTTAACCATGGTACTCTTTCATGTATCACTCAATTCATATAAATGAATTACCTTCATACCTTATGCCTACTAATATGAACCAACGTTGAAACACAAAAACATGGGGTAATTTCTCTGCTGTTTGTGTGTGGGGTTTTATATGAATAAATAATTTATTAAAATATGTTTTCTAATGTTCTTCACTATATTAGTTGATACTGTTGGGTGGGGAAACACTTTTTCTGGCACTTTTCAGCTGAGCATGGCATGAAATTCATTGCTACAATTGCAATAAAGATTGCTATCAAGCATCTCATCATATCATCAAAGAACCTAATGAAAACTGGAAAAAAGGATATTTATTTTTGTTTCTTTGAATTTACTGTGATCTTGCTAGTTACTTTTAACCAAAACCAAGTTTTGTGATTATCAGAATATCTAATCATTTCTTTTTTATTTTAGAGTGTGACTGTCAATTTTTTTACTCAACGGGTAACTGTGCTGAAGAATCTGGGCTGTGTGAATGTCGACCTGAGTTCCAACCACCAAAATGTGATACTTGCAGTTTTGGATATTTTGGTTACCCTGAATGCAGGCCCTGTGAATGTCACTTGAATGGAACTCGAAGCTTTCTTTGTGAACCCACTGATGGTGTGTGTCCTTGTAAACCAAATTTTGCAGGAAAATATTGCAATGAATGTGAAAAAGGCTATTACAATTTTCCTGAATGCTTAAGTAAGTAAAAAGAAATAGTAAAGTTTAGAAATTAATATAAATGAAAATGATAAGGAAAACTGACAACTTAACTTGAAATTTTTTTCATATAATGTGTTTATTGTTCACAGATTGTGAATGCAACCCTCAAGGATCCATATCAGATGTGTGTGACTCAGAATCTGGTCAATGTACATGCAAAAATAATTATGGTGGACGAACGTGCGATCAGTGCCAGGATGGATATGCAATTTACCCCCATTGTCATTGTATGTTGGTTTTCCTTCAGTTTTTTAAAAAAATTGTTAGTTGCTTAGTGTATTCTGAAAAGAAGATTGTGTCATAAATTTTCTAAAGTAACATTTCTCAAACATAAGACTGTGGACCCCAAAGCTCCTCAGCAAATTTTCTTGTTGTTTTTTTAGACTGAGCATTAGTCAAAAGAAGACACCAAAAATAACATACATACAAATTGTCCATCACATTAGTTAAGAATCTCAAACACAGTTTGGAAATGATATATTAACAGCATTTTTTACTTTTTATTCTAAGGAAGATTTTGAATTCTATGCAAAATTTTGATTATACCAGGATTTATCCATTTGCTCTTCTTCTGCTCTATATATTCTGCTATTTATATATTTAGTATCATTTTTAGATTGTAGCTGTGATGTTCGAGGAACTACTCCTGGGGTGTGTGATAAGGAGACACAGAAATGTCTCTGCAAATTAGGATATGGGGGTGATCGATGTGATCGATGTGTTCCTGGTTATTTTGGATATCCAGATTGCAAACCATGCAATTGTAGTGAAGTAGGGAGTGGATCCACAAGTTGTGACGCTTCTGGGAAGTGTTCATGTCTGTCAAACTTTTCTGGGAGAACATGCAACAAGTGTAGTCCTGGGTATTATCAATATCCTGAATGTTTGGGTATGTTTCTTTTTAATCAAGTTATACTTCTAAAACTGAACTTTTCTAAGACTTAAAAATTAATTGAAGTAACTATGATTTATAGCATGCCGGTGTGATTTGTATGGTTCAATTGGAATTTCTTGTGACAATGATGGCATTTGTACGTGCAAGGATAATTTTGATGGTTTACGTTGTGAGGAATGTAAAGAAGGGTTTTACAACTTTCCAGCTTGTGAAGGTAGGTTTGCAAATATTACTTTAACTCACTTAAATTGTTTTGTCAGGAAATTCATATGTATTATTCTTAATTATATTATGAAAATGGATTGACAGAAATACCAAAGACAGAATGAATGGAGAAGGATCCTTATATTGACTCAGTTTGGTTCAGAGGAGAATAAAGTTATGAAACAAAACTTTAAACATAAAAATTTTTTGCTCTGGAAAAATTAATCTCTTCTCTAAGAATACCTCCTGGTAGGCTCTTCAAATTAAATTAGTAAAAGCATGGAATTAAATCTATTTTCCACTTAAATTCACTAACTATACTTTTCCCCTACTACAAATATTTATATATTGTTGCAATTGTTCTAAAAAATGTCCAGAATAGGCTATTTCCCCAAAAATGTAATAAGTAATCAAGTATGACCTAGTCTAATTGCAAGAAGTCTTGAATGAAGAAAAAAGTGTGTTTATTTATCAGAATTTCTTTATTTCTAAAGGAAGATTTGGACAGTTGTATTTCTTGTTTTATTTTATTCATTTCTTCTCATCTCTTGGTTGGTCCTTTTTCACTAATTTAAACAGTGCCTTTTTTCTGTGAACTTCTTACAACTAATAATGAGAGTTCAAAACATTGCTACTTGTTGACATAGTGAAATGCTAGAAGACAATGGACAACTCAATAAAAATATTAATGTTATAGTCAATATAAAAATCAAACTTTCTGTTATTCATATAAACTGAATGAAACTTTGGGTTATTGTTTGGTTTTAACCTGGTTAAACCGATAAAAAATATGGAAGAGACACAATAGATGAAAAGTACAAAAGACAAGATGTTAAATGCTAATTGATAATATATTGAGCATCCCATTTATCATTATGGCCCTGATTTCATGACTATTGAACCCACAAATATTGCAAATCTTAGCTATTGGTTGAGATGTACAACAAAACATGAACAATTAATCTCTTGTCATAAGAAGAACTTAAAATTTTGTTTCATTGTTTGTTATGTAGTTAATTATTGATTCTTTTCTCAAATGAAAATGCCATTTGTAGACAAAAAACCCAAGAATATAGGAGTAAATGAGCAGAATTCTGAATAATTAGTTGAATTAAATTACTTTTTTCTCTTATAATTTAATTTATTATTATGATATCTGTATTTAATTTTTATTTAATCATTATTGATCATTTTTATTATGATCAATTTTTATTTTTCATTATCATTAAGTTTTATTTATCATTTTTATATCTCATAATAGTATTTAATTATATTTTATTGATTACTATGGAGAATTCCGTGTGTGAAATTCCTTAAGAATATTTTTTAAATGAGGATATCCTGGCCTTGCATTGATAAAGATCTTTGAATAGGTATTCATGTTTGATGTGTGCATTTGCTGGTATTAAAAATTAAGATAAATTGAAGTAGGTAAATCTTTTAAGAATACAAGTTAAATAGTTGTTCTTGATTCTACTTTTTTATTTATTAACTAGCATGATGGATGATACCTAAGTACATACCAAAATAAAGAATCATTTTGATGAAGTAGTTTTATTTCAGAATGCAACTGTGATCCAGCTGGTGTATTAGACACTTTTGAAGGATGTGGATCAGTTCCTGCTGGAGAATTATGTCAATGTAAAGAGAGGGTAAGGGGAAGAATTTGCAATGAATGTAAACCATTATTTTGGAATCTTCAACCAGCAAACCCAGATGGTTGTGAAGGTATAGTTGCAATAATTTGAATTGTATATATATACTTTAAATTTTTCCTCATAAAAATATGTTTATTTTGCTCAGAATTTAATTCAGTTCCTTGTAAAAGAACTTTTGAGGATCCATGAAAGTGAAATCAATTCTGATGCACATCAATTCTCTTGTCTTTCCATTTGGTCTCTAAAATTTTGAAACTTCCTGTCACATTCAGGCAATTAGGGATTGTGAGGTTAGATACAATTTTTGTCATAAAATGTGTTTTGTATAAGAGAGTTTTCATTTTCTTTGTAATGAAACATTTAATGGAATTTCTTTCTGTCTAATGGGTTTATAAGTATGTTTTGCACATTATATTTTTTATTTTACGAGTAGTTATTCCTTCATAATGACTTATCCATTTATGATTACATTACTGTATGAAGTAGAGAGCACTGACTCACTTACATAGATAGTTTTTATTTTTTGTGGGGTTTTAGGGCTCGTTGACGGCAAGGTCATTAGAGCCGTTGCAGGTGAGGGAAAAATGCAGTTTTGCACCATAGAGAAGAGCCGTAAAGACTTTTCCCCTACATAGATAGTGGTGAATTAAAAACAATAAGAATAAAGACTCTGTGAAACATGTATGATATTTAGTTGAACAGTTATTTTGAACACTTCCCTTGTAGTCTCATAATCTTGTAATTTTTAAATTGCAGAACATTCATCTTTAATTTAGAACTTTTTTTTTTAGAATGTGATTGCCACGTGCCTGGAGTGGTAGGTGGAATGGGAACATGTGACAGTAAATCTGGACAATGTCTCTGTAAGCCCTCAGTAACTTCAAGAAGATGCAGTGAATGTTCTGATGGAACATTTGACCTTCAGGAACAAAATCTATTTGGCTGCACAGGTATACTTGCTTGAGAGACATTTCAGAAGTGTAATATGTTTTTACCTATTATGGAGTGGGAGTGGTGAGGTACAGCCATTAACTATTCTTATGGGATAGGTGATGACATAAGCCCACAAATCAAAAGTTGTGGAAGCAATTGCTGTGTAAGACCTAGACATTTATGTATGTTTTAATATGTTTGTGAGCATGTCTCATATTTTTAATTCATTTAATCACCTTAATATTGCCATCATACACCACTTTCTTTATACTCACATCATTAACAATAGTACGCCCCAATAAAAATATTGCGGAAAAGTATGTAGCGTCTCCTCTCTTACCATTGCCAACTCCATACCTCACAGGACAGGCAAAGAGGAAGATCATGATTGTCTTTGAAAATATAATTCAATTCCAGATTGTGGTTGTGACATTGGAGGAGCTGTAAATAATATATGTGATAAAGAAACTGGTCAGTGTGCTTGTCGACCAAGAATTGCTGGTAGAACATGTAAAGAGCCTTTGCAAACTCATTACTTTCCTACCCTTCATCATCATCAGTATGAAGCAGAAGATGGACGTACTCCATCTTACTCTCCTGTTCGTTATGGATTTGATGAAGATTTATTTCCTGGATACTCTTGGAGAGGATATGCCGTTTTCTCACAACTTCAGGTTAGTTTTTTATAACAGCTCTTCAATACGTCCACCAATGCCTACTCTATGTGAAGAAGAATGAGACTTCGGTCTGGTCTTTTTAACTAAGGTCTAATCCATGGAAGAAAGATTCTGAAGAAAAACGAAGAAGTATCTGATGGTGTAAGGAAATTCTTCTATCTAGCATTACTGTAATTTTGTTTTAGGTAGCACAGATTTTGAAATAAAGATTTTTGTTGTTTGTTGGTGGTTTGAGATTTATCTTTGTATGTTTGACACCATCTATCCAGTATTCCTTGTCAGGAATGTTTATATTTGGCTACTTAATTATTACACCAATACCCATAATTCATCACTTAGTAAGTGACACTTCACATCTCAAAAAACAAACAAAAAAAAAAATGTTTAGGGAGGAACAAAAGGAAAAAACTACTATCTATACATCATTACTGTTAGCAAGAAAATTATGTGCACTCAGGTTTGCAAAGTTATAAACTAATGTTTTCTCATTGGTGTAAGATAGTGAAACTTAAAAATTGGTCTCCTTGTAAAGCTCATGGTCCAATGGAAAAGAATTTGACAGAGCGCTTTTCAATGAGACCAATATCTCATTCTCATTATATCTAAAATAAAAATGGAACTTTTACATCTATTAAAGGAATCCATGAAACTTTTACATCTATTAGGTCAACTTAGGATGAAATACACTATGTTTTGATACGTTTAGCTTTTGTGTCTTCTGTGTCACTTATTATGCAAGCTTGAAAGCATTTTTTTTTTCTACTGCTCATAGTCTTGTTAAGTTTAAACTTTCAGTGCTATTGAAGAGGTTTGCAGCTACAGAGTTGAAGCTGGATATATTTGTTATTTGTACTCTAAAACTTTTTTCTGTATATTTAGGATGAAATTGTTCATGAAGTTTACATTCAAAGACCGTCATTGTATCAAATTATTCTCCGTTACATCAATCTGAATGAAGATGTTATCCAAGGCCATATCAAAATAGTGCCAGAAAATACTAATGATATTGAACAAAGTGCTAAAATTCTCTTCAAATCTACTGGTAAAACACCCAGCTTTGTTAGAGGAGTTAGTGTTGATGGAGTAACTCCTGCAGCACTTGTGATGAATCCTGGTCGATGGTGGATAACAATTAAAAATGAACGCAGTTTATTTTTGGTAAGTTAAGTTGAAAATTTATTGTTTGTCTTGCTCTACCTACAGAACTACCCAGAATTTTATGAGTAGATATATGTGTCATACTTGACTATTACCAAGCAATTAGTTAAGTCTGAGGAAAGTGTTAAATTTCAAGTCAATATTTAAAAAAAATGAATTTTTGAATATTTGTGTGAATATAGGCACTTGAGAAAGATAAATAATTTTGTAGCCTACAACTCTTGTCCACAAATTATTTGAAGGATTAAAAATTGTGAAGTATGTAGTACTATGAGCGATTAATTGGAAACAAGAGAAGAATCAAGAAGAAAAAAATATGATATTAAAATTTGGTTTGTAATTGATCTGGATAATAGCTGGGGAAAGAACTTGAACTTAAAGAGCAGATTTTGGGGTGTTCTCCAAATTAATTAAATTTCATTAAAAAAATCATTGAAACTACAAAGAAATTTAAAAATATAACTTGTTAATTCAATAAATATATACAATTTTTGTGTATTTACGGTTGTTAAGTTTTAATTCATTGATAAATTGATTAAAGTTGAAGTAATAATATTTTAATATCCATTTATTACTCATGAGCCTCTTAAAACTGAAATTGTGGATGCACCCCTCATTTAATCCTCATTTTTATGTTCATACAAAAACCTTCTAACATGTGTTAAAAGTCAACCAGTTTATTAACTCTTATCCTTCCAAACTCTAGTTTTGAAAATGCCTGAAATGAGTGATTTACAAGTTCTTGTAAATGATGTGTTATTTTATTTTCAAAGGAGATTTAGATTCAGTTATTTATTGTAATGTTTCAAATCAATTTTGTAACTAACATTTTTATTAATAAATAAAATTTTCTTTTCAGGATTATTTTGTTCTACTGCCTGCAGCATTTTATGAAGCTACCATACTTGTTGAAAAAGTAGATAAACCTTGTGAAGTAGGTAATAAAAATTTGTGTCGTCATTTTTCATATCCCAGTCTCTCACAATTTGATACTGCTCAAGGAAATGAGGGATTCTTATTAGATGGTGGCAATAGAGTTGGATTAAATCAGTACTTTTCAGAACCAATGGTAAACATGTACTATATTTTTAATTGCTCTTGTCTCTCTTCTTAATATTTTTCTGATGTTTCTTGAACTTACTGAAACAGTTCTGGTCATATAACTTTTCAATTAATGATTTATATATTGTAGCAGTTGGAGGAAATAAGTCAAGAAGAATTGCCTCTCTTGAATAGTGAACAAAATGATATTAACTTCCAAGTACCTATTTCCAAACAAGGACCTCATGTTCTTCTCATAAATTATATTACTCCTTTGAATGATCAACACAGTGGAAATGTATTTGTTAAAACTCAATCACGTCGATTGTATGAAGAAGGAAGAGTTACTTTGAATGCATGTCCCTATACAGAATTGTGTAGGCAATCGGTATTGGACCATCATGGCCAAGTAGCTGAATTTGATTTTGATTCAGACTATGTCAATATAACTCTGGAGGTATGAGACTTCTGTAATTATTTAATATAAATTATCTTCTTAAGTGAGACAAAAGTAGAACATTATTATTTTCGTGTAGGCTGCACCTGGAATTAATATAGCTATTGAGTCTATAGTAGCAATTCCTCTGCATGAATGGCGTATTGACTATCAGCAACCACAACCAGCCTGTGTTCGAAAGGATGGATCGTGCATGCAAGCAGTCTTTCCAACTCCTCCAAATTCAGTGAAAGTAGGTTTGGAATGTGCTGGGTTATATAATTTTTCTAAATGAAATGAACTTATCATCTCTTGTACTCAAGTTCATTAAAACTAATAGAAAGGAAGTAATATTTGTAAAATAATATTTGTAGGTTGAGTTTGAAACATACAATGAAGATCTTGTTGCTCAGTCAGCACCTAATTTGGCAAATAATAAAACTGTTCTTGTATATCTGGATAAAAGTGATTCAAGAGCTGATATTCGTGGTAAAGTTCCAAACCCAGGATTCTATGTGTATGTTGTACATTATTATCAACCTGATTATCCAAGTAAGTCACAATAATTTTCTATATTATATCAAAGAAGCATTTCTGAATAAAAAATACAAAACAATGAATATTCTTTTGCACCATCTCCTCCTGTAAGCTGAGAAAAATTATTTTATCATCTTGACTGGAATAAATATTAGTGCTGTTGAAGAAGTATCATAATAAAGACTTCATGAAAATATACAATTTTGTATGTTTTTAGTGAACAGAAAAACAAAATTCACTGATTGGTCATGAATCTTTTAAGATGCTGTTATTATAACAGCGCTTTTTTTACCATTATTGTAACTCCTGTCTAGAATAATGAAATTATAATGCATATTATACAATAATAATTTTTAACATTGAGTATTTCTTGGTAATTGCAATAAATTTCAGACATGTATATCAAAGAATGAAAGGTATACTAATTTTTTATAGAGAGCCTAATCATCTAAGGTGGATGGATTATATTAAATTATATGTGCATTTCACAGAATTCGACTTGAATGTGATCATTCAAAATGGTCAATTGTATGAATCAAAACTGGATGTTCAACATTGTCCATCTAACTCAGGATGTAGGTCTGTTATCAAGCAAGCCAATGGTGAACCTTTCCAATTAACTGAAAATTTTGAGCTGTCATTAAACGTAAGTTTCATTGTGTTGTCTGTGTCATACATTTATATCGTATTTCAAATGTCCATGTAAAGTGAATCTTCTCTCATGAACATTTCTAAGGGAAAAGATGATAAAGGAGTATGGATAGATTATATTCTTGCAATACCCAATGATCAGTACACTGATAAAGTTTTGGAAGAAGAACCAGTTGACCACACAGGAATTTTTATCACTCAGTGTGGGCAAAACCATTTTTACATGGATACCAATGCACAAGGTAAAGTGAACTTAAATATTTAAAATGATATGGAACTGTAATTGGGAACTCATGATAAAACTAAAATTTTAATAACATTTTTTAAAAAATTGTTAGAAGCTGTGACTTTAATGAAGGAATATAGGGGATAATGAAAACTTGTATGTAAGGATACAATGCAACAAAAAATACTACAAAACATTACTGAGTGGATAGATTCAACTTTTCTGCACCTTGAGGTACAATCCCATCACAACATTCTCCCCTCCCCTGAGAAGAAATGGGTGAAGGAAAACAGTGAACTATTTACAGAAATAAGTTATAGAGTATTGTTCACTTAAGTAATTGCTAGCTGTTAAACTCACTCATAATTGTAGTTTATTAATAACAAAATTAAAAAATTCTTTCCTCCTAATGCTGCCATTTCTAGACCCATACCCAGTGGGCCTATGTGTAAATCTGTCTCTGCCCATAAATTGAAAGCCAGGAAGAAAACTCTGAATATAAAACTTAAAAAAAAATTGTACTGAGCAATGGCATGACCTAGCTGGTCCTGTAAGCTGAACTGTTCCCATGGAATGCATTTGTATTGATTTTAGTTTAAAAAAAGAATTCATGAAAAATTATTAATTTTTTTAAGAATATCAGTGCTAAAGTGAAAAATATTTCTCTTTTCTTTCAGAAATGTTTGTTTTTAATTGTAGAATTTTTATGTTACAATCACTTGGAAATCCTAAATAATATAATTGAAAATAAAGATACCTTTTGGGTGGTGTTAAAGTAGAAACGTTGCATACTGCAGGCTTACAAATAAACACATAGATTATAAGGCAATTACATTAATAGTTTTATCATTAAAATTATGTATTTGATAGCATTAAGAGAAATCTGAAGCTACTGTAACTAATCAATCTGAATATTACTCAAGTTAATAACAGCAATAAAAGAAGGTGATCTCTGTATCATTTGTTTTTTGCATTTTTGTTTGCAAAAGCTTTGGTGCAAAAATAAGACATGATTTAAAAAGCATTAGTTTTATTTTATTTAAAACATATCTGTTATAATATGCCATTACAATTCAAAATGGATATTTACCTATTATCTCTATGACTAACCTATCTAAAGCTTATTTTTAACTTTTGATAACTGCCGGTGATTTTAATTAGTAAGTGTGAAACAACATGTATTTTTTGTTCATACAAGGTAACATTGTGATATTAATAGAAATACTAGAGAAGACAAGTTTATTTGTGCTTAGTGACTCAAAGATTCTTCATGAAGTGTAGAAGAAAAATTAATATTTATCTTCATTTAAGGTTTCTGTCGTGATGCTGTTTTTTCATTAACTGCTGATTATAATGATGGAGCACTTCCTTGTCATTGTAACTTCGAAGGTTCACACAGCTTTGAGTGTGACAAATTTGGTGGTCAGTGTCCATGTAAACCAAATGTTATTGGTCGAAGATGCGAAGCTTGTAAAACTGGGTATTTTGGCTTCCCAGACTGTAAACCGTGTAGTTGCCCATCAACTGCTGTGTGTGATGCTTATACAGGTACATATTTAATTGTAATTGTAATCTGTTTTTTATTGGGTAAATGTTTCACCTTGATAATAAAATTAATTCTTTACAGGTGCATGCATTTGTCCACCAAGAGTTATTGGTGAACTTTGTGATAAATGTTTAGATTACACTTATGGTTTCGATCCTATTATTGGTTGTGAAGAGTGTAATTGCCATAATTTAGGAGTAGAAGCATTACTCTCTTATGATGGTAGAAACCATCCAAACTTACAATGTGACCTTTCTACTGGCAATTGCAAGTAAGATTTTATCTCAGTACATTAAAATATGTCATTAGTTTTAAGTTCATCTGTAAAAATGAATTATATGCTGCATGAAAGATAATTTTTCTGTTTCCGGAAAAAAGGTGCCGACCAAATGTTGTGGGCAGAATATGTGATCAATGCAAAATAGGGCATTGGGGTTTCCCTCATTGTCCTGAATGTGAATGTGACTTGCGAGGAACAGTTCATGAAATTTGCGATCAGGTAATAAATTATTGACTCTTATACACCTCGTATTGAATTTTTACTCATGCTTACCACTGAATTCTTTGAAGCTGTATGGAACTTCCAAACACTTCATGAAACATCATTTTTCAAGTGACCTGTTAAACATATTTATCTCTCCTTACTGTAAGCATTGTTTTGTTCACATCATAGAGAACTGCTGATTGTTTCTGTAAGAACAATGTCTATGGCCAAGCATGTGATTTGTGTAAAGAAGGAACATTTAATTTACAAAGCAATAATCCTGAAGGTTGTACAAAATGTTTCTGCTCAGGAAAAACATCTCGTTGCACAAGTTCCTCACTTTACCGAGCACAAGTAAGGAAATAATTTCTTTACTTCATGATGTGACTGAAGGATTTATTTATTTCACATTGCACTCTCCTTTTTAGGTATCAGTTTTAGAAAATTGGGTATTAGCAACTATTGATTTTGGTAAAACGCTTTATGTGGAATATTTGCAAACACCACCAACTCGACTGGAAGATGCTATTGGAGCTAAGTTAACTGAACTTGGATCTGAGGATAAAGTTGTGTACTTTAGAGCTCCATTGGATTATTTAGGCAATCAACTAACTTCATATGGAGGAAATCTCAATTACACTCTTTATTATACTACAATAAGTGAAAGTAAGATGTAGTCAATGATATGGAGTTTTGAAGATATATTGTTATTCCACATTATACTATTCAGTTATTCTAATTCAGGTGATGGGAAAGCTGTTGGGGAACCTGATGTCATTCTTCAAAGTGGAGATATATATTTATTGCACTCATCATTAGAACAACCTCCTGAAGCAACTAAATACTCAGCTTCAGTTGAAATTGTTGAGAGTAATTTTTTCTTACCCAATAAACAACCAGCTACTCGAGATAATCTTATGCAAGTCCTGACAAGATTAGATGGCGTATTCATAAGAGCAACTTATTGGAGTGCAGGATACACAACTCGGTAATGTAATTTATTAATTTTCCTTTGAACACAAAATCATTGTCTCAGAAAAAGGTGTCAGGTTATTGAAAAAGTTATAGTATCATTGATTTTGCTATGAGATAGAAAATTTTGCACTGACAAGCTCACCATACATGAATTCATACTCACAAATATTCTTAC
>NNCF01126078.1:24854-97676 GCA_002313205.1 Laupala kohalensis | reverse complement strand
GAGTCCCACACGCCGGGGGAGTCATGTTGGCTCACCCTAGTGCGTAACTGCATTTTTCCTACCTGTACAAGTTTTTCGGGCTCCAATGATCTTTGATGTCGACATGAGCCGTAAAGCCCCCCCAATAAAAAAAATACAGACCGAACGAGACTTCTATACAGACGAAGAAAGCAAGTGCGGTCTGCGCCCCATGATGATGCGCTTAAGCAACGAAGGAGGTTGAGGGAAGAATTACAATGGGATTGTAGTTTTCGGATATGATTGCGCCAAGTTAGTGTGCGGTCGAATGTAAGACGCAAGAATTTTGCGGAGTCAAAGAAGGGAAGACGTTGGCCCCCAAGGAAAAGATCTGGATCATTATGGAGATGGTATATCCTACAGAAGTGCATACAGCATGTCTTGGTTACGGAAAAACTAAAGCCGGTAGACATGCTCCACTCGTGTAAACGGTTTAAAACCAATTGCAATTGCCTCTCGATGACAGAGATGCTGCTAGACGAACAATAGATAGCGAAGTCGTCAACGAAGAGACGCATGTACCGGTCCGCGAACCATTGACGCAATGCCATTTATGGATATGGCAAAGAGAGTGACGCTCAAGATTGCACCCTGTGTGACACCATTTTCCAAAGGATGATTCGATGATAAATAAGTACCGAGGCGAACACGGAAAGAGCGTTGCGATAGGAAGCTCTCCAGGAACAGAGGAAGACAGCCTCGGAATCCCCACGAGTGCAACGTGCGTAGGATTCGGTACCTCCAGGTTGTATCATAAGTTTTGTTCAAGTCAAAAAATATGGCCACGAGGTGTTCCCTTAATACAAACGCTGATGAGATGGTAGATGACAACGCAACAAGGTGGCCTAGCGTTTACCGCTGTTTGCTGAAACCACTTTGGATATTGGTCAGAAGGTTTCGCGATTCCAGAGACCAAACAAGGCGACGATTTATCATTCTTTCTAACAATTTGCAAACGCAGCTTGTCAGAGAAATCGGTCGAAAATGTGACGGATTCGAACGATATTTTCCCTCCTTCGGAAGTGGAATAATTATGGCCTCACGCCATTGAGCAGGGACGGTATGCTCATTCCAAATACAGTTATATAGCTTCAGAAGGAATTTTTTGCCTATCTCTAGAAGATGTTTTAGCATCACATTATGTATTTGATCGGGACCGGGGGCTGTATCTTTCGAAGACGCAAGGGCAGAGGTCAGCTCCGTCATAGAGAAAGGAATGTTATATTTCTCGTCTCTGCTACTGGAGAAATCCAAGCAGCACTTTTCCGCGCGTGCTTTCTGTAGAACAAACGTAGGAGAAAAACCGAAGGAGTTCGAGACTCTTTCGTAGTGCGATGCACGTTCCTCAGCGATGACTTCGGGTGAAATTTCGACCTGTCCATTGACATTGAGACCAGGGATGGAAAAAGAGGACCACGTACCTTGAATCTTCCGAACTTTCTGCCATACGACTGACGATGGAGTACGGCTTGTAAGAGATGAAATGTAAGCCTTCCAGGAGGACGACTTACTTTTTCGAAGAGTTCGTTTTGCTCTGACTCTGAACCTTTTAAACTCAATGAGATTATCAACTGTGGGATTTAAGTCGTGGGATAAGTATTAAGTCGCGCTAAAGCTTTTATTCTAGCGCTGACCGCCTTTGCGGAATCCGAATTCCACAGGGCAATGTCTTGGATTACGTGATGATTTTGGGATGACGTCAGCGGTTTTTAAAACCGCGTTAGTGAAATGGGTTGCCATAGCATCCACATTGGCGAAAGGCTTATCGCAAAGATTGATGTTGCGTTTAAACACATCCCTGTCTGCCTTTTTTCAAAATCCACTGAGAGGGGCGTGAAACCGAGGGGCAAAAGACGTTGAAATATATAAGAATCGGGTAGTGGTCACTCCCATACAGATCTTCAAGAACTGTCCAGTCTAAGAGTGGGGAAAGAGAGGAACTGCAGATGGCTAATCTAGCACCGAGAAATATCGGGAAGCTGTACAGAAGTGGGTGGAGTGACCTGTGTTAAGGAGCACTATATCTCGGCTATCTAACAGTTTTGCAATGATATCACCCTTTGGGCAGTTGTGTGATGAACCCCACATTAAGTTATGGGCATTGAAATCCCCGACGATAAGAAATGGGGAAGGTAACTGGTCCATCAGACCGGCAAGATCTTTCTTCGTGAATAACTGCCCGGGGGGATATAAATTTTACAAACCGTAAATTTAAGGGATGGTAAGTTCACCTTCATACATACGGTCTGAAAGACGCGTGATATAGACTTCTTTGGCATAGACTGAAGCGTCTACGAGCACAGCGACTCCGCCGTCTTCTAAGTCCGCCCAATAACAGGCCGTCTTCTAAGTCCGCCCAATAACAGGTATAGCCACGAGAGAAAAAAGAGTATTTTGGTAAGGGATGTGTCTCTTGAAGGCATACTATTTGAGGAGAACGACGAGACAGTAAGAGCTTTAGGTCATCTGAACGGACATGAATGCCATTCAGATTCCAGGAAAGAATAGCCATGGGTTGGAGTTTATCTGCTCTTCCTTCGATGTTTGGATTTTTTTCTGTGTATAACTTTAAAGTCAGATCCTGCTGTGGTCTCCTCCCCAGGATAGTCGCCGTGATCACTGCTGGAGTGATAACTTGCGGACATAGCAAGTCCGTTATTTCTGCTCCTTGAGTGGCGGCGACTAGAGGAAGCAGATCCGACATGAGAGTCTGACTTCAAGGCGTCGATTTTTCGGGGTTGAGGGGAGCGAGTTCTCCGCCGAAGACGACTCCGAGATTGTACTCGAGGAGATTGCTTTTTCTTCGGTTTCACTTTCAGGGTGTTGGGTGATGTTCAAGTTGATCTTGAAACAGACACTGAGTTTTTCTTGGGTGATACCTTATATTTTGTGGGTATAAGGATTTTGCACCCCAGAAATTCGTCTTTTAAGACAGTGGGATCATCCAATGATGCCTAAATACTGGAATCACTCATCTTGGGTTTGACAATGTCTTCCAAAACCACCTGACAGCCAAAAGAAGCTGTAGATGGTTTCGGTGCGGTGACTGCTGTTGCGAAAGATTTGGTAATATTTATCAGATTTTTAATCACGTACCGTCGCCTGGCCCCGGGAAAGACACTTTTTCCGTAACGCGGATCCTTTGAATGTCTTTTTCCATTAGGTGTTTGGCGCAGTTGTTGGAATTGGAAGGATGGCTTTCCTTACAATTCACTCAGCACGGAGGTGTCGGGCAATCTGACTCGCGCGACGGCTGTCCAAAAATAAAACATATTTCGCAGGGTGACTTGCACCTGGCACTTAAAGCAGCGCAGAGGATTCGGTACATATTGCCGCACTCGCAGGGTGTAAAAACCGCAGGATATTGATTCCGGTAACGAAGGCTTGTCAAACGACAGAACCAGTGTGGAGTTGGGGACTAACTTTCCTAGCATCTTCCTCTTAACTGTGTGGACGTTTACCACGCCTTGGGGCTCCAAGAATGTTTTGAGGTCTTCATCTGATTCATGTGCGAAGGCTTCGTGGTTTACGACGCCGTTGCACATGTTCAGGACAGAATGTGTTATCGTCTTTATTTTTAGACCAGCAATTACTGTCAACTTCAGAATTCTATCGATCTGCTTGTCTATACATGCCTCCAACAGAATTTCACCATTCCGCTGGCGCACGACAGACTGAAGCTTTCCGATGATATCGTCAANAATTCTGTAGCCCCATCCTGGCCCGGGTTTTTCTCCGTTTTTCCTTCGGGTAGAGGAGGATTTCTTATACAGGTTCTCTAGGCTTTGTCTATGGGCGTGTTTATTGTAACAATAAATCGTGAATTAAGTGGGTTTTTTTTCAACTCTTATGATTTTTAAACACTATACTCAGAATAATCTATAGTTCGATAATAACTTGTACATGTAAATTTACAAACATATTTGCGTTAAATTACAAACATATTGACATTATATATGTATTATAACTCGCAGCTAACTTTTTATCTTATCTAGGAACTTTTGCTGAAATTTTTGAATCCGCCTCTGCCTTAGGGCCCTTGATCGGAATTGATGGGATGGTCCCTTGCTTGCTTCCGGAGAGTAAATTAGTTTATTGTCCTCCACGTGGTCATACGCAGTCTGTACTGTTTTTTGACAATAAATTTATTATTATTATTATTAGAACTGAGCTGATTGACTTAAGTCTTGTCTTCCTCTATACAGTTAATTAGTAGGAAGTGAGGCTTTGTCGGTCGGTCGGTCGCTATCCTTACGAAAGAAACTGTGGAGATCCACAGTTTCGCCGACTAATGGCTTCTTCCTAGAGGAAGAGGGCAAAATGGAGGGGGGAGTGACAAGAGGGGGACAGTTTTTGGGGCAGTAGATTCCATATGTATGGATTTTAAATTCATCCTCGAGTTCCCCACCCACCACGGAGTCCAACAAGGGGACACCCCACTGGGGTGCCAGGGTTGACACAGGGTTTTTTTTATCAGTTGCTCCAACGCCACCGACCAACGAGAAGGACCTTCTGCGTGCCCCCTCTCTCACCCTGGAGTTCAGTCGAAGACCTAGTCCGAGCCGATTGGTCGGGGGTGGGTTAGCCCCCGATCGCCCGTCTAGAAGAGGCCGAGGCCAAAGCGAGCGTATTGGGGCGCATCTAGAGTGTACACAGAAGTTCCTCAACTCACCAGGATTCTCATTCCCTTCGACACGGGTCGCCATGCACGGCAAAACACGTGTGTGAGCGTTCAGCACACAGAGAAGGCCAGTAAAGAAGATAAAAGCGATGAAAGTGAAAAAGTAGGTAATTAGAAAAGAAAAGTACAAAAAAAGAAATACTTGAGAGCCTTCTCTGTATCCCATCGTCAGGACGTGGACCAACTCACTTCGACGGCTCGATTGTTGTTCTATAGCAACGCTAGACTTAGATGAATTTTCATCCGTTTGTTCGTTAGGCTTCCTTCTGCCAATTCGTAATCAAGCAGAGACTATAAGTTTATTCACTCGTCACATTTTACAATTTACTATTGATTATTATTCTGAAATCATTGAGTTTATGGGAATCGGAAACAAATTTGCAATCGAGGCAAAATAATTGAAATCGAGATCAGAATAAAAAAATATCTTTCATTATCATCAGTACTTCAACTTATTGATCTACTAATTTAATCTTTTTGTATGGTAATTTTGTAAAAGTGGGTTTTAATAACTCTAGAAAATTACTGAACAATAATCACTGTTAGTCTCTAGACTATTGACTCTTGTATAGTACTGTTGGCTGGAGGTTCATTAAGTTATATAAGAACTCACCAATTGTCCGGTATTTGTTTGAAAACCAGACTTCCTGCTTCCAAATTTCATTGTTTATTTACTCCCTTCACCATCCACATCAGCAATATTAATTGAATTAATTTTTCTAAAATAATAGTTTAATATCTGTTTCATGGTTAATTGTATTTTTAGTAAGTTTTATTACACAGATTACCTTCATGAAAAGAACAAAAACTCTGCACTCAGTGAATTGAAGCAGCCCAGTTGGCGGTATGATCGCCACTGGTCACTACCATCTTTCTGCGAACTCATGGCTTTGCTGAAACTTTTTCTTTCCACACGTGTGGAAAGATATCCCTGTCCACACGTGAGCTACTTCGCCTATGACTTCGACTATAATAGAATAGCATAGAAATAAATATATTATGAAAAACCTCTTCTAATAGAAAATCGGTCCTACGATTGTACATGAGACTCCTATCCGAGAGGAACCCTGACCGAGGGTACTAATAATGTTTTAATGCATTTGGATGAATGAGAAGTATTATTGATATTGCCTTAATGCGATAGAATCATGCAAACACGTCCATATAAAGGAAGAAGATTCTGGAGAAGGCTGTGTCCAGAATGGGAAATTATTGTAAGCTGATATTTCTGTGTACGTTGTGAGGTTTACAGGGACCCTGATAGAGCGGAGTATTCGTGGCTGGAACCTGGGTTCATCAAAAATTTCAGAGGTACTCGAAGTCGGGGATTTTGCATAACCTTCATATATGCAACCGAAAAGACTTTATAACATTAGAACTATGAGCAATAAATAAACAACGTTTAATTTATCATTCTTGATATGTGTCTATAAATCAATTTTGATCATAAAATTATACTCTATGTAGTTTCAATTTGGTACAGTTTTTTTATTTTATTTTTTTATTTTATTTTTCGTTTATCAGAATAATTTTTAAATTGATACTTGAGGTGGGGTGGGCTTAGGGGGTCCATGGGTGCGCTCCTGATGAATGTATTCAAGTAATGTTTACAGACTTGTAATTTATGGTTTTGTTCTCACTTTCAGGACTGTAAGAACAACACTGTAGGGGATCATTGTGAACTATGTGCAGTCGGTCATTATGGAAATGCAACCCATGGCACGCAAGTGGATTGTATGATATGTGCATGCCCTCTTCCCTATCCATCCAACAAGTAAGGTTAATTTATCAGTTTTACTAATTTAAAATTAACTTTATGGTTCAAATACTTTTCCCATGATATAGGTGTTTATTTCCTGTCATGACATACCAATTAATTATTCAAAAATAATTTTTCTCTGCAGTTTTGCCACAAGTTGTGAAGTTAGTCCTGATGGAGAAAAAATACATTGTGAATGTATCCCTGGATACATTGGCCCTAAATGTGAAGCTTGTGGAGCTGGATTTTTTGGACGACCAGAAATTCCAGGTAAAATTTAAAACCTTTTCCTGAGAACAAAATAAAATGCAAAATATATGGTCATGTTGGTCACTTCACTTTTACCCTTAACTATTTGCAATGTTGAAATGTTTTGATTGATTAGTGTTATTGCTCACTGGAAATATGTATTTGTATGTTATAGGAAAATATATTACTTAAGATAATATAAGAGTTGAAAAATAAATATTAATTTTTTTGTGATGATTAGTGTAACCATATTGCATTAAAGATAACATTTTGAAAAAATTCAATAAAAAAATATCATCCATAAATGTGATGATACAATTTATACACATTAATTTTGTTGCATCATTTATTTTAATAATTAAATTCTTATTCATTGGTTATTCATATACATGAGTTAAAACAGCATTCAAATTTTCCTATTTATTTACATATAAATAACTTTTATATCATCATTGGCTATTTATGTACTTATTGTGATGCAAAATCATCAATAGCAATTCTTAAGTTGATTTTTTGAGGTCCATCGTTCTCAATACTCATCAATGATAAATTATTTAGTCTTTCTACAGTCATTCTACTTTTTAACTAATTCTTGTTTAAATATTGAAAATGGTTTTCACCTCTGCAATTAGTTAATCAGTGTGGGTGAAAACTTAACATTTGGAAATGTCTCAAGGTTAGAGTCTCACACAAATACATGATTTTATAGCATGTTTCCTTCTATCAAATAATGATTCAAATGCTCTTATTCTATCTGTATTTTTGCTTCATCACCATCAGGTTTGCTTAGAATTTGCTGAAACTCTCACATTACGTTGTTAACTCTTTTCACTACAAAACATTTGATTTTGAGGAAACACCAACAAATTGGTGATACGTTCAATCTGCATCATGTGGAAGCAATCTGATTTGAGTTTGTTTGCTATATGCATCCAATGACTGGACATGATGTCTTCAGCTCCTTGGACTATAGTGTACAGAATTTACAAGAAGTGGTACAGAATGTAGATTTGTCAGTAAACAGCAGAATCATAGCCAAGGAAAGTTATAACTCCTCACATTGGATACACCAATCCCTCTACTCAGTCCTCACTCTTTTGATCTATCTGCCCTGTTCTCTACTAAACTCTTTTTGTCTCTATTGAATTCAGCACTCAACATCTGTCTCAATGTTAGTCAAGATTGGTGAAATCATATCCTGTGTATTGAAGTTAAAATTGAAGTACATTTTTGTTCAATATTTATTGTAGCATGTTATTTATCATTCATATTTTCTTTCATTTTTCACCATCCTTTGTTTTTAAGAATAATTGAATTATGATGAAATGTTAATTGCTTTCCCTAGAAATCTAATCTTTCTGATTTAAAATTGTTATGAAGAACTTAATGGGCTATGAACTTTTACCTTACTTTTCCTAATGTCCTAGAAGGGAGATGAGATTTCTAGAGGGTAACTCAATTGTGATTTCAGGTGAACGCTGTCAGGAATGCCAGTGTTCAGGCAATATTAACCAAGAAGATCCTGGAGCTTGTGATTCTATTACTGGGGAATGTTTGAGATGTCTAAATAATACTTATGGAGAGAGCTGTAATTTGTGTGAACCAGGGTATTTTGGAGATGCTGTGGTTATGAAAGATTGTCAAAGTAAGTACAGGAGAAAAATTAACAATGGACTATGGTTTTCTAACATTGCACCTCATAGGTTTTTCAACAAATATTACTTTACATAGGGGAGGGCATGAGATCTCACATTTTTTTACAAAATTGTGGGGAGGAAACAAATAATGTACATGCATGCAGAGGCGTACCTAGGGTATGACAGCCATTGCATAAGTCTTGGGTGCCAATATCAAGGGGACGCTGCATTGTTGAAAGGGTGGGAAATTAAAGAAAAAACGTACCCCAAAAACCCCATTTTGCGCTAGAACCTTTCTCTCTTTTTATTACCGGTTGAAAGTTGATCCCCGAGTATGCTCGGGTCGTAGCGTAGATGAATTAAAAAATAATTTTTACATGCTGAATATAAAATTTGAATACTTTGTTTCTCTAGAGAACTTTCTCCCTGTATATCACTTAATCAGTTCAGTCAAAAGAAAACTTGCTACATTTTGCACCTTTGTTTTTTCTAATGAATAAGTTTTTGTGTATGATATTTAATTTGGACAAATGAAAATTCATCTATGAAGCATGTAAATGGTGTTTTAAACATCCAAATTGGGGTGCAATTTTACCCAGAAACGCCACTGCATGCATGTAAATACTTGAATGAAGGATTTTCCCTATCTTTTGTAATATCTTACTAGGCATTCAATTTTCTGAATGTAAGTAAAAAATGAAAATGATGAAATAATGATTTCTTAAAAATCTCAAAGTGATACCAAAGTATTATTAGTGGTTAAATATTTGATCTGTCCATGAAGTTAATTTAATTCTTTTTCATTATAATATTCACACACAACCCTGTTGTAATGAATTTGAACCCTGTTGTAATGAATGCAACTTATAATGGGTGATTGAGTTGAGGTCAACAGTTGATTTCCTTTATAAAGTTAATAGTTCATTTTTTTTATTATTTTACCTTCAAAGTATTAACAATTTATTGCAACATGGTGTATATTCAGTGACAACAAAAACTCTAAAGTTAGTTTTCACCAATTCAAATTTCTTACAAGTTTTTTGCTTTCTTGTACTATTTGAGAATAATTAGTATAATATGAAAATGTACTGTCTGTTTGTTTTCGACAATTTATTGGTATAATGATGATAATAATCATTATTGTCATGTTTAATGTGAAGAGCGTACGATTTGTTTGCTCATTGACCATTTTCATCAAAAGGTGTCAAGTGTTTGTCACTAAAGTTAATACGTACAAATTACAAAAAAATAGATCAAAATTTAAGCAGTATGTAGATAGATGAAAATCAGGCCCTTCCAAAGTTAAAATACCAATGAAAATGGGATATATAACTAGGCCTATGCATGAAATTTATAGACTTACATACTAATAACAAATATACATATCCAAGTAGCAATTATAAATAGAATTTATATGAATACTTCTAAATCACACACATTACAAAATACTTGCAGATACATATTCTTACAACACTTATAAATAGAATTTACACCAACAACATCAAGTTTGCATTTTACTCATTATTATATATATTGGCACAAACAAATTATATCATATTATTTGCAAGTCCACATATGAGGAAACAGATGATGCAACAGGGTTCATGGAGCATTCATGGTAGTTTCTGCAATTTATAAGGGCACTTTCTACTGAGATAATTTTAAAGTACTTTTTTAAAAGCATTATGATTTGCTACTTTGATTTGTCCTGGATGTTTATTGAAAATTAAATATTGGCTCTTTCAATAGGTCCTTAAATGAAGCTAATTTAGAATTACACACCCTGTGATAGTTAGTTACACATATCGAGTGCCTTGTTGTGTGTAAAACTTTTAATAGTATTACATTTCAGTGAGAGTATTATTTTGTAAGCATATAATGCTACAACTGTCATAATATTATATGTGGTATAATAGTTTTTATATAATTCTTTGAATTTGAGTTTGAAGATACATCTGAGAGCTCTTTTTTGCAGTACCATGATTCTGTCCCTATTTGCATTGGATGTGCTACCCCATATTTCTATTCCATATTGTATGTATGTGTGTGTGAATTGTTCCATAGTATATTGGAATTAAGTGCTCTGATTTCATGAATTAAGGAAGAATATAAGAATATATTTGAGCATAATATTAAGCATCAACATGTTAATTATAAGTGAGACTTTGACCTGCAAGGATTTCAAGAAGTTTATGATGCTCTACACGCTGTATAGTTAGGTTTTTTAGCTGAATATTGATTGTCATGTATATTTCCACAGTTGCAGTGACTAAATTGGATCACATTTGTTTTATCAATATTCAATTTTAACTGACTCTGATTAAGTTACATAGATATTTGTGTAAGTGAATCTGTCATTTGTTCTTCTAGAGTTAGTTTTTGTTTACTATTACACACTATAGTTGTTACACAGTATCATCAGCTTAGGAGACTAGTTTATAATTAGGGAAAAGGGGAAAATCATGTACATATAATAAAAATAATAGTGGCCCTAATACAGATCTTTGTGAAACTTCTGATGTGACTTACAAATGATGATCAAATTTTATCAATAGAATAGTTGTTTTCTCAATGTAACACAATGCATTGTTTCTGACTGGTGAAATATGATTTAAGGAGATCATTTATTTTACCCTGTAATTCCAAGTGCTCCATTTTGTCAGAAGTAATTTATGTGATAAACTATCAAATGCATATGAGATATCTATAAAAACAATTTCTTTCAAGATTTTGGAGCACAGTGTATGCAGTCTGTTGCAGCTGTAACAAAGGTTCTTTTATTTCTTTTTAATTTTTTTTTGTGGGTCTTTAGGGCTTGTCAATGTCAAGGTCATTAGAGCCCTTTCTTTTTATTTCTAAATCCATGTTGTGTGTTTACTAGCACCTTATTGAATTCCAAAAAAGCTGCATATGTGATATTACTTTTCAAAGAGTTTTGCAAAACTTGAAGTTAGACTTATTGTTCTGTAGTGTTCTATCTATGATGCATTGCCTTTCTCAAAAATAAGTCTTACTATACTAACTTTCAGAGCATCGGGAAAAATACATCCAGGTATTGAGCTTTTTCTTAAATGCAAAAGAATCGTAGTTATGGCATTTAGGGCATTGGCTTACATTTCTCTAAGACATCTGAAGATATTTCATCCCAATCTGTTGACACACTGTTATTGAAGGTGCTGATCAAATTGTCAATTTCTGTAGCAGATGCATTCTCGAAGTATTATGTATTACCTATATTGCAATTTGGAGACTTCTCATGAGGTATTTGTGCTTCACAGTCTGTGTATGTGAAGAAATTGCTAAATGTTTCACAGATAATTGATGGATTTGTTACTAGTTCTCTCTCATGTATATATTTTTATGTTTAGTAGTTTGTCCTCTGAGATTATTTACAACATTCCAAACAGCTTCAGTTTTGTTTTTAGCCTAATCAATTTTATGACTTACTTTCATTAATTTTAGATTTTGAATAACTTTTCTAAATTAAAGATAATTTTGTTGCTTTACAGAGTGTGAAGAAATCTTCATTCATTCTTGAAGATTAAAGACTTCTTGCAGTAGCTTAATACACTTGCTCTTGTTTTAGTTTACTTGTCTTTTAATTAAAGGGCAAGCTGAGTGTAGATGAGTTATAATTGTTTTGAAAAATTTCTTCCATTTGTTATTCGGGTTGGGTTCTATGAAAACATCAAGCCATTCTTCATTTTGAAGTATTTCTATAAATTTTTCTATATTTCTATTGTAGGTGTCTCTTGTATATATTTTTATTTTTATTTTCAAGTTTTACAGTTTGATAAGTCTATGATCTGTCCATTATGGTCTGATAAATGAAAATCTTAATTACAATTTGTCTAGTATTTTTATCTATATTTGTTAAGATATGATCAATGGAAGTACTAGTATCATTGGTAATTCTAGTAGGTTCTAATGGGACATTACAAATATTATAGATAGGAGTAAGATCTATTAGATTTGTGTCATCTTTTTCAATATTCAAATTGTATTATCTTGTAATTTTTTAAAGAAATTTATTAAAATTTGTTATAAGTTCATATCAGAGATGGGTGATCTTAATATTCAGAAGGGCTCAAATGACCTACACATCAGCAAGCCCTAAAGCCCCATTAAAAAAGATGATGATCTTAATATTTTAACTGTCTTAATGGTTCTTTTTCCCCAATATTAAGTTGATACCTATTACTTCAAATACCATTTCTACACAGTATTTCCTTATCCATTATATTTCCTCACACATTTTATTTGTGCTCTCCCTCTCATCAGTGCATTGGTAGTGAGGATACTTCCAGTATGACTGCTGTTGTTCGAGTATTTTTATCTATTTCAATAGGTAAACAAGAAATTAAATTATACAATGAAATAACTTTTACAACTATAAATGAAATGAATTACTATGAATACTGTGAAATAACTATAAATAGGGATAGGGGTTGGGTGTAATTAGTATGCCTATTAATGACAGTGGGGGTGGAATTTTGTTAAGGTGTGGAGGTAGGAGGATTATGAAAATTCTGACTTTTGGTTTATTTCGTACTTTTAATGACTCCTTAACGTATTGGCTAAACTAATGATCAAGACATGTCTTGAAAATTTTTTGATTTGCTGGTTGTGCTGTAATATCTATTGAGTATAATGTACTCATTTCCTGATTCAAGATTTCCTCTTCTAGGCTGTCTTTGCGACAAATGTGGAACACACTTCTGTGACAACGTAAATGGAGAGTGTGAATGTCATCAAAATGTCATTGGTGACAAATGTGACAGATGTGATGTGGATCATTTTGGTTTTTCATCTTGTCAGGTATGAAATAATATTTTTCAGATATTGTACTTGAAACGAAAATATTAGTGACAGTGTGGGTCAGGGTCTGCTAGATGATCTATATGATCACTTATTTAAATAGGCATCAGCCCCAATTATTTGAAATGAAAACCTCATCTGTACTCAGACAATCAAATTCTTACCCATGTATGTTATTAAGGAAGAGTTTGTGTTTTTTTTTGTCTTCATTCCCCTTTTAAGTAAAAAACATATAGACTAATAATGTAATATATAACATAACTAGTAGTACTGTTCAAGTAATACAGAACATTTTCTATCATATATGAATACCTACCTATTGTTGACTTCATGTATGTTTTTAGGGTTGTTTACCATGTGATTGTGCTGAGGCAGCTGATAGTACACAATGTGATGATGAAACAGGAAAATGTCGCTGCAAGCCTGGAGTAACTGGACGGACATGTGATCGCTGTATTGCTGGTTTCTGGAGATATAATTCTGAAGGCTGTGTTTGTAAGATTTTCTTATTTATTACAATGCATTTTCTTAAATGGCCGTATCGTTGCCCAAACTTATTTTGCCATTTTTCACCACTCAGACCTTTTCTATTTTGTGAGTAAGATTTTCCAACTAATGGTGTCTGGAGTAAAGGTGGAAGCCTATTGCACTTTTCTTACCAGGCCAAACACCATGCACAATACATCCTTCCACTTTCCTGTCCTAGCATGTAACGTTTAGGAGTCTGCAAATGTGTTTCAAGTACAATCCTGTAGGGGAGAGTATTATTCCTTTATGTTGGTCTTAAGCTAGTGGTTGGATATTATGATACATTTAGGGGGACAAAGAACACATTAATTGCTGTTAGTTGTCTTAAAATTATGAAGCAAAAATACTTTGGGAACTTCCAGTGATATCACTACAATAAGTAATTTTTATAGTTTTATTAGACACGTTATACCTCAGGACATGTTTGTGGAGCCCTTTCTCTGTCCTTCAACTATTGCTGACTTATCTTCTCACAATTCCTCAGGGGAAAGATGGTGGACAAAATTTGGAATCAAATTAATCTCTAATAGTTCTTTCAAATCCAAAAGTAATTTTTTGAAAATTCAAATAAATTATCACTCCTAAGTAAATAATTCATTATACTGGCTTGTTTTTCATTGAAACTGTCTTCTTACCAATTCTTTTACGTATCAACCTAAAAATGAACTGCTAATTGTCTTGTATAGTCAAATATAATGGGCCTAGAAAGTTATTTCTTTTTATGGACTAGTTATTCCTTTTGTCTGCCCAATATTCATTTTAACACAACCTTTACAATTTACTCTGTAAATATCTGAATTTTGTTTGGAAGAAATTTTTCCTTTTAGTTGGCATTAATGAATGATTTTCAGTTTAATTTATTTTGAGGTGCCAAAATAAATTTATATATTTGAAAATGTTTTTAAAAGAATTTTCCTACCTGAATTGTAGGGCTGGGGCTGCATCATTGTGGACATAAATCAAATGTTTGAAATATTAAATTGTAAATGTTATTTGCTAACAGAATAGAAATTTTGAAAAATTAGCCCTGAATATTTTTAATATAATTCCAAGTTTCTTCTTTGTATTTAAACTTCAAATGACTTTTTTTTAATTTTTGGAAATTGTATTATAATTTTATGTAACTTGAAATTATACTTTTATTCATCATTAAACATAATTTGTTATTAATATGGAAAATAATAATGGTACTTTGAAAGAAAAGATTGATCTTATTGTTGGAAAATGGTTTGAGAGAGTGTTAAGGTAAACAATTAATAATAGTCAAGTGGATGTGGTAGGAGAAAATCAACTGGATGTGGTTAAAGAAATAAAAATTATATAGATTTTGCAAAATATGAAAGATAAATGGAAATAAACTGAACCTGGAAAATAAAATACTTCAGTGTTTTTTATAAAATATGGATTTATTTGTTCAAAGAGACAAATTATGTGATAAAAAATCTACAACATACGGATGGTTTCAGAGGAATGGGAATTTGAGGGAACTAGAGCTCTCAAGAAATAATTATTTGTCAGAAAAAAATACTTTTACCATAAAGAAGGGTCTAATTCCTTGCTGTTTTATTTAGCTTGTGGCTGCAATGAAGAATATTCAGTTGGTGTTGGATGCAACGCAACAACTGGACAGTGTCATTGTTTGCCCGGTGTGATTGGTGAGAAATGTGATCACTGTCCACATCGCTGGGTATTAATTGATCAAGAAGGTTGTATGGAATGTGACAGTTGCACTCATGATCTTCTTGATGTTACTGATGAGTTGAGAAATCAAATTGTCCCTATTTACGATGAATTCAAGGTTAGATTTAGAAATTTCTTGCTTCCAAACTTAAGTAGAAGATTGTAGTTTAAAGTTAAGCTGAATTTCTGCATTCTTATAACTGTTTAAGACACCTATTCTACTTACTAGACTGCTGATATTTTTTCTTAGGTGATTGTTCATTTCATTTGGTAAGGCATCTTCTCCTGACAATTATATGATTGTGTAATTTTAGGGACCAGCCAATAGAGTAATTAATATTAATTAATAACTTTTCAACAAGAGGTCTCTTTTTCCTTTTTTCATATACAACTACTTAAACTTTATCTTCAATGATCATTTTTGGAATATTGCATCCCTATAAAGGTGTTTATTTTATTGTTATTATTATTTTGTTGTTGTTGTGGGATTTTATTTAATATATTTATTCTTTCAGACTGTGGCACTAGGCTATTTCACTTCTCAACGTCTTGTTTATATAAATAAAACAGCTCATGATTTGACTCCACAAGTTAAATTGTTAGATCCAGAACGAGTGAATCTGACACCTTTAGCAGAAGAAGTGGAATCTTTGGAAATGGATACAAGAAGTCTATACAAAAAAGTAAGTTATTCTATTGCCCAGTTATTTTATATCCAGAATCCCATTGACCCTCTATAAATTATATTTTCTTAGTGTATTAGTGTATATACTGGAAATGAAACATGTCTCAGAGGGCAAAACTTTCTTTATTTTTTTTTCTGACCTCTAACTTTCCTCATTTTCTCCTTTAATTCTGACTTCTGAAGGCAAACTATTCTGTGGACAATGCTGAGTCATGGGCTCCTAAAGCAGATAAAGTGAAAGCTGATGCTTTGGCAGCTGAACAGCTAGTTCTCAATGCTATTGGTCAATCAAATGCAATTGTTCATGAAATAAGTCAACTATCATCAAATTTAGAAGGAAGAGCAGGTATGTATATTATTCAAGTTTTATTGAAACACTTTATTTTTATTTCATTAGTTATTGCAAAGATGATTATTTAAAATAACTTTTTAATTATGTCAGGCCCTCAGGTAGACTATGCATTAACTGAAGCACAGGAAATTCTCCACCGAATTCAGCAACAGAATTTTGATACACCAAAAATGGAAGCAGAAAAAGAGTTTCAAAGGTCATTAGAAGAATATAATAGAATGAGAGAGTTTATTACTCCAGCCTATAACCAGAGTAGAGCATTTAAAATTTTGAGAAAAGAAATTCATGAATTTGATGATAAGCTGTCTGATCTTCAAAATCAAAGTATTCAAGCTAGAAATATTGATGCTGATGCATCTGTGCTCAACAATAAGAACAAGTGAGTCAGTGCTTTATTCAAAGGATGGAGGAATATTGGGATGGTTGTGTGGTTGATTTAACATGAAGAAAGTTTTAATACTGTTTTAGTGACTCTTGATGTACAGTATCTGATCTTCTGCATCATGAGTAAATTATGGTTATGTTTATATGTTATGCTGATAACTTTTAAGATGAATAGTATTCTTTAACACATCTCAAATTTATCTCTTTTTATTTCAAACTTTAATAAGCACGAAGGATTTTTATTGGATTCTGCTTTTCCCTCATTATTATTTATCAAATAGAACTCTTGAATAGTTTTAGATCCACTATCAACTATTATAAGATCACATAGGTTGGTGTGAAAAAAGACTGATAGAGGTACACTACCACTCAGCAGTTTATATTGCAAACATTTTCCATCTTGATGATATTCCCTTTGGAGCAATGACTAATGTGTTGTGCCCGTAAGTTAACACTTATTTCTGAAACAAAAGTTTTGAAGAGGGCTTAAAATATTGACAGGAAACTGTAGGATGGTCAAATCATTGATTGTACAATCTACTGAGACATCACTCTCACTTCCTAACTCTTGCTGACTCTTGAAGGGTAAGATATACATAAATGTTGGTTCAAGTTGCATTGTGTAGTGTTGTTTAACTTAATATTTAGGAAGATTTGAAAAAGACAATATCTTATATTCTGGAATCTTATCCAAAGATTCTCGTGGTTTAAGAATGAAGTATGAGGATAACTCATTATAATTTACTCAAAATCTTTTTGTCTCCAATTAACATTCTCCATACCTGCCTTGGTTTTTGTCTGGTTTTCCTTTGAGCACTTTGATGGTAATTGATGGACAGTTTCTTGCTTGCTTCCAGAGAGTAAATTACCTTAATGTCCTCCACATGCTCTCATATAGTTTTAATTTAATTTTTGGCAATAAATGTTTTATGAGGTTAATTTTCCTAGTTTTTCTGGAAATAATGTGCCAAATTTGTTTATATTACCATGCTTGTAATTATACAGATAAAAAATTAATTGTGAATGTAATGTATTTTAACACTTTATTGATCTCATCAAATTATTCATTTTAATAGGAATTCAAAATTGAATGATAAAATGGAGACAGTGAAAAATGTGTCCAAGGAAGCCAGTGTTGCATCAAAGGAGGGAAAAGAACTCATAGCAAATGCAACAGAACTATTGGCAGATGCAACACAATTTTTTAATGAATTAGGTAATATATTATTGTATGGTCTCTTATGGTATTACCTATTATCTTAAAATGCTTATGCTTTGGTTAAGAGCTACTTATATAACCAATATGTAATGAACTAATGATGCATCTTTATTGCATACACTTTCTCTCATCATGTCAAGTCTTCTGATTCAAAATTCATATCCAATATAAAGCAATATATAATCAACACATTAATTTACATGTTATAATTTACAGACAAAATCAAATATCACCTACCACAATACCACAAAGAATACCTCATTAAGGAGTATTTTAAAATGTATACTTGTAAATAAAAATTCACTACACTAATTTGAGAAAGTGAGAAACATTTGCTATTGTCTCTCAATTCATAAAATTCTGAGCACCACATAGCATATCTTTCTGTAACAAATGAATTGTAGTATCATGGAAATGTCATGAATTGTCACCACTTGAGTTTTAATTGCTTTAGCTAATGGATTCCAGTCAATAAATGACACCAATCAAGAACTGAGTTCAAAAATTTCTTCAATTGATGAACACTTGCAAGAAGTGTTGGAGATATTACAGAATGCAAAGCAGCATGCTGAAGACCTTGAAATGAGAGTAAGATTCACTTAAATGAAAAATCACTATATTATATAATTGTTATTTGTGTAATGTCATAGTAGTAGCTTAAATAACTTCTTAAAACTCTGTCTCATTGAAAACCTGGACTAAACAACCTCTCATTGTATGCAGACTTTTTTACCATAAATTATTGCAACTAAACAAAATCTCCTATTTTATTCAAATCATATATTACTGTCCTAGGCAGAAGATTTGGAGAGTGAACTTGCTGAATCAAGATTTTCCACAAAAAATGCAGTGGATGCAGCCAATGCTTACAAAAATATAAAAGAAACTATCAATAATGCTTCACATGCTGCACAAGATGCCCAAAATCCTGCAAAGAATGCAACAAAAATGGTATGCATGCACATCCAGGAGTGAATTAATGTGTATGTGTGTTTTGTTAAAGTTGAAGTTGAAGTGACAGATGCAAGTGTGCATAGGTTCAGGTAATTTCAGTAGTAAATGAACAGTACTTTGAAGTGTGAGGGTGAATAAAGGGGGAAGCAAGTTAAAGAGTGTTAGAGAGCAAATTATGGAGAAAGCAAGATTTTAAACAGGAGAATATTGAAAGAGCAGGCACTCATTGGTTTCTGGAAGCAGAACTATTTATTGGGGCATTCAGAGCACCAGTGGGTGAAGTCACACAATCTTAAGTTGCGAGAAGAATAGTTTTTTATGGAATACTTATTTATAGTGAAAAATGAAAATTTTTCAAAAATATCGTAATAATAGAAAATTCTTCTTTTGATACAACATAATTAAAAAGGTCGTATTTTAAGGATATTAATGATTTTTTTTATGTAAAGCAAAATTTTTGGGCTTAATTCCTATGAGCTCTGAATGTCTTTGAAATAAATACTTTTCTCTCAGTTCTGAACTTTTAGACTATATAGAGAGAGTAGTAAGGAAAATGAACTACTCATACATGGAACTCAAACTTTTATTTCAAAAGTCTGTATTATCAAGAATATTCAGACAGAAACTGTTATCACAGAGATGTATTTTTTAATATTCAGTTTCATCTGCTTGCACTAGTAAAGCTTTTCAAAAGTTGGTGAACTTTGGATTTTCATATTTCTTGTCCTCTATGGTTGTTTAAAATTGTTTTCTTCTTCTCTGTCTGATCTTACTTGAATGATGTACATGATGTAAGTTAGTTTGACTTAATCTATACATTTTGATGACTCTCTGTCTATATCATTATTGTCTTGTTTCCTCTTGTGATTATAGTTTGAAAACCAGCAGATGGAGGATGAAAATTTTTAAAAATTGGAATTAACCTTAAGAAAAAACCTGAGCAGTTCTTTAAGTTTTTATATATCAAAGTTGTATTGTGTTGTGAAGCTAGTGTTGGTCTTATTTCTGTAATATGCTTCAGTAATCTTGATGTAAAACCAAAGGGATAAAAAATATGTCATAACTGATGGCCACGGCATAGTGGTAGCATCTTTACTCCAAACACACAGCTAAGAGGATGACTGCAGGTTCAACCTGTTCAACTGAACTGGATGAGGTTTTCTGCAGAGGTTTCCCTCACCTACACCAGACCAATGTCAGTTTGGTACCCCAGATTCCGTGGCAACCCAGCATCTCTCCTTCCTGATTACTTCACCCAAATCAAGTTGTGAGGTGGAAGTGCAGACCTGAATCTGATGACCTGAACCACTCCACATAAAATATGATATTAAATTAATAAATCATTTGGAGAGACAGTGTTAAAATTTCTGAAGGAAATCATAGAGGACCATAAACAAGATCCACTTGTGATGCATTCCTGTCTTCCTGGTATGCATAGTGTTACTCAAGTATGAACGTATTTTCATTATGCTCTGAAATAAACTCTGCTTTCTCCTGAGCACAAGAGAATCGCCAACTTTTCAAGAATTGTTTAATATCTATTAAACAATTTGGACATCAATTCATTAAGCCCTGAAAAGACAGTCTGATAGAGTTGTTAAAGATGAAATATTTCCACAATGACCAAAAGTGGACTTCGTTCCCTTGTGCATGCAATTGAGTTGATCTTTATTTGTTTATCTTTAGTAAACTGGTACTGGAACCAGACTTGTATTTTTGTTTTGGGCAGGTTCCTCTGAAGGATTTAGTATGATTAAGCAAATGGAAGTGTGTTTGATATAAGCACCCTTAGAGAGTTTTTGACAGGAGAATGTAGAGAGCACAGAATTGAAGAGAGAATGAAGAAACATTTTGAAAAAGTAAATGAGTGAATGTCACAGAGGGAGAGGAAGCATTCTTACAAGTAAATGAGAGAGAATTTGTGAGAGTGAACAGATAAACTATTAAGAGGTTGAGCTTATGAGAATAAACAGAAAAGCAATTTATAGAGTGAGTGAGATGAGGTGCGAGGTGGTTATAGAGCTACTTTACTCATAAATATTATGCGAAATTGAAGTTAAAGTGAAAATGAATATGGGAATGACTGAATGAAAATGAATGGGCATATATCTGTGCTAAGTTTCATGGATGTGACGTAATGGAATTTAGTTTTACTTTATCAAATTCATTGATTTTTCTGAACCAATTTTATTTATAGTCTGAAGGCCTGCGGGAGAGAACAGGAAGGTCAGAGTTACGGTCATCTGAACTTCTTCAGAAAGCTCAAATAGCTTTAAATAAGGCTCAAAGGGAACTACGACCAGAATTGGAAAGAGCTATGAATTTTGTTGACAATGTTGACTTACTCAATAGTGATAGTGAAAGAAAAGATGCCTTGATAAATCAGTGAGTGATTTCAGCTACATCCTTTGAGTGAATAATAAATGTAAGTATTTCACATTAGTTTTCAGTAGTAAATTAAATAAATTTTTTAATACAGGGAGTTGAGTAAACTTGGAGCTGGAGATGATTCAGGGCGTAGAAAAGCAATGGAAAATGCAGAACATGCAGAAAATATGGCCCAGGATGCTTCCAGTCAGATTGAGGCTATAGCTAGCAGGTTACCTGCAGATGTTTCAAAGTCAAAAAACTTACATAGAATTACTGATGATGCAAATGGTTTCATTGAACAAGCCACACAACAAAGTAAGAAACTTCATTAGAAAATATTATTTGTTAGTCTTTTTAAAAATTGTATTATCATATGAAGATTTGGATTGATGGAGTGACATATATCAGCACCACTTATATGTGTGTTCTGGTAGATAAATTACTTTTCATTTGTTATGGATGTTATATGAAGCAATTGCCATGTCTTAGAATTTTGAAAATTAATTGAAATTGAACCCCAAGTGAAATTGTGAAAAACATATAGAAATTCATGCATAATATTCCAAAGTGTTTGCTTAATATTTTGGCTATTATGTTGTTGGGAAATGTTTAATCGTCTCATGAAGTAAGGATTCCAGAGATTTTAAAGAAGAAGCGAGAAATATTTGTGTAATGCTATCAATTTTTTTTACCTGAAGTTAAACATTGGATATGGGATTGAAGTGTATTTTTATTTATAAAACCTTTTATTAAAAAAAAAATAATTTTGTAATCTTCTTAATTTAAAAATATAACCATGCACATTCATTTGATTTCTGTGAAAACTGTTTCAAAGGTTAAGAATTTCTCGTAATGATGTCAATAAAAATATTAAGAAAAGAATGGAAAATAAACTTAATATAAAGCTGTAGAGACCAATAGTGAAATTTAAAGATAATCCTATGAACAGTGTTAATTGTGAGGCACTATGTGTCAATTTTAATGTCATGTAGCAGAAATGTTATGAAGCATTTGAGTGATGTATAGTTTCTTTACAATCTGAAATAAGAATGGTAAATTTTAAAAGAATGAGCAGAACCTCGAAAAGAACACAGAGACTTTTTCACTGAATCTTGGAGTCACTACTTCTTTCAAACTGATTGTCTCCTGGACACTGTGAACAATTACTAGGGGAATGAAAACTAGAACACAGTATATGTTATCTTATTTGAACTTGCTTCTTCTAGCTACTTCTCAAGGACCTTGAATATAGACTTCATTTGTTGGTGGGTAATTTTTAAAATTATCTTGAATATTTTTCTCTTCTTGAACCATAAATTTGTAGAGTTCTTTGATATCAAGATTTCTAAAAAAATCACATATTATACCTACTTATTCACCTTTATTAATTTGAAATGCTTTTTCCAAAATGTCACCATTTCACTATTTGTTTTTTTATTTACCTCCCTCTTTTAGAAAATACTTAAGTTATTTCTCTCCCATATTCTGCAATGATAAATTTAAAATAATTCTCCTAATTCCTACTACAAAAATAGGTTTGCTATGCAAAAAGGGAATATGCAAAATTCAGCATACTATCCTAACATAACTATCACAATTCCTAAATATTATACTTTCATTGTCTTCTTAAAATGAATCTATTTAATAGAATATCCCTCCTCATAAATTATATTTTCTAGTGATGAAATTAGACTACGTTCTACCAAATATCCATGTGTTGATGGGAACAATCCAGAGCACTCAAAATGAAATGAATAAAACAAGCTCCCATTTTGAAGATAAACTTGCGATGTTGAGGAATAAAGTGGCTCGTGCAAGGGAACTGGCTAACAGGTAAACTTTATTCTTATTCCTCCCCAAATATTGTTTCATGGAAATAAATCTTTTGGAAAAAATTGTTTGATGCAGGATTAAAGTTGGTGTAACGTTCTATCGTAACACTACTCTTTCATTACACAAACCCAAAGACTTGTCATCCCTTGGAACTGCCACCCGCATGTCAGTGTATTTTAAGACAGCAGAACCTCAAGGTTTCCTGTTCTACTTGGGTAATGATCAATCTAGCCTCAGCAGATCTCACAGAGGAACAGTAAGTTCTAAAACATTTTATTTGCAGAAGTAATAAATATTCCTTCTCTTTCCTTCCCTTTCCTCCCCATTCCTCCCCTATCCTTCTCTTTCTTTCTCCCTCCCTCTCTTTCCCTCTCTTTCATTTACATTGTTGTCTTTTTTTAAGTTGATCACAGTTGGCTCTTTATAGTTTGTTCAAAATTTTAAATATAATGTTCAGTTTTTGGTTTTATAATAAAAATTTACATTACTCACTAAGTTTTTGTCTGAGTAATGTAATTTTCATGTTTTATTGTAAATAAATATTTCAGGGTGATTTCTTAGCATTAGAAATAGAGAATGGATTCCCAGTTCTCACTATTGACCTTGGGGCTGGACCTCATCGCATTATTGTTGACAAGAAGGTTGATGATTTTACCTGGTATCAAGCTGTAGTTGAGAGGTATTTGGAGCTACTTTTCTCTCTAAATAAATAAAAAAAACATTGTAAACAAATGGTATATATTATAAAATTACATAAACTTACATGCTTGAACTTAAAAAAATAATTATTGTTTCTCATAGAACGGGAAGAACTGTGCAACTAACTATATATGAAGAAGATGTTAACCGACAGCAAGTTGCTTACACTAAAAAAGAAGTAATTCCAGGTTCCAAATATGTTCTGAATTTAGATCCAGAAAAATCAAAGTTATATGTTGGGGGTTATGACACATCATATGAAATGCCAGAAGAAATCAAGAGTGCATCGTTTGTTGGGGAAATGGAAGAACTCATGATTGGTGACTCTCATATTTCTCTCTGGAACTTTATTGATGCAGAAAATGATCCAAGTGGTTCAAAAGAGAGGTAGATAAATCTTTTATTTATAAATTCTAATGCCCTTAGTAACATTATCTGAACTTCTCTAAAATAATAGCAATTTTTTCCTGTAATCCTTTAATATTAAGATTTGAGAGTTGTGATATGAATTCTGTGGACTGTAAAAATATAAGTTTTGAGATTAACATTCATCCTTGTAGAAGGAAATTTTTTTATTAAGTTGTCACAGAAAGTAATTTCTTCTTGATAATAGATTTTTTGGGTTCCTAGTAGTTTATTTATTCAATTAATGCAATTTAAATTTCTGTCAATCATTTGTCATTTTATTTTTACCAGAGATAAATTGATCAACTTGCAGCCAAGCTCTGGTTATCGATTTAATGGTGATCATTGTTATGTTATTGTGGATGGGAAGCATTTCACTATGCGTGCTCAAAATGATGTAATTTTAAGTTTCAAAACGTTTGCAAATGATGGATTACTCTTTTTGGTTGGGAAGGAAAATACGTTCTTATCCATAGAACTAATAAATGGAAGAGTGAAATATCAAGTGAGTATTTTCTTTTGTTCTTTTGGTGTGTGTAAATGTCTCAAAAAATGTTTTTTTCAAGTAAGCTTTTGAACAAATGTCCATTCATTTCCCACAGTTCAGTCATATTTCCAATGCTGATTTTCAAATCTGATTGTCAAAAATTGCCTATTATTATTTTATTTTAGTTTGATCTTGGAAATGGACCACTGGAGTTGATTTCTCCAGAGAAATATAATGATGGAAAATGGCACAAAATATATGCAGGTCGTGATAAGTTAGCAGGAACTCTTTATGTTGATGATGTGGAAGTAGCCAAAGATACAGCCCCAGGATCAGATCATGACTTGAAAACATTACCGAAATTGTATTTTGGAGGTAATCAGAAACATCGTTTCAGAGCTGTCACAAAGGCTTTCTTTGATGGTTGCATAGATGATGTTTACATTAATGGAATTGTTGTTGATTTAAGTCAAAACCTGCAAGCTTTTGGTGTGACTCCTGGTTGTCCTGTACAAGTTAGTTGAGTTTTCATGATAAATTGTAATGCTTTGAAGTATCACCACATTTTGAAAATTTCTTTTGCTATAGAACAGGTAAAAAAAATTCAATTTGTATATTGTGTTTGTTTTAGAAATCTACTATCTTGTCTTTTGAAGAAAGGAGTCCTGGATATTTGCATTGGAACAATGCATCAAGCTATAGTTCCTTGGAAATAAACTTTAAATTTAAAACTGAAGTGCTTAATGGACTCTTATTCTATATCACTGACAGAAAACAGCAAAATACTCTATCATTATCTTTGGTTGGAGGAGAATTAGTATTGAGGAGTCAGCTTGAAGAATTGACAACATCACGTTCTATAAGATTTAATGACAGCCATTGGCACGTTGTTACTGCAATTCATGAAGCTACTGGTCTTACTCTTGATATAGATGACACTTATCCCTTTAAGTATGTTGAATTGAAATATACTTTCAATGAATTAATGAGTCTCAAGCATTTTTCATGAAGTCAATATATTTTTCATTATAGAAAAAGTGCCAGTTTGCCTCCCATTACCTTCAACTTTGGTAGCATATATTTTGGAGGTATCCCTAATAGCTTTAGGATAGTTGATGGACGAAGTGCTTCAACCAATCCTTTCATAGGTTGCTTGGGAGATGCAACAGTAAATGGAATGCTTATTAACTTTGCGAATACCACAGATCGTGTTGGAGCTAAACTGGACAAGTGTCACTTAAAGGATCATGAACTCCCACAAGGTACATTAAAAATTTCAATCTCATCTATCAGTTTGTTGAGACGATTTAGCATCAATGATTTCATTGATAATTTAGTCCTGCTAACTTTTACATGAAGGGAATGAAGTCTGAAGTGTTGTCTGCAGACTTTCTTTATATATTTACAAGGATAACCATCATTGTTTTGTAAATGAAAAGAAACAAAAATTGGTTGTATGTGATAGTTTTTGTTTTTCTTTTTGTGTTATACTGTCACTAATAAACCATAGACAAAAATATGGGTACAACTACACTGTTTTAAATACATAATGTAAACTAATGAATTACGGTAGTATAGTAAATAATTAGTTTTTGTTTTGGTTAATCCTAACTTACGAGGATGGCATCAGTATAGGTATGCATTCGTAAGTCTCCAAAATCTGCTTGGTTGTATATTACAAGTGGTTAGAAGCCCTTTGTACCCCCTATCCAGTAATAATAGAGCTTAAGTCACTTAATCATAAAATTTATCTACGATTTATATTGATGGCTATTGATCTCATTCATTTTCCACTGAACTCGTATAAAATGGGAAAAGATGATGAAAAATGGAAAGATAAAAAGTTATCAAGGAAGTATAACCTGTCTAAAAAAATTATCTCACTCTTGCTTACTCTTATTTATGATCTATCCTATTTGTTTTCCTCTCATTCTCTTTCTGTCCTAAACAATAGTCTTATCTTTATGAAGTTTTAACTGGAATTATACCAAAGTAAATTTAGAAGAGGAAAGTTATTGGTTTCATTACAACAGCTTCATTATGTGATGACTCAGTGTTTTGGGAATGAAACTATAACCAATTGAGACAAATTTTTAATGATTAACTGATTTATTCACGTTTTAATGATTTGGAAAATATCTTACGGATTTTTAAATAGATTCTATTCGCTTAATCTAATATTTCAGTGATTATCTAATAGCTCAATACTTGTGTAAATTATCATAAAGAGTGAATATTTTTATCATCATCAGACTTCCTTGTCTTTTGAAAATATTTTGGCTACTTCATTTTAACTCACTGGAATTTGCATCCTCTCTCCTGCCCAGAGTAATAAAATAAACAAAGCTTGTCACAATTATCTGAATGTGTACTTAAGTAAGTAATGCATACTTAAGTAAGTAAGTCTACTTCCTTTTATACTGTAGTCTTTTAAAGTATAGCGTAATTTCTGAAAAGTGTCTACTGAATTAATGGTTAAAGGCCATTTGAAAATGTTTTAAATAATTCAATGATTTTTTCAGTGTTGCTTCCTGTTGATTCGCAAGATCCTAGCAAAGAAATTACATCTCCCACTGACGAAAAAGAATTTCCAGGTAAAGTATTCACTCATGTTGTGTTTCAAGTTTCTTTTTAGATGTGAAATTGGTAAATAAGTATTTGAATATTTGAGAATTCAGAATACTGAAAGAATTATTGTGAAATTTTTCAGAGAGGTGGTGAAACTACTACAATAGCATAGTTATTCAAAATAATTATTCAGCAGATGTATGTTTCAATGAGAATGTCAATGATAGATCTCCAACTAGAGAAAACTATTTTTGTAATGACTTTTTCGGATAACAAGGCTTCAAAACTCTGAGAGTAAAAATTGTAATTAGAGAGAAAATTTAATTATTGACTTACTAGTGAGTGAACGTCTACCAAGTCCTTACAATGAGACGCGGATATCAGTGATGCAATTTTGTTTCGACTGTCCCTTAGCAACTGAATTCGTAAGAACCCTATAATACCTACCAGGAATGCAAACTTTGAGATACCTTCAGTTTCTTTTACCATATTTAATAACAGTGCAAGATTCTTGTGTTGTCAGTGAAGGAAAATATTTAAAACATTAAAAAAGTGAAATATAAGTATAAAAGTGGAAAAAAAGAAGTAACATTGAAAAACGTTTCAAGGAAATCAGTACTCTGTTTTACAAAGAGTTATCTGCCATTTACTGAATTATGATAAATTAATTATTTATCAGTAAATGAAAGGGGGGGAAATAACTGCTGATATTTATCAAATTTTTAAATATCTCAATAAGGAAACAAATTTGAGGAACCAAAATGAATCATATCTTTTAGTGTGTTTTTAATCTGTTTATTTTACATTCTTTTTAAGTTTTCATTTTTTCATATTTTATCACTTGGTATATTTTTCAGTTTGTATGCAATAGTTTTAAAAAGGCAAGGTTCTAATGAAGATAGGTTCTTGTTAACTTGATGTTCTTGTTAACAAAATAAAACAGTTTTATTTTATTTTTTGAAAATAATGAAGTCAAAATACCTGGATGCGACAAAAATTCATTCCCTAATTGAGGCATTTACAATGAAAAGGAAGTAAAAGAGATTTTACAGAAGGAAATAGCCATTGTTGTGTTCTGAGGAGGAATAACTTAAGCAATTTAAATGTTTCAATTGGTATCCAATGATTCTCCTTACCGGTGAAATGCATTTTTTTAAGTCTCACAATCAGAATCATTCATCATCATAAAGATTTACCTACCAGTATTTCTGATTTTGTGTTAATTTATGTCATAGTATTTTCACTTAATTTTTTTTTTTAGAGGAGAGACAACCACCACTCCCACCCCTGCAACCACTTCCTGAAGTTCCTCCTCCTCCGACTTCAGCAAGTACTACAACAACTTCTACTACTACTACTACTACTTCTACTACTACTACTACTACCACAACGACTGCAACTCCTCCTACAACTCCAAGTACTACAAGTATTCCTACAGCTACAGACTCCACCCCAAGTGGCATGTGTCAATTACCATTGCACCCCCACGAGGATCCAGAGGCAACTCTGGAGAGAGCTTTCCGATTTGGTAAGAAATGAATTGTGTTTACTCTCAAGCACTCATGCTGAAAACTGGAACTTAAACACTCATGCAGGGTGGATTCCACCCCAAAATAAATGTTGTTTAAATGAAGTAATTTGTTTTAATTTACATATTATAATTTTTTATCATACAGAGAAACATATTGTTAATGCAATTTTATTATTACTTACATGCTGGAAACAATTTTTTACATTGAAAAACTAAATCCATGAACAGCACTTTCTTATGAAACTTTATGCTGCATGTGAAGAAAAAATATGTATTTTTATCCTCTTCTTTTTTTGGAATTGTATTTAAAAAAATTTTGCTAGAGGAAGAGTGAAACAAATAATGAGTTTCATAAAACTAATGTTTTTATATTGAAAAATTTCAAGTAAATTACACACCAAACTTACTATTTTTTTTTTCAATCAAAGTGAGAAAAAACAATGTAAAATATGCTTTAAAATGTTAAAAACTTGTTGCATCCATGCAGAAATGTCATAAAGTGAAAGTAATTTTATTAATGTAATTTCCTACCTTTGAATACTGGGGTTTTGATCACTCGAGACAGATTCCTCATAAGTTTCCATCACACTATTGAACATCACACTATTCTCTCCTACTCTTTAGTAAATCTATCCATTTTATCAAACACATGCACACTTACCAGCTCCAAACACTCAAGCTAGAAGTTCAGAACAATGAAGTAATAAAAATTTTAAACACAATAAAATACTTTAAAGTGTACAAATAAAACTCACGCTCTGACAATGAAATTCTTTAGGCTCTCAAGGTGCAGCTGTGACAAAGTAGTACCACTTGTCCATTTTAGCAATTAGAATTACCTCTCAGCAACCCTACCCCCTGGGGGTGAATAGGGTGACTGACCAAGATGTGAGGGTGGACATCTGGAAAGTGACACATCTTTCTTGGTGTGGCGCTTCAGAGTGTTATGGCAACTGGAAATATTTTGTGGCAATATCGCATGCGCGGGGTGGATCATGCCCCACGCAGTAAACAATGGCTCTTTGATGGGGGAGTAAGTGTGCAAAAACCGATTAAAGCTCAGTGTACTGAGATGGAGACAGAGACGTACACAGAGTTAAACGGCGAACAGAATAAAATTTATTGTATTACAAACTAAAAACATAGCTGTGGGGTAGATTCCACACAAGTGCATGAGTTTGAGGGTTAAGAGTTTTTCTAATAAAGCATTATTCAAGCAATAAAATTGAAATAAATAATTTCTTTTCTTCTAGGTGCAGTTCCTAATAGTGTGATTGAGTATAGTGCTAAAAATTTGGAGAAAACACCTTTAAGTAAACTCAAGAATAAGTATAATATTGCTGTAGAATTCAAAACATTCTCAGAAAATGGAATTTTATTTTACGTTGATGACGTGGTAAAGCATATTGATTTTGTTGCTTTGTACTTGAAGGATGGAAAGGTAAAATAAAATTACAAAAATACAATTATTTTCTTCTTCTCCATTGTATAAAAATGATCATGTGCTTCTCAGGTAACGCATGGATTTAACTGTGGATCCGGTGCTGCTTTCCTTCAAAGTGAAAATAAATATAATGATGGAGAATGGCACAGGGTAGTGATGAGACGAGAAAATTCAAACGGTATATTGGAGATTGATGATAAAGAAATTGTGGATGGTCAATCTGTTAGCCCAGCTAAAACAGTTGATGTGGAGCCACCTTTATTCTTAGGAGGATTGAAAAGAAAGAGTGAGGAAAGCTCCAAAATGAAAGAAAATATGAAGGTCTGTAATACTGAAGGCTTCATTTTTAATACATTTTTGGATAATTCCTGCATAAAGTATAACCAAAATTCTGTATGCTTCTAAATATTTATACCACATATACATACAGTTAAAGAAAATTGAATTTGTTTCTCAGGGCATGAATGAATCCTTCATTGGATGCATAAGAAAGCTACAGTTAGATGAAGTACTTGTTCAGGTACCCAACGTCCCATCAGGTATTACACCTTGCTCAGAGAAAGTTGAACAAGGATCATACTTTGCTGCTGAGGGAGGCTACATTAAGGCTCGTAAGTGTTTGGAACTTAATAAGAAGTTATATTTTTCAAACATGACTGTGACTTGAGAAAGGGGAACATTGTGGATAAGAAACTAACTTGATAATAAATTACTCCAAAACTTCATGAGAATTCCACTTGTGATTGAAATATACATCAGAAGTTTCTCGCATTCATCTGTTACAATAGATTAATGTAGTGAATAATGATGGAGGTAAAATCTTCCAAATAGCTTTTATCCATGTATAGCAATGTAGTGAGGTTTTGTAGTATTTTATTATATAATTAATAATTATAATTTATTGAGCTCCAAAAACTCTCAATTTTATCAAAATTGATGACAATATATGTTTTATGATAAAAAATTTTCAGGAAACAATTTTAGAGTTGGGGAAGAAATGTCAATTGATATGTACATCAAACCTAGAAATATTTCTGGTATTCTCTTGTCAGTACATGGCAGGAGAGACTTTTTACTTCTCCAGATGGTAGATGGTAATATTAAATTTAGTGTTGATAATGGAAAAGGAATAATTGCCACTGAATTCAAACCTACTCATCCTCATTTCTTCTGTGATGGAAAGTGGCATGAAATACAAGGTAAATTTGTGCCTTTTATACACCAGCTTTTTCATACCCAAGAAAGATAAATGTGTAATGATGGTTATTTGACAAAATATGTTTTGTGATGAGTCAATGCAAAATCATTTAATCACAGAACACAAATACTTCTAATAATTAAACTAAGTAATGCAACAAACAAGTAGAATCTTAAGTGATAAAATGCAGTTGTATGCTGAGAATTGTAGGTTACCATGCTGTTGGTAATGAACAGGAGGAAATTCACCCTCAGAAAATTTAACAGTATAAAATTATTCTTTTCTGTCTTACTTGTTGCAGCCAAACATTAATGAGTTTAGCACAATGAACTAGAGAAAGGGCAGATGTTAATAGAGAGAGAAACATCTATTGGAGAGGACAAGTGTTCAATAATTTAGGGAGAATGAGTCAAGCTTTCAGTCTCTCTCTCTCTTTTCAAATGTTTTGAAATTAACTTTGATGTCCTCTTTTGCAAAATCTTTCCTTGATTTACATTTGTTTTTTAGATCTAAGATCTCTTTGACTATAGTTCTGTCAGTAGAGGAAATAAACAAAAATCTGAGCAAGCAACAATTTTGTCAGAAAATCACTTTATATTTCAAAAGAAATTATTGGAAAAGTTTTGACATCCACTCTTGTGCTTTGGCTCTGTAGTTTCAATAACAAGATGAAGTGCAAATTGGTTTTTGTATTTTTATAAATATCTCATTGCAAAATGGTTTTCTAAAAAAATTTTAAGGAACTCTTTTGTTCCTTGAAAAATTTCATATTGTAATAAAACAGCAGCAGTCTCTTCCAAATACTTTTCTTTTTCGGAAAGTGAGAAATTCAACAAAATACAACAAATTAGCTCATTGGGAAATGAGAAGCCCAACATGTTTTTTTAATGAAGAAATTGTTGAAAATCAGTTGCAAATTTCCAAGTTAACAATCCAAAATTATTATCTGTAGTTATTAAATTTTAACTTATGTACATTTACATGTTTGAAATATTTATTATTTGTGCAACATAATTTTTGTCAGTTCATAAAAATTTTATTTTCTAGCTGTCAAAGTCAACAACGTAATATCATTATCAGTGGACAAACAAGGCATTCCACCAGGTATTGGGACCCCAGGTCAGTCTTCCACTGATACTAAAAATACTTTATTCATTGGAGGTCATGCTGTGGTTAGGAAAAACCTTCGAGGAGTGGTTCGTGACCGTATGCAATATGTTGGATGCATTAAAGATGTGAATATAAATGGTGAACTCCAGATATTTTCCCCATCACAAACTCATGGGAATGTGACCATAGACTTTTGTCCCACCATTTAATCTTGAAGAATGTTTGCCAAGGTGGAATAAATGTGTTTTAAAAAGTGCTATTGTGTGATATATATTTTGTAACGAAATGCAAAATAAAGTTGTAAAAGAAGTATTTCAATTCATTTCCCCCTAAATGATAATTTTTTTAATATCCTGACCAGTTTTAGAATTGTAGTCATAAATATTAGTTTATCATGATTTCTCCGTGGTATGAATGGAGGAAGGTTGTGTGAAACAAAATGTACTATACAGGGTTTAGCCCTCAATGTCATTTAGATTGATTTATTTTTCCAGAAAACAAGTACATTGTAATTCCTATAGAGGTTACCTGTGTATTGTCCTGGTGACTTAAAACTGGAAACTAAAAGTGTAATTTACAAACTTCAATAAACACCTAATATATTATTTATTTCCAATATTCATTAACTATACAGTAACCATTTTGTTTTAAATAGACCATGTAAAAAATTGCAATGTCACATGGGGGCAGGTTTATACTAAATAAACCCCCAATCACTAGCGAGGGGATAATCCTCAGATTACGGTAGAGTGAGACCAGGAGGGTTGGAGTTAAGACATTGAAAGTAAAGATTATGTTACAAACCAATTTGTTGAACATTAACAAATTTTATTGGCATAACAAAAATACAACAACTAAAGATTAATAACAGTACATAGTTCCACAATATCCATAGCCTCCTCCCAACTCGGCTCATCTCGTAGCGTTCTGCGTCTCCGTCGAGCGCAGCCCTCGACGAAAACTCTAAGGGGAAGTTCCCCTCTCTCCTCCCCAGAATAACTCACTAAAAACCAGTCTGGATTATCTCACCCAATTCTTGTTGGTTCTCCACCCTGGTTCAGCAATTCTCATTTCTTCAGAACAGAGCTGTTTGCCATGGGAGGCACATTTATTCTTTTCTCATGAACGTTGTATATTGGTCAAATCAACAGACGTGCTCAAGTGTTTGTCTCCAGCTAGCCAGTCTTGATTACTGCAAAGTATTACTGACGATATTGTCCGGGCTACTTTCTCCTGTAGTCGTTTCTAATCTCCTCTTATGTTCTACCCAGCGGGAGATTGAACTCTTTTTACGGTCTGTGTTCCTACTTCTGTACTCAAAGTTTTGGGGACACTATCAAAGTAATTTTCCAGTATCACATAACAGTTTTACCAATATTTAGATCTGATCCAAATTCTACCGTTAGCTTCCAGAAAATATTTACCAGAAGATATTACAACTGTGTTGTCTGTGTATGACAGAAAGGCATCCAAAGGCCTGTCTATTTTTAAGTCATTGAAGTAAAGTGCAAAAGAACATTGACCATGGACGGGCACTGACCATGTACTGTTTCGTGGCTCGAATGTGCGGTGTGCCTAAGTCTTACCCGGGCACATTTGACCCAGGCAATACCACTTGGGTGCTCGGTAAAGCATATATTCTTATGAGGTACGGAAAATGCCCCTTTATACCGGAGCTGCACCGCGGCAGTGCTGGTTCGTCTGTGAACGAAACACAGATTGGCCGCGGGTTGCCAGAACGGATATCCCTCGCTACCTGCGAGCGCCTGCGAGACCCGACCCTTCTCATCCGAAAGGCAGCCAGCGCCGGCCAGATGGGCTCAAGTTTCCTCCCTAATATAAATAATGATTTTATTTAGTTTTAAAGATAACGCACAAGTTCCGGTGTTTTTGAAATTACGTAAAAAAATAAAGAAAAATGATAACAAATACAACATAATTACATTAACAAATCAATGATAAAATTAACCGTAAAATATGTGGCGATTCAGAATCCAGTATTTCAAGAAAGAACTGTATCCATTTGGAAAAGATGTTGTAGGGAGATATTTCCTCCCTAATATAAAAAATGATTTTATTTATTTTCTAAGATATCGCATCTATTCAGGTATTTTTGAAATCTACATAAAAATAAAGAACAATGATACCAAACACGACATTAATTACATTAAAGAATCAAGTACAAATTAACCATAAAATATATAGCTTTACGTATTATTTATTCACTTAACATAAATACCACAGTATTTACAGTGACAATATACTTATACAAAACTTAAAAAAGTCTTTTTTAAACTGCATTTTTAGTTGTAGGCGGTTTGTGTATTTGGAAGTTTGTTAATTTCATTAACGTTTCCGGAGTACCGCGCGAATAGAATCTGTAAAGTAAGCAAACACAATGTTGTGTTCTCGGGGAAAACTGTTTTCTCGAGTTATTAATTTTTATTTGGACTTCAAATGATACCACGTAGAAGTTAATGCGATACGTATTTTTCTAGAATCACAGTAACGTGAAATGAAAAAACAACGTCAATTTATGGATTATATTATTCACGTCTCTTTCTTACATCACTTGTAGTTAAATATATCCTACAACTACATGACACGCTTCATACGACCATCAATTAACGAATGTACGTTTACAGTAATATAGAGGAGACAAAAAACATTTGAAAATGATTTCGCTTTAATACTAATAATTTCTCTTGAAGTAAAATAAATCGTCGTACAGGTGGTGAAATAATCACACAAACCGATATTATCGTACGCCTGCCATAATAAAAATTGCTTTAACTATAAGAAAATTCCTATAGTATTGTTACGGTAATAGATATCTTATGTTTCAAACCTCCAGTACAGAGCTAATTTTCCATCACTGTCAATTTGTTTCTGTATACTGCACTTTTTTACAATTTCATCAAGATTAATGAAAGGAAGGACTTAATCGAAATGTAGTTGAAATGTTTGGAATTAGTTCCCTGACGCTGGGTAATTTAGGTTTCTGCCGTTATAGAGAAAGTATTTGTAACATTTAGTGAATATTTTAGATTTTTTAAATTTTGTCACTATAAAATGAGCATTTATAGTTAAACATACATCTACAATTTTCCGTAATTTTGTCCCACAAAAATTTTCAAATGAGACTGCGAGTACTTATAGGTAGATCTAAAAACAAACTCCCATTTGAAACTAGTTCTGGTAATAGCTAAACGTCCAAAGCTAGTATTGGTCGTTTTGAAAACGCTCAAAACTAGTTCTGGCAAAAACGCATCAGCCAAAAATAGTTTTGGTCGTCTTTTTCGGCCAATGGCCGAATTCGTGTTTTGTGCATAACATACACATCTCCACCTCCGGAACAAATTGAGATATCGAAATGATGTTTGCGGAATAATTTGTTGCTGACATATTACGCAACAACAAAATTTATTTCGGCTCCCGTTTCCGAAAAACAGTGGATATTCTAGCTTAAGTATTACGCTGGAGTATCCACGTTTACATCTCTGGAACAAAATGAAATAGCGAAACTACGATTGCGGAATAATTTTTTGCAGATATGTTACGCAGGAACAAAATTTGTTGCTGCTCCTAATTTGAAAAACAGTGGATACTCCTGCTTAAAACAAGCTGGAGTATGCACATCGACATCTCCGGAACCAATTGAGATATCGAAATGATGTTTGCGGAAAAATTTGTTGCTGATATGTTACGCAAGAACGAAATTTGTCGTTCCTCTAGTTAGTGAGAAAAAGGTGTTAGTCCGGCATTCTTATATCAGGAACCAATTGATAAATCGAAATTCCGTTTGGTGAATTATTTGATTCCTATATGTTAAACTCACAAATAATTTTCGTGGGACCTGTTTGAATTATTCATGAATAATATTGTATTACTAAAAATCGATATAGCAAGATAAATATTTAATGTATTTATACGATAGAAATAATTATGTGAAGTAACTGTAAAGTTATCTCACGTAAAAAGAAACAGATAAAAATGTTTTTGGCGCGTGATTCTTGTATAAGGTTAACATTTGAACCTATCTAGTAGTCTATTTATTGAATTGAGCACAGAACATGGGTAACCCGAAAATACTAAACAAGATTTTTTTTATTGGATGGGTAACATGTATTTGTTACCGTTGTAAAGGATTGTCCAATCGCATTTTGAAAGTGCGAGATCTATGGAATGGTAAAGATTCTAAAGAACAAATCACGGCATAACATCTTAAATTTATTGAGTAATGAAAAATAATTATAAAATAAATTATAGTATGAAATTTTTCCCAAATTATGTATCATAAATGTTAACTATAGGGAATGCGCTCAATTTATAGTGGATTACAGCATATTTTTCCTGGAAATTTGTCTACGGCAAATGGTTCGCGTCGCCCTGCTGATGTTGAATGACACCACGTCTGGCGACAGCTGAAATTTCCGGCGACTGCAACTTCGCTTCTTGCCCACGTGCGCACTTACCGATCATATCAAATAAAGTATAAACGTAGGCTTCCGCGGTCGGAGTCAGTATGAATTTGTTTGTGCGGGACAAACCGCGTCTTAGTACTCTGCAGAGTACGACAGTGACTTAGGTCTGTGCGACTCTGACATTGCCCTGAAGAAGACCACAGCATGATGGCCGAAACGTTGGTAGTTTTATCTACTAAGACGCGGTTTGTCCCGGACAAACAAGTTTATATATCAAATAAAGGTTTCGTAGTTTTCGAGATACTTTAACATTGATTTCTCTTACATAAGAGACGTTAAGAAACTTAAAAAAATTCTCTATTGTATCATAATCTTTAAATTAATTCAGAAATATGTCTTCGAATTAGCATTATAATACATGGAAAAATATAGATAAATTATATAATACTGGATGGAACAGTTTAAAGTGATATGTTTATTATTATTATTAGTACAATTTTAATTGTAATTTCTGAGATAATAGTGTCTTTATAACTCCGTTTCAATTCCTCTATGTTCCATTATGCACCTGGAACACATGCTAATAATTGGAATGGCAAAGTTTGGGGGACGGCGTCCTGGACACATTTCTTATATTTCGACCATGAATATTGTAGGAACGAAAAACGTGTGGTTAATTCAATATTTCTTCTTACGTCCAAGATTAGAATGTTTTGCTTACCTAAGCGAATTGATAAAATGAAATTCGGACTAAAATTTTCTAAAGTACGAGTATAAGTAGCTTTTTATCTTCCAACAGAAAGTTTTAAAAATCTGAAGTGTTTGAAGAGTTTATGAGATTGAGGATCATCTGCATTACCATTTTTTCCGATTTTAATTATCCGTGCGTTTAAACACGGGCTTATTAAAATATTTAGGTGTTGGTGAAAAAATATCAAAAGATTCGTGGTCTTAATTTTAGGGATGGGAAATAAGATACTAATACTTCCACACTTCAATTTGTCATATACTAAGGAAATAAAATGTATTGTAATCGTAAATATATTCGTTTTGCGATTACGGTATTGAAAAAAAAAGTTTTTAAAAATCTCCTCTGGCAACCTGTGCGCAGTAATTCGGAGGAAACTGATGAAACATATTGATTTTTTTATCCACGATGAGAATGGTTTCTGCTTCTTCATCTGTTTCATAAGTACTAAAACTTTTATAATTTGATAAAAGTTACTTCAAAAAAGACTGAAGTACATGCTTAAAAGTTACTAAATTATCTCGAAATTTTCTCTCTGAATTTTATTCTTCAATGCGAAAGATATATTTACTAGAAACCGCATTGAAAGCGTACAACGCAAATATGCATAAAAGAAACGAATTACAACACGGGTAGGACGTGTTCGGAAATTGTTACATCCCTAACGCCCTAGTTGACTAATTTGATGGATTTTCAAATCAGTCTTGACTATTAAATCTTCTGCTAAGCATAAAAATAAAAAAGAAATTCAAACTATTCATTTGCAAGTAACATTTACACAGTCGACCAAATATAATTTAAAAAAATTATATTCATTACAATAGTACCAAATTGCGAAATGTAATTAACTACCTTTCAGAAAAGTCTGCGAGAAAATTAGCCTCATTTTTCTATTTTCGAATTAAGGTGTGGAAATGCAGCGGAACATTCGAAATAACAAATAATAATTTATCATAAAATATATGGGAAATATCAGGTATCTTCATCGACAATATTTCACTAATTGTCATTCTGGAGTAAATATAACTGGAGTGAATATTTCACTAATTAAGTCATTCTGGAGTAGGAGACTTGTGCCAGTATGAACACAGAAAAGGGAAGGGGAGGCCACAAAAGGGAGTTAGGGTGTCAAGGTCGTTCACAAGTGTGCCGCTGTGAGCACAATTTCGTCCATCATAATAACACGTGTGCCGGTTTGCGAACAAAAAGGGATGGGGAGGGGACATGGTTTTGGATGCATTGATGTGCCGGTTTGAGCACCACAGTATTGCGCAATCTGATGTCATAGGACGACACAATCTTGCATCATAGGATGCAATGGTGCATACTATGACGCAATCTCGCACCAAAGGATGACGCGATGGTGCACCACATGATGCAATCAAGGTTCTAGCACAACGTGACTTGCCCAATCTTGCACCATAGGATGCAACACGCTCACTCAGCCTCCACCAGCACACGATCCGCTTACGAGGACGGTCAGCGACGTACTGCGGGTGTTTCTTCCCCGGGAGCCATGGTTATTGAGGATGGGATGACGTCAATCTCAAGATGTCATGGGGTGGGGAGGAGGATGTCAACACAAAAAAGACATGTTTTTGAAAAAAGACGTGTTTTTATTATGTTACACATATACACACGAGTCATGTTTTAGCATGTTGCATTCTCCTAGCGCACTCTATGATTTCCATGAAGAAATCGCGTCGTGGACGCTGATTATCCGCGGTGGATAGGATAAAAATGGATGAGATAACCCCTTTGACAACGCAAAGTCACCTTGAGTGCGGCTTGAGAGATCAACGAGTCGTGCCAGCGATTGACAGAGGAGTAACACATCACCAGGAGAGAATTGGAGAATTTGACCCAACACCTCTGGAGCAAAGAGAAAACGTTCCAGACACGTTGATAATCTGTCCTGATAGAAGTAGAATGTGTCCACTATCGCACGCACCTCATCATAGTCATCTCTGGGTTGTGGACAACGAAAGTCTTCAAACAAATCCTCATCACGCGATGACGCAACACGATTCATCTCTTGTAACAAAATATCATCATCATCACCCAATGGTTGGCGACATATCGGACAGGATTGATGGCATGAAGTCCATTGCGTGATGCACTGTGTACAAGAACGATGTTGGCATGGTGTGATGTGTGTATGAGCAAAGGAAACATCTTCATTGAGGCAAATAGAACACGCGATAACGTGTGACATTTTTTAACACAACGAAACGTGAGTCAACATACGAGAAAAGGGTGAAAAGACTGCGATACATGTTCGACGCAGCGGAGGGTGTTGTCGTGGATGCAATCACCTTCGTAAAAACTTCGGCTAGCTGCGGAAGTCGACGGCAGATGTTGTCGAGAAGATGGTGTTCCCCAGTCGTATGAAAATATTGAATGATGCTTTTAATATATTTGTGGGGAAGGAGTTGATGACAACCGACGCACATCAATTGTCTCGTTCCCCACTGCGGAATGGGAATGCAATACAAGTATCGATATATGTTGCATGTTTTTAGCGAAGAAGATGTGGTGGTGTGAGACGTCGTCAGCGGAAAAGATGTTGTGGTGCGAGACGTCGTCTTTTGTGTGACAGGATCAGGTATCGTCCGTGGGGTTGATACGTTGTCGGATGGTGGAATCACGACGTGGGATGTTGATGCAAGTGTGGTGGTGGTCTTCTGCGTGGCATGATGAGATGTCGTTAGTGGAGCAGACTTGATGTTGTTCGATGGTGGAGTCATGATGTGGAATGTTGAAGTATGTATCGTCGTATCCGAGTTGTTGTCTGAAACAGACGACACCAGCTGTGTCAGCTCCGATGCAGAAGTCGACTCCGCCACAGCATAGGAAGCGAATCCTGCCAAACAAAACCAAAATATAAACAATGAAGAGTGATGAGGCCATCGTCTGCTAACGTGTATTGATCACCTGGTAGTTTACTAATTCACGCTTCCGCTTCCACAGAGAACAATCCCGTTGGGTGGGTGGAGGACCGTCAACGTGTGTGCGTCCGGTGTTATAAAACGCATATAGAAAATATCGAAGATACTTAATGCGTGGATTCGCTTGAACAGCTTCAGGCAAACAGTTAAATACAAGACCAACTTGATGTGCAGCGGAGTTGGCGAGGAATGCGATTGGTAGATGTGCCAATTTCTTGTTATTCAACAAGAGAATATTTTGTCTAACACGATGGCTTCAATGCGGTCTTCAGCGCTCATGATACAATTGCACAATGATCACACACAGCAAAGGTGTGTGCTCGATCACGACTCTGAGCTTACTATGCTTCGACACTGCACGCCACTGACTTAAGTAGTAGAACCGTGGGAGTATGACGCATGTGACGCACATGCACTGTCTTTGATAGTTGTAGGAACCGTCTTTTGAAACCATTCGCATCGTTTTTTAACGCATGAGCACCATAACACGTTGTGTACTGCAACACATTGTGCGGGAAAAAACTCACTCTATAAACTGCTGCGTTGAACACTGCGCTAACCAGTCCAGAGGAAGACGTACAACGCGCTGCCGAGCACTAGTCCAGCAAAAGACATACAAACACATCGAGCTACTTTCCAGTGGAAGAAGATAAGTATTCCCATTCCATGACTTCTCAACACGGACATGTAAATATATATTTTCCTGTTTTCTTTAAACTTGTACTCTTTGTTTTTCTTTCTCACGCATGAGACTTTTTTTAAATTTAGATGGGTGATTGTGGACATGCAAGGGTTTGTACGAGATGGAGAATTTATCTAAAAAAGACGAGACCGTGGAATCGTGGAAGTTAAGAAAGTGTGTGCTAGAATTCAAATATGCGCTCAAGAAATGCGGATTATTTAATACAGTGTTGGGTAGAGATATTGAGAAATTAGAGTTAAGCGTCGTGGAAAGTATCTATGGATGACAAAGTAGGAGAAGGAGAACACTACTCCATCTCCTGCAACATTACATTGCTACATATCTATAAAACAATGCATAGTTAACATTGTATTGTAGTCATTTTATGAACTACAAACTGGACAGACTGTATTAGAGTTAAAGGAGATGGTACATGGAGCGGGGTTGTAAGCAATAGCAATGGAGCAGTTGGCATGGGTGGTACGAAACATGATGACGGTGGAAAGGGAATTAATATTGGAGGAAGTTGGACAAGGACGAGAAACACAAACGGTTATACGGAAAACAGTAGAGTAAAAGCTACTAGAGGTTCGGGAGCAGGTGCAGGAGCACAGTCGTGAATATAAGATGAATCAAACACTAAGTTATGTGCAGCAGCAGTTGACAGCAAATGCTACACCGGATACGGCAGGAAGAAGAGAATTCCAGGAGAATTTAGGAAGAGTGCAGCAGACGGTACGAGACGGTCATCATAATTTAGGGAGATAGAGTAAGACATATGCAGGAGTGTTGCAACGCGTGACACCTGGGAAGACATTGCAAGAAGTAGTGTTAATAAAAGGGGGAGACGCAACTAAAGGGAGGGTGCATGAAGAGTTAAAGAAAACTTTAAAGCCACAAAAGTACAAATCAAGATCGATACAATGCGCGAAAGGCAGTGGGGAGGCTTTGTTGTAATTTCACCTGACAAACAAGAACGGAATAAATTGGATGCGGCATTGCAGGGACAATCGCTAAACCACAGGGAAGCGTAGACCATGGCTGCGTCTACTTGGAGTACCCATTGAAAAGACAAAAGGAAAGGTTCTGAATAAAATAATAGAGAATAATTTTACGGATAGTGATAGGGAAGCACGCCGAAAAGTACGGGTCGTATATATGCAGATGGGCTCTAATGACCTCGATGTTGATTTGTACCACTGTGGGATTAGTGGCCATGGCTATCAGGATTGTAACCGGAAACAAGAACCGCAGATTTGTATCAATTGCAAACGTAGGAATCATGATCATGATCATAGTGTCATAAATGGGGATTGTCCAGAGCGTAGAATACCACTGCAAGTTTTAATATTACAAACAAACTATGATTAGAGTGTTGCAACAGAATCTTCAGCGTGCCAAAATCCCTTCCAGGGAAATGGGTGAATACATGTGGCGAAACGATATCCACATTGGATGTTACCAAGAAGTATATCATCACCGGGGGGTTCTGCAGCATATACCCCTGGCATAACGGGTGGTGGCAGCACCAGACGCATGTAGTGCTCTGGTCGTACGTGGGATAGATGTACTTATTCAAAACAATACACTACCCCACAATGTCAAGTTCTCGTACGTCAGCAAGGATCAGTATCGCTAACAATAATAAATTATTATTGTCTATAAACGAAAAATTTGCAAAACGATCTTTCTCAAATAAGTACAATTCTCCAGGAGAATAAGATGTATGATATCCTGCTATGCATTGATGCTAATGCACGCACGATGTTTTTAGGAGATTCTTGTACAACGCGGCGCGGACGAATTTTTAAGAGATTCCTTATGAACCATAAGTTAATAGTGATTAATGAATTTGGAGTGACGACATTTATTGGAGAGCGAGGACAGTGAATTGTAGATGTAACGCTGGTTAATAAATGGGGGGCAGCTGAGGTAGTTCGATGGAACTTGCAACACGGGTTGTTAAGTGACCGTAAAGCAATAGCCATTGAAATATCAACTCGTCCGTCGGAGGGGATGACGCAACAGAGTAAAATAAATTTTAGAAATATTTATTGTGACAAGTTTGCAGGGAGGAAATGGGCACTGCGTGTGCAAGTGCATGTAAGAATGAGAGAAGCAAATACGTTTGAGGAAAAAGTTGATGCCATGCAAATTAGTTTGCTCCAGACGTGTGCCACGTGCCTACGGCCACGACGAGACTTACGGAAACCGGTACGCTGGTGGACTAGGACTTTGGCGGAAATGAAGAGAGAGATGAACCAAGCCAGACATGCGATGCTGCGGCAGAAAAGAAAGGGAGGAAGCATTGATTTAGAGCTACAGAAAAGTAAGGAAAAATGCCGCCAATATTAACTAAAATATGTGCAGCTAAGCGGAACAGTTGGCAACAGTTCGTGGAGAAATCCTTCAGTAAATCGACATGGCGTTTATCTTATTTAATGATTGAAACAATACAAGACGGAAAGAGATTTGGATAACTTTATTGCAGGATGGAAAACATACAAGAAGTTGGCGAGAAATAGGTGAATGTTTTGTAGATGCGCTTTTCAAACGGGATGTGCAGGAGGAATGGGATTACAAAAATGTAACAATGGCGGAAGAAAAACGAATAACGGAAACAGATCTTGAACGTGGTGCAAAGGATGAGACGAAAGAGTTACCTGCAACGATGCTATAACGCATGAGATGATGCAGCACACGCTTGATGTACTTCTACAGCCACTATGTATGACTTATAATGCGCCATTATGTATGATGTATAATGAATGTATGCGGCAGATATATTACCCGGTGTGTTGTAAGATCAGTTTTGTAAAAATGTTTTTGAAAGGCAAGGAACTCACTGCTCCCGACATATAGGAAGGTTCTGGATAGGATTTAGACGCGACGAATAATGCAACATCTCATGACAAAAGGTAACATGAATCCGAATCAGTATGGTTTCGTGCCGGGGAGAAGAACAAGTCACGCATTACGACAGTTCTTGCACTATGTGACACAAGGTAGATAAATATTGCGCGTGTACTTCCTCGATATAGAAGGCGCATTCGACCATGCGCGTTGGCGAATAATTCTTGATACTTTAACATCCAAGCTGCTGCCACAGTATTTACTAAATATGGTCAAAATTTACTTTAGTAATCGCACCATAATATTCACCATTGGAGAGGAAACGATATTGCGAACAACATCGATAGGATGCCCACAAGGTTCATCCAGTGAACCCTCGTTTTGGAATGTGGTGATTGATGGAATATTATGGGACCTTGATGAGAAGGGGATGAAAACAGTGGCATACGATGATGAATTAGTCATGACAGTAACAGGAACATCACCTCGCATGTTGGAAGCCAAAGCACAAGAAGCACTGGATATCTGTGCAGAAGCGTGTCAGAAAAGAGCGCTAACCCTGTCGGACAGTAAATCACGAATCATTTGGTTCAGACATCCTAAGCAGTTTCATCGAAATTTTGCGGTTAGACTTAATGAAAGGAAAGTCCAAATTATGATAAAGCATCGATACCTGGGAGTGATCATAGATCAGAAATTAACATATTTGGAACACCTGGCGTACATACGCAAGCGCGTGCAGATTGCTTTGTATAGCATGATGAGAATAGGGATCGACTTGCAATACATCTCGACACGACCTCAAACTGTTATATGTGGGGAGCACTAAGGCAATTAATAGCATATGGCATTATAGTATGAGCAGAAATAGTAATAAATATACAATTTGCTCGGAAACTACGATATATTGAACGACAATGTTTCACATCAATTTCTCGGTGCTACAAAAACGTTTCGACTGAGGCATTGAACGTGCTACTAGGCTTACTCCCAATAGATCTCTTTGTTCAGAAGACAAAGTGTCGATGCATCGTGAAACAAGATGGTAAGATAATGGTAAATAATATTGAATTACGACAGAACGAGAAAACATCCCGCAGAAAATTATCAGAGAGCTTAATGAAAGCATAGCAAAAACTGTGGGAAATGACACAAAAGGGACGGCCCACGTAAAGGTATATACATGATGTCCGATTTACGGAGAAGTATAAGAAATGGTTTGTGCTGACCAAGGTTGTTGCGCAATTTCTAATTGTCCACGGATATTTCGAGGAATATTTAAAGCGTTTTGGGAAGACTAACGATGACATGTGTGACTGTCAATTAGAGCGAGAAACCCCTGAGCAAATGTTGTAGGATTGTCCACTTTATGCGCCTGAGCGGGCATGCAACATTAGAGAATACGCAGGAGTATGACACGCAGACGAGTATGCACTTTATATGGAATTTGTAGGCAAGATAGATGGAATTAGGACGGCGTATAGATGGAGGATCAAGAATAGTTAAAAAACAATTTAAGGTTTGTCAAATAGCAGAGATCCTTGTATTGCTTTATGCGACAGAGACAAGGAGACTGGCAAGTGTCAAGACAAATGAATAAATAAATAAATGACTGGTTGACTCACTGGCTGATTGGCTGGCTGATTAGCTAATTGACTGATTAGCTGGTTGACTGATTAGCTGACTGGCTGGTTGACTGACTGGTATTAGAGTGCGAAATGGAGAGAGACATTGTATTCCCGGAGTGAAATTTGCAGAAAGAAACAAAAAACGGTTCGATCCACCGCGAATATTAATGGAATTTTTGACTGGTTATGGTGGAATTGCAACATCTTTGTGACGATTTGAAAAATATGTTAGAGATCAGTTTATGTGGTACAGGACAAGAAACACGGGGAAATTTGTGTGGGATTGTTCGCTATATGTACCGGAATGTGCTTGTTTTATAAAAGAATTTCTGACATTAGATACACTGAATATAAAAGACAAGAATTTGATAAGTACGTAAAGGAAATATAAGATCTATGAAGAATATGTCAGTTATCTAAGAGGGCTATGTGACACCAACGATAGTAGTAAAAGAATGTAACATTTTTGCTGTTGCACATGCCTTCGCGACTCCGTATTGTTTGACTAAAGAGACGGGGAGGCTTCCAGAACATTTCAAGTTTTATTTTCCATATTGTATTTGTTTAACATTTGCTGTGTTCTTGCTGTAAACGAGGCAAACATTAATTTTAAAAAATTGGCTGACTGGCACATTTATCAACGCAGAGCCTAAACTACTAAAGCTAGAAACACGAAATTTGAACAAGTGGTGTATTTTGTAACGTAACTATCCATTAAGAAAGGATTTTTAGATTTTCCAATTTAGAAAGGGTAAATTAGTCTAAAATGTGAGTTTTTGAATTGGCGCTAATTTTACTGTATTTCAGGAACCAATTGAGATATCTATGATTTTGTATAAAACATTTTAAATATATAGACAAAAATTTTTGGGTTCTTCGATATTTAATTTTTTAACGGGTGAGAAGATGAAAATATTAATTTTTGTATTACATTATATTATAAAATATTAATTTTTGTGTATTAATGTTGATCAATTAAATATCTAACAACTTATTTATGGAATTTTATATATTTTACTTTTTGAAGAGTGAAAAGCGGGGGAAAATTTTGGTATGTTGTCCTGAATGACTGACACATTTATAATTTTCTGTCTGCTTTGACAAGAAAGGAATTTGAAATTTTGACAGAAAGTTCGTTCCATTTGCACTTTAGAGGCTCATTAAAAAGGAGTAATTGAGATAACAACTATGTCTCTGTACGAAAAGACTTTTATATATATCGTCTAAAAACAGTTTTCTGAAATTTTCGGAACTTCAATTTTAAATGGGACAATGGAGTAAAAATGTTTGATTCGTTGTCCTGAACGTCTGATACATTCATCCAAGCAGAAATTAAGATAAGAACTTGAAATTTATATCGTATGATGCTAATGTATTGTAAAACCTGTCCAACGACGCACGTTTTTAATTCCGATTTTAAATGGATGAAGTAGAGGAAATGCGTTTCTTGGAATTTTTACTAAATATAATGAATTATTCAAGATATCGACACGGTTTTTGAATGTAAACATGCAATTTAAATCGACACTTCATTAGAACAAAGTTTCAACCTATCATATGAACAAAATATGCCTTGTGAAGCTAAACAGGGTCGGCTACTTAATTTAACATTTTTACCTCTTTAAATGATTTCGGGTACTATGTGTTTGTGGTAACATTAGTAAAATAACCCTTTTTATTTGTATAATTTTAGTATAGATAAATTTATTTGAGACGCAATAAATAATGGATTTAATTGATTTTAAAAATTTGTTGTGAATGACTTCTTGCAAAACATTTCTTAATCATTAAAATTTCATCGCGCATATCTCACGCTCCAAGCGCAATACGCATACATTCAAATGGTGTGTTTTCAATGTTAATCATTCAAATTACGAATTACTCCAGGTAAAGCATTTTGAACCAATATCTGTTCGAAAAGAATCATTGATACGTTACACAAAGCAAAAAGTACATGTAATGTTCTAGATTATTGTAGGAAACAATTTGGTAATTTGTTAATTTCATTATTTTGTAGGAGAATAGTAGATAAAGTATGTTTTCAGATTATTTAACGTCCGGTTCCCTAACTTTCTTTTTTAATTCTAAGACCCGGTTCTCACCGGTTTGAGCAAACAGGTTGGACATCATCACTACTATTGTTCATCTTCACTATATTTTTCTCACTCATTTCCTTCCATCGTTTCTAAGCGGTAATAGATAATTATTTATTTTTAAGAAATATTTTGAAGTACATTTAGATATTTAAGAAAAGTATCTACCTAATCTCCAAATTTCTTACTTCTGAACTGAATTAATTTCTTCTTACACTTATAATGTCAACTAATGAAACTAATCAATGAAGTTATTTCGTGGTTTTTTATTACAAGCACTGCTCTCTCACGGAGCTCACGATAAAAGAAACCGAATAGTTCAGATAAAAGCACGAAGGAAACTGTTTCCAATAAAAAATCGAAACTAGAATCCTTTTGTCATAGAAGTGCCCAATCTCTCCGTATTATTTAAATTCAGATGTCATTATTAACTTCAGCATTAATAACCCAGTGACTAAATTAAGAACGTAATTTTACGATTACAGTTGTGTTATTTATGCCATTGAACGAATAAAGTATATTGTATGACACCAAATGAAGTCCTTAAATTTGTTGTTGTGAAATTCATTCCGTTTTTCGCCAATAGAGCAAAGATCCACGGAATTAGTCCAAAGATTTGTGGAGTGGATCTTTGCGCAAAACTTCTTTGCAAAAATGTGAAAATAAGAAGAGCTAGGAAACTGTAATATTTTTCTATTGTATATATGTATATGTTATGCTCAAAACCCGAATTCGGCCATTGGACGAAAAACAGGACCAAAAATAGTTTTGGCAAATGCGTTTTTGCTCAAACTAGTTTAGAGTGTTTTAAAAACGACCAATAATATTATCTTTAATTTTGGTGAAACCTGCTTTGGTTCCACTACTTAGAAAATATCCCCACGTTTTTCTTGTAATTCCTCTTGTATCTCTTCTCCAGTTTTTGTATCTCTTCTCCACTTTGCTGAGAAACGAAAGGAATTGGCGAAAATAAATGGTACTGAGGAGGCATTTGACGAACAAATGCACAGTCACCGTCTAAACTTCTATCCTTAGCCTCAAAAAGAACGTCACTGATAAATTTCTCTGCCCGTAGCCTTTGATCGGTATCCAAATCTTGGACTTTCGTTGTGGTCATTTTTCCAAACGCATCTAAACGATTTTCTGGTTTGAGAGAATGCGTGAAATGACTTTTAACAGTCATTAAAACTTCCTTTTTAAGTGCATGCCTATCACTTGAAGAAGGTCTCGCGGGTGGTTTTTGACGAATGTGAGATACAGTAAATGTCCCCGGGGACGTAGGAACTGCAGAAATTGGAAGTGAAACCTCAGGTGTTTGAACGTCTTCAGAATTACGTTCCAAACTTTCATGTTGGTCGTTTGTGACAAGAAACTTCTCTCCCTTCAAAAAATCACAATATTTTCTTGTAAATATAATACATGAAAATGAGCAAAAATAGGAGAAACAATTCATGAAGTTTTGAACATTTGGTATGAGTCTTAGAAAGCAGTTTTTATGATTATTAACTCACCCACAAATTTTAAGGAACCACCCATTCCTAAATACAACTCTTAAAGCTCACACTCGCGGGTTTTGCCGTTTTGTTGCGATACTGTCAGGATTTTACGAAAGTATTCTGTATTTAAAAAATCAGAAATGGTTTGAACGTACTGCAATAGTTATAAGCACATTGTAATACTTGCAGGTAGCAATAAATAAATATAAAAAATGGTCATTGATGTTTTGAGTATATTGATTATATTTAATTTTTTCTCCGTATTCATACAGCATATTTTATCCACACAATAACGAAATTTCTATGAACTCTCTCAAATCAGTTTCTTTCCGCGAAACAAAATTGTGACGATTATTAGAATTGGAAGAATTTTTTCGAAAATGTGATATTATTGCCACGAGATTATCATCTGAAGTGAAACATCATGAGAAGGATACCCACTATTTCGGTACGTAAAAATCTTCGAAGCCTTTACACGTGTTACAGTACGTAGACGTATGAATTTTGGAAAAAATAACTGAAAGCACCAACGTGACGAAATCACTACAGCACAATTAATTAATGATATAACTATTTTTGTAAATTTATAGCGTCATTGCCTCCAATCATTACCTCCAATAAACATAAACAGTATAAACAAACAAAACAAATTCTTAAAATTATTATTTTAGCAATAGTACTCAACGCTTCAAGATCAAATCGGGAAGAAAACGCATGTGCATGATTCTTTTTTAAACAAAATGTACGTAATAATTTTTTTTATTTGGTAATTAAATAATTCTTTACAATGAATAAAATATGGAAGAATACAGGTAAGAATATTCGAATAACTATTCAAAAATGTCACCAACAAAAATTATTGTTGTTCCGTTTATATTCATTTAGTATTGTTTTATATTTTAGTTTCCGCGAACAGCAGAAGATATATAGTCAAATGCTTTGGGCAGTGTTAGAATTTTTCACCCTACCTTGGGGCACTACACGGAAAGCATGTGACAATCATGAGACCCCAGCTGGAAGTGGGTAAGAATATTTCAATGATAAGAGTCAACACAGTATGATGTTACTGCCATAGTCGGTGGGAATTATAAGTGTATAATGTGCGATTTTGGAACCAATGGTAGAGTATCAGTTGAGGGGATTGTCTACAAAACACTCCTCCAGAAGAAAATGTTGAAAACACGTCCAGGAATTTACCTTAAATATTTGCAGAGGATGGCGCATTCCCTTTGTGGGTAGATTTGAAGCCATTTAGATTGGCTGACCTAACATCTGCCGAGAGGAAGTTATATAACCGATAGCGGTGGTCTAATGGAAGCGTCTTCTCTTCCACGTTACCGCCAATCTGTAGGGCAAGGGTTTAAACTCCGCCCGTCCAAACTAGGAGAGGTTTTCAGCTGGGGTTTCCCTCACCTACTCCAGGTAAGTGTTGGTTCGGTACCATAAGTTCCCTGGAAACCTAACAACTCTCCTACCCAATTCCCTTATCCGAGTCATAGTTAGGTGGAAGAACAGAACTCATGTCCTGCATCTCACCATAACACATTAAATAAATAAATAATTCCAGTAAGCACGAACGGCTACGTCAAGGGTGGTTTTTACTTAGATTTTGCTTCACTATGCTAAGTACTGTCGTCCCAATTGTGAAACAACCATGTGTCATCAGGATCTAGGGTCAAGTATTATCGCGCCAATCTTGGAACAGCAATGTGGTTAGGGTTTAGTGCCAAGTACTTACGCCATCCGTGTAGCACCCGTCTAGGAGCGCCGGGAAAAATTTCGAAAAAAGGCAATTTCAACGTCTGTACCCAGAATACAACTGGCGAACCCAGGGGCCAGCAGCATAAAGCAGGACACAAGTGACAAAGATAATTTGGATTTGGTACTGGTTTGGTAAACAGTTGGTTTGGAGTCGTACAAATACGTTTGTTAGAATTGGAAATAGTGTGAGGTGAAAGTGCTTGGTTCTAGCGAGTACATCTATCGTCATGCATTTTCAGTGAAATATGTGGTACCTTAATATGAATATGTCGATCTATGCCAAATGTGTTTACTAGTTTAGAAGCAATACCAAAATCTGTATTTTACTATGTGGTTCGGTCAAGGTTTGGAAGAAGACATTGATACCATATTACTTTAAACATTAATCCGGCACCGAATGTATAATTTTTATACATATTTATGACTATACAAGAAAAAATGTTCCACGCTATTTTCTCTAGGTGACCTTTTTGGCTGAAGGCGGATGTATCCTTAACGGACACTGTAACTGTATCCTTAGCAGATACCTTTTGAATCCGACTCTGCCTTAGGGCCCCTGATCGGAATTGATGGGATGGTCCCTTGCTTGTCTCCGGAGAGTAAATTAGTTTTTTTCCTCCACGTGGTCATACGCAGTTTGTACTGTTTTTTGACAATAAATTTATTATTATCCATACCCTTAGCGGATACCTTAGCTGCAACCTTAGCAGATAAACCATGCTGAAGTTATAGTGAATTATTTAGCTGAATTCTTAGAGGATACCCCTTGAGAATCACCTCATTCTGCGTAAATTTGTAACCTTATCATAAACATGTCCAATCGTCGTTCAAGCTTATACTCTTGTCCCGGATAATCTTAAGAAATGGATATACCATTGTCCAAACAAGCTAGGGACTAACCGTTATGCAAGCATACATTGCTATCTGGGTTGATTTGCGGGAAGACGCTGGTGCAGCTCTTGGAAAGTCAATGTTTTCTTAAAAGTCAGGTAGCGGTCACCACGTGGAATTTTAAGGAGTCATTTCGCCAACGAACAGATTAATAGCGTGCTTGAAACCGTGGCCAGACCACTTGTGACTTATTCAAGACGGATCGAAGAAGTTTAAAACAAGACTTGTCTAATAACTCAAGATGAACTTGAGGAAAGAAAAACCGCTAAAAATATATTTAAACATTACCAATGGTATTTAGTTCATTTGCAATATGACTGAAATGCAATTAATTTTCAAGCTTTGCAGAATTGAGAAATTGAGAGTTTCTGCACAAATTACCCTCTAATAGACATAATTCGAATATTTTAATTAGTTCTACTATTTATCACAGAACGAAGAGAAAAGAATTGTTCTTCTTAAATTATTTTAAATTTGAGCGCGTTAAGGCAAACTATATTACGTTGGCAACATGTGCAGTAGCCATCTTCAATTTTTAATATTTGACCACAATTAGACGATATAAACTTCCAGGCTTAGCTGAGTCTGTGTGAACTCATGGAGTGCCGTGGAAAGTCGCATGAGTGGTTGTCAAGTAACGTTTGAGAACTAATGCGATCGTTGTAAGTGAATGATGAGGATGTGTTTTCTCATTTCTTGTGAGCTTCATTTCCCGATTTTCATGTTGAGCAATCTTGACAGTGGTTTATTGCGATTCATTTGTCCTGTGTAAGTTGTGTGCGATATTATGAGGAAATACGAAGTTGTTTGTAAAGAAAAGTATTGCTATNTATATATATATATATATATATAATTTTTGTAGAGTAGTGTAATGTTAGAAATTGATTAATATGTATCAAATTGCAGGTTGTGGGTATTCAATGCATTGGCTTTCTAAACACATTCTTATTAGCCCTGTAGACGCCTTATGAATTTTATTTATTTTTCTTCTTATTAATTGGTCCAGTTATTTTGTTTGTTGGAAAAACAAATGACAACTTCTCACTTGATTTTGTTTACAACTATTAGTGTGTTGTCATGGTGAACTTGCATGATCAAGAAATGGCAGAAATTATGACCCTTTTTTGCAAATGAACATTATGTAATGTTTTTTGTTAATTATTTTTTGTTGTTTCAAGATTGCTGCATTAAGTTACGACACAGTAATATGTTTCAATAACTAAATAATTTTTCTGTTTCAGTCATTTCATTTTACATTTATTCATCTAAATTTATTACCAAAAAAACAATGTGGCACTCACTAATACCTAGTTCAAGGAAGTCCTCTAAATATTCAATTTTTTAAGATTTATCTGTATATTTTCACACTAATGATTTTGATTACTTCATTTTGGATTGTCTCATGCTTGTTTAAGGTAATAATGAGTTTTATATTCTGATAAATTTAGTATTTTTGTTTTATGTTAACCTTACTTTTAGGTTAAAGATTGTAGATTATAAAGATTGTCAGAAAAGGTTTATTATAACTCGTAAACATTATGTATGTAAAACATTAGTTTCATTAGTATATTTTTAAAATGTTAGAAAATTGGTGAACACTTTTCTGCTGTTGATATAACTGATAGCTACCTTTGTATATATTTTCCTTATTCTTCAATGCCATTTGACTATAGTTGATGTCTATCTCAACAGTGTCAAGATTGCTGGATTGATCTTGATTTCAGTCAAGTGCCCAAATCTTAAGGAGCACAAGTGTGATTATTGAAATATGTTGGTCCACAAATAGTGATACATGCCAGTAAGCAATGACTTAAGTTTAACACATTAATTCTTGAGGGATTGGTCATTAAAACACCCATGTGAACTCTCCAACATTTTGGTTATTTAGTGGATACTTCTTCTGTGTTTGTTAAATGTATCTATAAACCTTACAGTACAAATATCCTGTCTCCTACACCAATTACCATCCACTCCACTAGCATAATTCAGTACCACCTTAATAAGTACCATCAAATGGGTTCCTTGTGATCATGAAGTAAATGATAGAATATTACAAAATCATCCAAATAGCCATAGTTATATCTTGAACCAAATTAAAAAAATATTTGGATAAAGACAAAAAAAACTTTTGGATAAAGGTTGGGTGAGAAAGAAAGAAAGAAGTACTAAAATAATTATTAACATACAAATTTATCTAATAGTTGTATTGAGAACTGATATGTTAAACTTGTGAGTAAGCAATACAGTAAAAACTCTTTAAGTCTAGCATTGTATTATCGAGAGTGTTCTATAAGTCGACATCTCTGGCAATGACTGTTAATTTAAGAAATTGTTTTTTTAATGAATTTTTGTGCCTTAACATTTTCCGACATTTGTGTCCTTTACCTCCATTGTAACCAAATTTATAATAGTAATAGGGATGCTAAATACATGTTGGTTTTTTATTTACAGTAGGCGACATAAAAAAAGAAAAAACAAGTGGGCAATATCATTGAGTTTTTGTTTTTAATATAATCTAGCTGATCACTTTGAGAGTTTCCTTAGACTAATCTTCTTTTACTCGGGAAAGAATAAAATCAGTCTATATTGTTAGATCAAAATACTTTTACATACTGATTTTTAAAAACATGTACAGCATCCTAACATTTCTAATTCATAATAATACTAATTTAATGCAAAAGTTTGCTGTATACACAACACCATCTCGCCTCTGCCACTTCCAAGGCATGACGCAACTGCATTATTTCTCTAAAATTCTTGTAAAATGTAACCTATTCATCGAAACTTTACAATTTAAAGATGTTTTTTATCTTTGTTTAATGCACAAAATAAATAATTTATTAAATTGAATGATGATTAATTTTTTCCTTCTTAAATTACTCTCTTAAATTGAAGAATTTAAACACTTCTATTTTTAATATAATTTTATTAATAATTTAAGTTAATTTCTGTAGAAAACTTTTCCAGGACCTTAATGAACAGAACAAAAAATGCGCATAGCCATCGTTTGAATCATGAGTTATGGTCTTGAGTTCATACAAAAATCCCATAGAAAAAGCACTTTGTTTTTCCCAAATTTTTCAATTTTTCTTTCCCTAAAACCCTTATTCAGACTATTATGAACATAAAAGAAAATTAGCCAAATCAGTCCAGCCCGTCTCAAATGATGCAGTACCAACGAACAGCATTTAATTTTTATTTATATGGATGATAAAAACATATTGATTCTCTGCTGTGTTATTTAATTATTTATCAATGAGCAACTTATTAATTTTAAGATATTGCTTATGATAATGTTCCTAAACATTATCTTCTGTTTATTAAATATTCCAAAATGGAGGTAACAGAACTTGCTTAAAATGCCATAATTATGTATTTTCTGTAGTGATGTTATCAGCCATTGGAAATAACCAGACAAAATTCTTGCGGTTCGTCTAAATTCTTTATTAGTACTTTGCCAACATTTCGGTAATGAACGTTACTGTCATCAGGACTATACAAAACAGAAACCAACTTAGGGCTATTTCAACATTCATAATAGGCCCTATGTAATGAAGCTAATGTTAGTTACTGAAATGTTGGCGAAATAATAATAACAATAATAATAATAAAAAATTTCTCCGAATCGCAAGAATTTTGTCTGGTTGTTGATTTCTTACTTCAAGTAGATGTGGAATTGATGAGGATCAAGATGAACCTTTTCATTTTTTTTTATCACTTGGAGCCAAATTTAGAGAGATTCAGAATTGAAAATTCTGTGATTAACAATATTAATTTTTTTGTTTTTATTAATTGTTCTAGAAATATGGGATTTGAGGTTAATAGATTCCAGGGTGATGTTGATGAGGAGCTTGTATGTCCAATATGTTCTGGTGTTTTAGAAGATCCATTGCAGGTACATTTTGGAGCTCAAATTTCTATGTTCATAATTTACCATTTTGCCAGTTTCGGTGAATGACTTTTGTCTTTAATATGTGAATGATTTCTTTTTGTATTGACAGGCTCCTGTTTGTGAGCATGCATTTTGTCGTGCATGTATCCAAGAATGGATTTCTCGACAACCAACTTGTCCTGTAGATCGGCAATCTATCACAAATGCTCAACTTCGACCTGTTCCACGAATACTGAGGAATCTTTTGTCTAAGTATGATAGTTTTTTTTAACATTTCATTTGAAGAATTTGTTAAATTTTAGCACTCTAAATAAAAAAAAATGAATCAAATATGAATCTATTTGTGGCGATGGTTTCAATTTGATTTGCAAATATTGGTTCTGGTTCCGTTTAGGGTATGAAAACCAAAAAAGTTAGGGTATTTTTGGATTTTGTTCTCAGATTTACTATTTCTGGGGTTTATTTTAACAGCTAAACGGTGGTTATTAAATAATCTTAATTATCAGTATGCAAAAGAAATTAATGGTAAGAAATATCAGTTTAATGTTCATCATCTATCTGACAGCATTAATAGAGCTCATTGACATTATATTTATCTTTTTTATAGCTACATTTGTGAATTATCTAATTAAAATATTTTTTTGAATTATCAACAAAAACAAGCTTCTGTTTTTACTATAAATCTAAAATAACAAAATTATAATAGTTTCTAATTTAGTATAGTGGATTCAATTCTAATATGCAGGTTGATGTTTTAACAACAGCCAAAAACCATTTTTGGTTCAAGTCCCGGTTCTAATATTTAATTAGAGGTGTAAAGTGGCATCTAGGGAAATAGGAGTTTATTCTGGTTTGATGAATATTTACAAAAAGATCTTCTAAATAGAAGATTGAAGATGTTATTGATAGTAATCAGTTAGGTTGATATCACTATTCTTGTGAATTGAATTGACATTAATTTTTAGGTATGATTTATAAAAGGTAACAAGTTTTGTGGGAAAAACAAAACAGAACAGGCCATCATGTTGTAGTTGTGGAAGCATAAGGTGTAATTGATAGCGTGGCAGTTTGAAACATGGAAAAGGGAGGTGGGAATTGATGGAACTATTGTTCTAGATAAAAACATGTTATACCTTTCATAAAATTTAGTTAGGGTTCTTGTAAGTGATTGTACTTGCATGTTTAAAGGAGGTTTGTTATGTCTCTTTATCTTGTTATCTTCATATTCAGAGAATAGTATGCATCATATCATTCTTTATCAGTAGGTTCATCTCATGATCTTATTTATTGATTCTTAGGTCATTTGTGATAAGCTAGAGAAAATACTCCTATTTTAAATTTCATAGGTATACTTTCTTGTTCTTTCAGGTTATCCATAAAATGTGATAATGCCATGTATGGTTGTACTGCTGTTCTAAAATTGGATTCATTATTATCTCATTTAGAAGAATGTGAACACAATCCGAAGCGTCCCGTTCCTTGTGAACAAGGTTGTGGTCTTGTTATCCCAAAAGATGAATTAAAGGATCATAATTGTGTGAAGGAATTGCGGGCTCTTATTCATTCACAGCAACAAAAAATGGCTGAGTTCCAACGAGAAATAGCAGAACAACGATTAAAGTTGAAGGAGCAGAAACGTGAAATCCAACTCTTAAAAGTAAGTTCATTTTTCAATTATTGTATTTCTATATCTAATTATTTTAGATGTATCACTCTCTTCAAAATCATTTACTCTTGTATGAATGATATAGTAACATTGATATACTTCTTTTCAAATTTCTATATCATGCTTTGCTACAAATATTGCCTATTAGTTAGAGGAAATGTTCTACCAATAAAGTTTAAAGCTCAAAATGTCAATGTATTATTTTTTGCCTATTGTAGCTCATTGTAAACAAAATGTATCTTCCTTTATTTATTTTCTCATGTTGACAGATCTAGAATAGATAACTTTGGTAAATTAATTTGTTTTATGGTAATTGTCTTTTCCAGGATTTTTTACATGCAATGCGGTCGTCTAATCCTGTAGTTAGGGAAATAGCTGATCAGATGGATCGAGATGAAGTTATCAGATGGTCCAACTCCTTGACAAGAGCTAGAGTTACTAGATGGGGTGGAATGATTTCAACTCCAGATGATGAATTGCAGGTAAGATATATTTCTTCAAAATAACAAGTAAATTATTTTTTTTGTTATTTTGTGGTGCTAGCAAGTCAAAGTTGAGTGCATAAATAATTTTGGGATTTGACTCTGATTAATGAGAGAATGAAAGTCAGATGGTGTTTTTGTTTTTTTAAGAAAAACATAGGATTTTTTTTCTGGACGTTTTTACTAAGACATTGATAATTTTTGTAGTTTTATTGTACACCTGTTAAGATTTTTATTTTATTTCTTCAGAAATGTTGTTTATGATGGATCAATTTTTATTATTTCTCAGTTTGTTACTCAAAGGAGTCAGGCATCATAATAATGGTTTGATGCTATTTACTTGAAAAATCAGATATTTATATACTTGGGAAAGGTGGAGAGGATTTTTTTTTTTTAGATAACATTTTATCCTTTTAACTTCGTGTAGTAAACATATCACTTGTGCCACTTTCAGAAGTTTATAGGACAAATCGGGTAAATTTACTATTAATTTTTTTACTGGTCAATGTAAAGTTTTAACTTAAAGATTTAAAATTTCTTGCACAAATGTCTCTTTTTTCCTACAATCAGTTTCTCCTATAAATGTACTGCTTTAAAATAAATGGACTTGGTAGAATTTGAAGTTCAATAAATTTGTGTTAAATATGTGATGCCCTTCTTGAATTTGTGTTCTTCGAGTATTAATCCATATTGAGTATGTTTATCTGGAAGTCTGTTTTTAATCTTCATATGTTGCTAAATGAATTACAACTTTTTTTAAACGGATGATTAAAAACTAGCGAATGTTAGCATAAGAATGTGAGTGAGTGTATTCTGTTGTTTGCAAGAGTTGTGAAATTTAATACCTGAGGAAATATATCATGAAGTGGTGCTTTTTTATATCATTGAAGGATTGTAATTTTTATCTCTGGATTAGGAATGTTTTATTGTATAGTTTTGAAATCTGCTTCATAAATATGTTACATTAAAGCTCATGTTTCTGCAGAAAAGTAATGGACTACTCCTGGAAGTAACTTTAAAATTTTGTCAGATATGTCAGTATTTTGCTACAAGTTTTTATTTATTCTGGAAGATGGATAGCGCTCATGATAATACTTGATCTAAAGGAATGAAAAGTTTTTGCAGTGTCCTACGAGAGTTTTGATTTGTCTCACTTTCACTTTTCTACAGATCACTAAACTAAGTTATTTTCTCCTAAACTAAAATTTCTTTCTCCTGAGTTATATGTCTCTTTGACATTCTCTTTGTTGCCCAGTGAAGATGTATATGCAAAAGTTAATGTTCATGTAATCTTATTGCCCCATGGGTTTTATGGCTTCAAATTGATTGGTATTGTGTCAGCAAGAATTTATTGAAATAGGTCTTTCGCTTGGAATATGTTGTGTATACTGTATGTATTCTTGTACTTTTTATATATTACTTGTAATTCTATTCAATACAACCTTTCATTTCTCTTGACTTATCTCTTTCTGTGTGCTTGTAGATTTGTTTTTCTCATTACAGGCGATGATTAAGAGAACTCTCTCAGAGTCTGGATGCCCTCCTCACATTGTAGATGATTTGATGAGAAATGCCCACGAAAGTAATTGGCCTCCAGGTTTGAATTCTTTAGAAACTAGACAAACCAACAGGCGCCAATATGACAATTATGTGTGCAAACGCATCCCTGGAAAACAAGCCGTCGTGGTCCTACCTTGTGATAACAGTCATATGAGTGAAGATATGATGGTGGAACCGGGACTTATTATGATATTTGCTCATGGAATTGAGTGATTCTCTTATTTAGTGTTTTAGAATGTGATGAAATTTTTTGTTTGCCAATGAAAAAAGACTTTCATGAAGGTAACAAAACAAAGGATAAAATAATGAGGTTCTCTTGTCGAGAGAGCTGTGAAGATAAAATTTTGTGAATCGTAAAATCACACTTCTTTGCTAATGCAATATTTTAGTACTCGTCATGGACAATATATATTGTCTTGTGTAGAGTGGGGCAGAAATAACCTGATGATTTTTACGTGAGCTTGTATATGGTGATGGTTGTAGGAGGGTGGCACGATGGGAATTCCACCACTCTCTAGCTGCCATTTCACTCTCCATGAAGACACAGAATTTGACTATTTGTATTTTCTCTGAGGATATGGTTTTTTATATTCAAAATTTCTTTGGTTTGAAAAATCCTGCTATAATTTCTGTTGTCTTCATAATCCTGTATCATATTGCATTATGTAGGTGTAGATTTCCAAGAGGAAAAAAGAAATGTCTGGAAGACTGAGATCTACTCTAGCACCAGAGATGCTTGGTCTCATGAGGCATGGTATTGAAGTTATTTCCAATTGATATGTCAAAAGTATGTATTCTGACACTTATCCACACTCACAATCTGGTGACCCTACATTTTACTCCAGACCCCAAGAAAAGGGTACATTTGCATTAGTACAGATCAGTACAATTGCATTCCTGGGGTATAACAGTTGTTCTGTTGGGGTACAGTGCAATTAAAATAATCCGTTCACACCGGAAAAGAAAGGACAGGAAAAGGAGAGATTGTGGTGGAAGTTCAGGCACTATTACCGTATTTACCCAAATAAAAAGTCTTTCTGAAGGGAAATGCTCATTCAATATTTTATGTGAAATGGTTGGCTCTGGTAAGTATAATCAAAAGGATTTTAAAATGAAAAGCTAACTGGGGTAGTTCAACTTCTCCTCTTGACCTTGCCATATCCACACAGACTTCACTCTACTTTGAATTCTCATGCCCCTGCTTTATTTCCTTATGTCTGAGCAAAATTTAGAACTTGCAGTTTGAAGTTAGCATCATAGCTTCTTTGATAGTCCAACTTTTCTTGTTTCAAAGAAGATTCCTGTTTCTCGACAGAATCTTGTTACCTAGACAGTTGGCTCAGCGACGACAATCAGTCATTCCTAGACAACAGATAGTTCAGTTCAGAGATCAGTTCAGTTTCATTTTGAATGAGGGTCAGATCCTGCCACCAACGATCATCCATCCTGATACTACTATTGGCTTTGTGTAACATTACGTATTTGCTAAACTCATTTTCATCCACAAAATGTATAATGAGCTGCTTTTCCTTCTTAAACTCCAAATATGGTAATCGTCCCCACCTCCCGCATATTTGGGTGATTACAAAAAAGAGGGAGGGAGGATATAATTCAGTAAATACAGTTCAAGGTTGTTGGTTCGTTACTTGCATACATGGCTACCTTGGTCCACAGAGTTACTGTTCCTTGAGGTTGTTTCACACTTGGTGACCGGTCTTGGGTACACTTTGCTCCTGTCAGTTTAATATGGTTTTTAATTAGAGTCTCCATGAATGCTTTCACAGACGGTGAGAGAGACCACTATCTGTGAGACCAGTCTCTCTAGTCTGAGACTAGGGTGACATATCTACACAACAAAATGAAATGAGAATAGTCTAATAAGTGGAGTGAGCAAAATACGAGTGATGTTATCTCTTGACTGAAGTATTTCCATTGATTCCCTCCAGATCGGGTGTTGTCATTGGTTCCCCATACCTCAGGCATGCTGATACACCACATCAAATTCCCATAGCAATGCAATGACAGTGAAATATCATATTTCATGAGAGAAAGTGAATAAATTAAAATGTGACTCACAAACAAAATTAATTTAAGATATGTTCTCTAGTGATTATAATATAATGAAGATATGTTTACTTAAAATGCTATACATTGACCAACACTTACGATAAAAATAAGAATGAAGATGCAGTTTGTTGTTTGACCATCAAGTTTCTGTTTATTTTGAAGAGAAAAAAAATTGCTATAAGATAATATGAACATTTTTAGGAGTTAGGAGAGAGAAGTAATAGCTGAAGATAAATTAATTAAATCTTAAGACAATTCAAATTGAGTTTTTGTTTTAAAGCAAGTTATTAGAGAATTATACACTACATGCTTCAAGTGTAACATGACAATTCTTTGAAGTCCAGAAAATAATCTTTAGTAGTAATACCTTGGTTTAGGCAATTGGTATGACAGTATAAATTGTAATACAAAAAAGATAGCTACCTTTTAGAAATGAAATAATATATTGTTTGGAAAGTTATTTGGTTGGTGATTTTATTTGCTGGATTTAATACTCACAAACTTGTCTGAGAACATTTTGTTTTGCGTCAACTGCATGGAATACTGCAAAGTGAATGATACATTCCTACTTTATCTTAATACTTATTATTATATTATTTACATCCACTTCGTAAGGTTGTCTTATGCATTTAACCTTGCAGTAGTCACGCGGATGACAGTAGTCATCCATGCAAAGTAATCATCTATTTTTTCTGATAGTTTTCATGGTAACAAAGCATGTGTTCAGATTAATTAACTTGGACATCTGTTGCATCACCTAAATAGTTGTCTTACCTCTATCCCGTGCGGTTTCCTTGGAATTCAGCAAAAGTGAGTGTTGGATAACATGCATTATCGACTCAACTTATTGTGTAAGTACTTTAATATTGTTGCAACATGTATTTTATGAAAGACTTAGGTATACAAATTGATTTTATAGATAGAAAGCAGTTATTTAGGTGACCCTACATAAAATATTAAGAAATATGACTACTTCAAAAATGGATGAAAGATATTATCCACATGACATCTGAGGCTCCATCCAGAAGTGACCAATTCTGTAATGTACTTTTGATTGATGTAAATGTGTTAAACTAGCAAATAATTTATGGAAAATTTAAATAGAGATATTTAAGATACTTATTAATTCAACAATTTTAATAAAGTGTTTGTTTTTTAATTTCTACTATGAAAGAGGGTCACAAATGTTATCTGTAAGAGTGCTCATGATGGATTTGTAAGTGCGACCTCTGCAGGGTTAACAATTTCACTTGCGGATTTCGAGGAGCAATGTTTGCTCATTTTAGCGNTTTTTTTTTTTTTGGTGGGGGGAGGGGGGGGCTTTAAGGCTCACTGACATGGAGGTCATTGGAACCCACCGGTGTCCAAGTATGAAAGGACCCAACATTGTGACCCAAGACATGTCTTAAAGACCGGTCGCCTAGTGTGAAATGAGCCTTAGACTAGTGTTTCATAAAAGGTACAGCTCATACGCATTGGTCCAATACAATACAATTGCATTTCTGGGGTCCAATCTCATTAATGCTTGTTAATTAAACAATTTACGTAAAATTCATGCTTATACTTCCTGTAGTTATCAAATACGTTGTAGTGTGTTGAGAATTGGTATTTTGCTTCCCATGCAGACATACAAAACAAACTGTTTTATGAATTAATGTTATTAAGTTTCCAGAGCAAATTAAGACTCAAGTAAACATAGTTCTTTATTAAGCAAAGCTAATTTATATTTGAATGAAACTTCCCTGGACAGGCACTTCTCAATAACTGACATTTCACTAAAGTGGACTCTCTTTCATTTCCTGTCATTTTGTTCTGCGTTGACCTTCACTTCCCAAAAGTGGACAAATCTTAAGGTACCTTGAGTGTCTGTTACAGAGAAATTTCACTTTATTTTCAATTTGTTAAACATTATTGCAATGTTCTACTTTTTGTGAAGTCAGCATGATTCTGTGGGTAGAGCAGAAAATCTCTTGACCTGTGAATTATTCCTGTGATGGCTTGTAATTCTGTGTGTTGAAAAACCATATTCACCAAACGGACTGAGTGTTACGATTGTGACATAAGAAATATCCTCCAAAATATAATGAAATGTCAACCTGCTGTGGGTGGACAGAAATGATGGCCATTGTCGACTTTTCATTTTCTTCACATAATGTTGGTATGAGTTTTAAAATTATTTTTCCTTTACATTCATGTCATTCATTTGGCTTCTTGCTAGCATACAAATTTGTATTAATTAATAATAGTGTCCCTTTTGTTCAATTATCGTCACTTTTTTGCCCCACTCTAGGATTTTCTTGTGACTGATATTATATGCATTATGAAAAATATTGCATGAAGGAAGTTGATGTATATTATTTTCTTCCATTTTGTGTGTACTGTTTTCCATCTATTAATGTTGATTTTCATCATACTAATGTTATTTGCAACCAAGATACCACCTACTTTTTGATAATTGTGAAGGCTTCTTTTCTTTTTATTGAACAGCATTTGACTGTTATGGGATGACAATAATGCTCATGATTTAATTTAAAAAATACTGTAAGACCCAATGTGAACATGACACTTTCTCTATATGATACATTACTTTGTTATTAAAGTGCATTTTAAACACTTTTCAATATACATCATATGTCAAGTGCACTAAATAGAAGATTTCTTTACATGGAGGTGGTGTTGCTGATGACAAATATTTTCATTTGTATGTTTTACTTGTAATGACAGATCTCAAATATTTCATCATAGATGATTGCATTTTATATTGGATCAATGAATGGATGGGGTATATATTACTTAAAACACTTCCTCTTAAGTCAACTATTTGCTTTCCTGAATTTAAGTTTGTTGTGAAAATAGGAACATGTATTGAAGATATCCTCTAATTATTTTAGTCAAATTTCTTTTGATAAATCTCATGATGAATGTTGCAAGATATTATAATGTACTATCACTCCTATTATAAGATGTTATAATGTACAAAGTCTTGTGAGGAGCATTTTTGTGGAACAGTTTAATGACAGGCTGCAATGTAATGGTGGTTCAGTGAAATTTCCCAGTGATCAACAGAGCTTGTCAGATCTTGTGCAGGAGACACTTCACCATAAGCTTAGCTTGTTTCTTCTGTGTTGAGAACTTGAAGGAAAACAGATAAAATTAATTTTAAAATTCTCAACATGTATTGTATACTGCTTCAATGTCAAGTGACCTGTATTAATATTCTGGAAAAATGCAAGTACTTACATTCTATACCTAATTCACTCTGCTACCATGTAATGCTTTAACTGTATCATCAGATTACAAACACTCAAGCAGAGATTGGTCACCTTATCATGCATCAGAAGGCAATGGGTGCTCACTCAGTATCTTGTAACGCGTTTGTCTAAAATTCATTCTGAAAAATTTTATTCTTAAGATTTTAAAATTAGAATTTATGCTGATCAAGGAAAGTGAATATCATGTGAAATAATTACCTAACTTGTGTTGTTGAAGCAACTCAGGATCCTAGTTTTCATAAATGTTGAGCATGTCCTTTTTTACTGATGGTTTCATTGCCATTTTAATAGGCTACAAGGAAAACTAGATGAGTACCCAGCAACAGAATTCTGTTTGAGACACTGTCTTCTTTAGATGGGTGGCTTTATCATTTTAAAAGAGGGATATCATGTAATGTCACCCAGGAAAACTAAGCATGTCATTAAGTCAGTTAAAAATTGCTACCAACAATAAGCTAAAGAAACCAAAGGCCTCTTGCAAGTTCAATCTGGTAATGATGGAAGGTGCATAGGGACAGGAACAAAGAGACAGGGAAGAAGTTTGAATGAGAGAAATCCCCAAAATCATATTGTGTGAATAGAACTCTTTAAACTTTACTTTTAGATTTTTCAGACTTCTATTGTCAGAAATGTATGTTTATTTTGTCTTTTCAGTTCCCCATTAGGGAATTATTGTTTTTAAATCTATTGGCATATTACGTGTGTTTTGGTTACGTTTACTTCGGATTCTATTACTCTACATAATGTAAGTTTCATTTATTTTCTTATGCTTTTAGGAGTAGAGTTCAAAATATACTGAGAAAACTTGTCATACTTAAGACTTACTTGTGCGTGGTTGCTAGAGGCCTTCCTCTAGAATCGCATCAATAAATTGATTCATATATGGATATGTATGGGTTCATATATCTCCATCCATTCATTAATACATATTTAAATATTAAGACATGAGGCAGTTTGGCAGTTCTGGAATTAGGTGTTTCATGTTTAAGAATTTTTACATGCTATGTGTGATTTCAGATTTTTGTTTTTTAATTTTATGTACCATAACATCAAAACAATCTTCATTGACACTTCCTAAAGCTGGAAGTATAAAATGTATTTTGACTGTGACTAACATGGTAAACATCCTTCAACTTTTTGAGTGAAGGTTAAGTCTTCTTGGAAACTTCAACATAACTTTGATGTCAACATTGATTGTGGTCATCTTCAATTAATATCATACAAATATATATTATCTCACAATTGCTAAGAGCTGTGATACTAACGTTTTAGATGACTTTCCACTTCTGTGTAAAACAATGAAGTATTACAAGAAGGAAATTTAATTTTATAAGGTATTGTGGGTTCACAGAAATCTTAGTTTGCTTTTCATACCACCTTCCCATCTACATAATTTTTTCTATGGAAACTGGAAATCTGCTAAGATAAATTCTAATCAGGTTTTATGAATTTTAATAGATGATGCTTATGAAGGCAAATTTTATAGAACAAAATGTGATTCAAGTAGTTGAACAATTGCTAGAGGAGAGAAAATTTTGCTATCTTTTATTTGTTTGTGTATTTATTTTATTTATTTATTTTATGCCATTTTGGTTTATGCCACGTGGTGAGGTTCAAATCATGTGACCAATTGTTCCATAATACATTTCGGAGGGAAAGATGTTGAGGAATAGGAGATGCTGGATTCCCTGAGAGCCTGAATGTCTAAGGCGAGTGAAAACTCCTGCTGAAAACCTTGTCCTGATCAGACCTGCACTCTCCCATGAATTTTGTTTGTATAGTGTGCATATTGTTATTTTGAAATTAATTCTCTTTTTAAATTCAAAATTTAATTTTCTTCTAATTCTTTTTTTACATTCTATTCTGAAATGAGCAAATGTGGTGTTGAAAAACATTTCACACGAAGTTTTGTTTAAACATTGGCTTGATAATGATATGGTCATAAGTTAACTGTCTGTAAATGCAACTTACTACTATAATTGCTTGAATTGAGATAGATTTTTATTATTGCAGTATCTTATAATGTTTTCTATTTTTCATGCAAGTTGTTTGACCATTTCTTAAATACAAATCTAATAAATTCTGTATAAAAGGCTGTGCCTTTATATCTTAATATAAAAAGAAATTGATATTGTAATTTCTTATACTTGATTTTAAGAGTATTGATGAAGCATCATTTATTAAAAGTTGTAGTAATTTATTATAATTGACCTTAATAGACCAGTTTTAATTACTCTCATGTCCTGAAATGCATGATTGTTCATATGTTTGTATTTGATCAATTGACAATTTTCCCTTTCATGTAAGAAATTATTTTGGTGTTGTGCAACATTGTTGCTGCTGTTCTGATTTCATTTTGAATTATTACTTTGTCAAAGATGAAGAATTCAACTTTTTCGCCTGTAAAATTTTTTTCAACATTTTGTCATTTTCTTTGGAACATTTATTGAGCATTTTTAGCAATGCAATACAGTGGATTCTCACTAGTTTGGCACAATCAGACCACTGTTGTGCTAGATTACTGGAAAACAATAACATTTTTCAGTAACATGAAATTTAATATGAGGATGGAATTCTTTCGAGTTCAAACAGATGCGACTAGTCAATGATGCAATGGCAGCTATTGTTTTACTAAGCGCTCAGTCTTGTGGAACCCCCAGCAGTCATATGGCTAACCTGCCAGAATACTGGACAGGCCAGACTGCTCACGGCCAGATTGTAGAGAGTCTACTGAAATTGTTTTTAGCAGGGTGTGTACAGTGCATCCTGGTGAAAAGAAGAATCTTTGCCTTTTTTAGTGTGCTATGTAAACCTTCCAGTTATTTTGATGAGAGAAACATTTTCTGTGAAAGAGTAAAGTACACTTTTTGTGTTGTTAAAATCTTGTGATTGTATTGTATTATTTGAAACTTCATTATATTAATCTTATTTTTTTGAGTTAATACATTTGTGACAAGATTCTTAATTTTTTTCATTGCAGGATGTGAATAAATTTTAAAAAGTTCTTACAAACTGTAAAAGTATTTCTTCTGTACATCAAATAAGCTCTGTTATGTGAAATTTCAATATTGCCATGGGAAATAGTTCTTTTTTCTGAAGAGTCTGTTAATTTAACTTCTTCTTTTTTTCTTTTTTCCGGATGGGAGCTCTTAAGGCTCGTCAAGGTCATTAGAGCCCTTGATTTAACTTGTTCTCGCAGGATACAACCATTTCTGTAAAATGTTTTGCTATGTTTCAATTCCTCTGCTTTGCATTAATTTGATTTTATTAGTCTACAACTAAGCTATTTTTGGTATTCAAGTTAGTGGTATGATCTTCGTATATCTTGGAAATGGACTTATTTTACTTGATTGATATGTCAGTCTTATTGAGGTATTTCATTTAATGAAACCTAGAAATGCTATTTTTCTTAAGCCTCCATTCATATCCTGTTTTCCATAGCTGAGTATATCTTGTCAATAATGTGTTAACTAGGTTTTAAAAGTGTTCTAGCATTGTAATTGGCTGTGGCATGAACTTTTGTTATTATGTGTTAGCATCTGAAGATAAACTTTCATTTTATTTGGAATTGTTTAAATGTTGCTTTGAGTTTTTGTTTTGATTTAAGGATTGTTTAATATTGCTGAACTACTGTGATCTCTTGTTAAAGTAAATGAAAGAATATATTTTTTTATGATAAATATTTGCTTGATTGTATAAAACTAAAGCAAGAGGGAGTGAACTTGGATCTGTGTAATTTAGGAGTTCAATTGGAAATGTTAGGACAATTCAAATGTGTGGTAACAATTTTGAAATGTGGAGAGTTCCATGGGTTGTATGAATGGTTTTGTTGTGCAATACCTTCGAAATTCATTGGTATCTTCTTGTAGTTCACTTCTCAATTATTATTAATGACATTAATTCCATTCTGTGTAAGGAACCAATCATAAATTACATGCCACACTATGGGCAGGAAGTGGCTTGATCTTGTTTTATGCAACTTTTAAGAGGGCCTGTTCTTGCTTTGTACAACTCGGAGATTCAATTTTGTGTGTAACTTCTTGGCTCTTCAATTTGTAGGTTGTAAAATATTTTCAAATTATTTATTTATTTAAGTGACCATTTTGTAATTAAAATGTTCTATGATATATCTTCATGTGTACGAATAGAATGTTAAAGAAAGTTATATTCAAAAACTTTCTTTAACATTCTATTGTACTTAGTTTATTGAGAATGTACTTAGTTTATTAAGATGTCAAATATTTTTAATTCAATAATATAGGGAGTGGGGAGGGCTTCCAACATTATGTAATTTGTAAGATATTTAAAGCTTGTATTACTATTGGGAGGGGAGAATTTAAAAAGGTTCAAATTTTGCTTTAAGTAATTTATTGACTGCCCCTAATGAAAATAAATCTTTTCTTATACTTTCATCTTGAAGTCAGGAATATTCCTTGAACTATTTGGGTTCTAGTTCTACTCTGAAAAAGCGTGCCTCATGGAAGCAGCTTCATTGGGGACCAATATTTCTATATTTCACTACTTGTTACTTTTCTTTTTCCATTAAACAATAAGATAAATGACCTTTTTTTATTGTGAATGCTACATGTATGTAAAATATTTTATGAAGTTCTGAATTTATAATGACAAATGATGTAATATTGTCAATAGTTTGTCAAAACGTATTTTTAAGGGTTCATTATCTAGCTATTTTAAGTGCGAAGATTCTGCATGCTATAAAAAGCTATGTATTGTCTAAAATCAGTGTTTCTTGGATTATATCTCTGCTGTAGACTTGTAACTTGGTAAATGAATCTGATGTATTACATTCTTTACAAACACTCTGATAGTTCTGTAATATTTTATAACAATCCATTAATAGTTCTTTGTGAAAAATGTGTGGTATTCACTTGGTACCATTGTTAACTTCCATTTAATTTGTAGGTTTCATCAAATATGCACTGAAATATTACTGTGTCACTTAATCACTTTTCTTGGTTTTTTTACATTTTGGAGAAATTACTTACATATATTTTTTTGAGCTTGCAGATTTTAAAAAGGTGTAGTTTTAAGAAGAAACTTGTGCTATCAAAAATATCAACAAATTTTGATGGTTTCTTCTTGTTTATCTGTCATGAATTGTCTTCATTTCACAACCTGTGTTGAAGCAATAATTTTAATTCTAATTTCTTGGTTGAGCTTATTGACTTGTGCAACATTTGGGTTGTTATTTTCCTTTATTTATGACACTGTCATGAGCAATGTTTTTTTATTTTCTCATGGTAAAAGTAAAATAATTTTTACTTTTATCTTACAATACTTCTGTTACAAGTCAGCTAGTACCCTAAAAACAAAACAAAAAAATAGAATGGTATGTGAAAGAAATGTATTTCTGGGAGATACAGATAGAATATTTGTTATTGTAGCCTTGTATTTTTCTACTCGTTTTTGTGTTCAGATGTTTTTATCAAGTGTGATTTATTGTTGCATTTATTTCTTTGTATTTCTGGTGGATAAATTAGATGCAAACTAGAAAATGATTAACAAGGTTTTAATTTTTAAGTCAAATATTGAAGGAAGAAGAAAAAAGAAAAAAAATAGTAATGTATTTTAAATATATTTTTAATGGACAAGATAATTAGTCTATTGTACATGAGTGGTGCCATATTTACTTTCTCTGGATTGCTGAATCACAAAACTTTAACTTTCTTTTCACAAATAGTGGTACTTATATATGCAAGTTAAGATCTAATTTTTCTATTCATATTTAACTTTTTTGGTTGCATTTGCTAGAAACCTCAGTATATTTTTATTCGCTCATAAAATACATTCCATTATTTTTTGCTGAAAATTTGTTTTCTCTCTCTTAGGTCTTCAGATGCTAACATAAACATATTTGACTGAAAGAGGATTATTACTTAGTGTAATCTGACTGTGATATACTTGTTACAATTTATAGGTGACTGACTTAGAAGTGTCACGCTCTCATGAGTATAACTTTTTATGTACTTAATGCTTTGATAGGATGAAATTGTAAGAATCTTCTATTATTGTTTTGTAATTTGTATGACCTTTTGTTAAGGCATGAAACATTTTTGTTCCTAAGGAGTTGATTGCCCTTAGGTCATTTGTACGTATATATGTCTATATCACTAGTCATTAATGTTCAGTTGTGAATTGGATTTACAGTATTCATTCCAGGATAAATTAAACTCCTGAAATTATATCTTGTTCTTTCCTAGAAAAGGCATATTTGTTTAAAACTCCCATCTCCAATGATTTTTCTATAGTAATGTTCATTTAATTGATTACTCTTATCATTTACAATTTGTCTATAAATATAGTTACAGAGAATAAATTTATAAATCTATAAAATTGTGTGTTTATTTATACAAAAATCTTCTTAAAGAGAGTTGCTTATTGCTTAGATTTGCATAGAAATTGGATAATGGTGATAGGTTCATGATGAACATTTGCTTAGAATATGTTTTGGGAATCTCAATAGACTTCAGATTTAAACGTTAAACTTCCTTGTTTGCATCATATATGTAATATTCATTTTAATCTATTGGTTGAGCACAAAGTTTTCTGACAACATTGACCTGACCAAATTGATCATGAGTTTTTTTCTTACTCATTAATTTTTAATGTTAATCTGGTAGTTTATATAATTAGGGGTGTCCACAGGAGGGGGGGGGGACGAATGCAAACTGTGTCATTGAATTTTTTTTAGAGGAGGTGAAAAATGGTGGTTGGAAATTTATAATATTTAATTTTTAAATAATAATAATACTTTAAAAAATAGCATGTATTACAATAAACATGAAAATGTATTAATTTAAAAATTTTACTGACATTTTAACAGGATAAATAATTTCAATTCATTTTCGAAACGGATGACTAATTGTAAAAAGTCACACCGTGCGCAGATCTATTGACTGCTGAGTAAGCAGGTGCGGACGTGGGATAATGGTCGATAGGTCACCTTGTGTTTATCAAAAGACTTAACACATACGTGCTAACTAAGAAGTTAAACGGATACCTGCCTCTATCTTGCAAAGGTACCAACAGACGACAGTTATTGAAAACAGCGTAACCTTGTTCTTTGGCACTGAAGACTCATTGCTTGCCTCCAGTATTTTAGTTGTTGACTACGTGATGATATTACTCTGGTTAATTATGTGGTTAGGTTCAAGTCGTCAGGTCTGCTCTTCCAACTGACCACCGTCTATAAAATACATAATCGTATATACATAAATATATAAATTCATAAACAAATACATAATAAAACTAAAATATATTGAAACATATATCACATTTACATATAACAGAACTATATAATTACTCTAGGTGGTCAAGGTCGGATCTCAATTTTGTATCTCGTATTTTCCCATGTTTCGCCTGTGTGTTTTTGCTAAAGAACTTTACCCGATTTGTCTTAAATTTATCAATTTTCATTGTGTTGACAAGTTTTTGCGTTTCTTCTGAGTTGTTCCTAAGAAATAAAATCGGTACAAGAGGGCTTATGTTGGAATGATTTTTCCATGCGACTGTTCGACATGACAAATGGACAGAACATTGCCAAAAAGACAAATTAATTAATTAGTTGAAGATAACTGAAGTCCCCCCCAGGGGACTTACATCTAGTAAGTACGTGTTTTGCGAACACGGGGCCCCGAGCTGAGTCTGGCATTACTTCCACTTACTTGTGCCATGCTCCTTCCTTTCTCTTTTCTGACCTCCCTTGGTCACCTCTTGTTCTTTTCGATCC
>NNCF01126078.1:5318-24578 GCA_002313205.1 Laupala kohalensis | reverse complement strand
CAGGAGGGTTTTTAGTGGGTATGGCTGAGTCATTCGGCGAGTCCCACACGCGGGGAGAGTCATGTTGGCTCTCCCTAGTGCGTAACTGCATTTTCCCTACCTGTACAAGTTTTAAGGGCTCTAATGACCTAGCATATTTTGTTGATGCACGTACTCTGAAATGTTATTTTTGATCTTCGTATGAAGTACCCTTTATATTAAAGTATATTTTGAAAAATTTGTCAAAAAGTCTCCAAATTTTCTCTTGAAGTTGTTGCGGCAATAACCAAATTCAACAGAAGGCTTCCGGAATGGAATTCAGAAGCCCGCACATACGAATTATTAAAATTCTTATAAATATTTGGCAAATGAAAATAGTAATATGCCGAAAGAAGTTAAGGAAATTGAAAGCAACACAAATTTTTACTCGTAAAACTATAAATGTTAATATGTCCTGTAATTTGCTCATTCTTTCAAATTCTGCTGTACTTTGCTTATTCTTTTAAAATTACTTACCACATAAGCCAGCGGGCGATATCACATAATCCAACGGGCGGTCCGCGGGCTGTATGCGGCCCGCCAACTTTTTTACGGCCCGCGAGTTTTATTACCTGCTACATAAAATCAATGTTGAGGGGCACACCTTTGTGTTATAAACCAATGTGAGTATGAATTTTTGACGTGGTATGTCTGGTGAGAGAAAATAGAAAATTGTGTTCGGAAATACCCCGTTATATATTACAATATGACAACATTTTATCGTAATACTAAATATTGAAAATACAGGTCTGACCAAAATACTTTTTAAAAATAAAGAAATATACTGTTTCCCAGATTGAAATAATATAAATTTGCTGATGAGAATCAAAATATCGTTACACATAAATATGACCCATTAGTTTTATTCGTCGGGCAACATTTCGCAAAACCCCACCCCGTGTCTCCCCGATCGATCAACAATGTATAGGAAATGGCCCGCGCGTTGGAATAAGTTGGACAGCGCTGACATATGCCAGTTAAATTTTAAAAATAGTTACCATCTTTTTTACATGGCTTCCCCTATGTTCCTTCATATTTCATTTTTCGACAATAGATTGCGAAAATCTTAATGGTTGTGGTCTTACAGGATTCGTAAATTGAAAGCATACTCCATCATACGCTCTTCTAGTCCAGAAAAGCATTTTCGATATAATGATGTGGGAGATACTATTCAATAATACCCTACCGTCGCCGGTTGAGTGACTTGACTGCCTCGGGAGCGGTCGTGACGCGAACGCAGCGCGGCTGTATTGATGACGTCACGATCGTCAACTGCCGAGCAGTTGTAACGAAATAGGGACCATTGACTTACTTTCCAACAGTAATGATCTGTTAGCTGCCACCACGGACCGCGGCAGTCCGCAGTGCCAATACAATAGTACCTTAACTGTAACTTGAGTGAGGAATTTGGGTTGCAGGGGAACTAACGGCGCCGAAGTTACTTTTGTCTGAATCATTTCAACTGCGAGCGAACCGTTCCCTCGAATCGTCCAGGCTATATGAAGCATGGGAAAAGGGATAAGGAAGGATCTTTTGATAAGAAAAGCAGAACGTTTACTTTGACGTAAGGTTAAAGGCGAAAAAGGATAAATTTGGCAACCAATGGAAATTGAAACACGAAACCTAGAAAGAGGGTAAGACATGGGAGACAAAGAAAGAATGAGTAAAAAAACACAATTTGAGAAAACTAAAACGGAGAGGAGGAATGACCTTTCATGTATGACGCAACTCCCCAAAAATATCGCGAAGAGAAGTTTGTGACAGAGTCGGGAAATGACTGCTGAGAGGTACACGCGAGTGAAGTGTCGGAAGATCGTGGTCGGAATGTGGAGATGTGTAAACGAGAGCAAGCGAATTAGGCGAAGCACGAGATTACAAGTGGAAGAAAACTCCCTGAATCATGTAACAATAATTAAATCTCACGGAAATATGATAGACAAAATGAATGTAACCAGGTGACTAAATTTCACAAATTCGTGTTGATGTAGTAGTGTGACAGTCACGTAAGCTATATGAAAGAAATGGGCACTATAGACATTAATAAGCAGTGCCGTGTAAAATTTAATTAATGTGTATGTCCGTTATAACGACTGATTAAACAAGTGCCATTCTGATGGTGATAAAATCTCGCTCCATGATCTCTGTAATTGCAACTTTCACAAGGGCGACAAAGCATCCTGCTTGAGGAGGTGCTGGGTTTGCAATACACCTGCATTAGTGGTATTTTGTTTGAAAGTTCGCTATATCCGCAGGAAAATAATGTCTTTCTACCACACATTTACTATTTCAAGAGATTTGAACACTATTTTGTGGTATAGATGATCCAAGCAGAGTGAGGATACAGTTTTAGAAAACTAGAATGAATGATTCATTGACGATAAAATTGATGTTAGTACGAAATACCCATTTCAGTTACGAAATAGTTTCATCGTAGGCCGACAGTGAAATTACTTTTACGTAACACGTATGATATTAATGAGACTGAGACATCGGAAAGTGTCTTGAAAAAAATTCAAGAAATTTTTTACACTTAAAATTCTAAATGTAGTAAGTAGTAAGGTCATTTACGTGCACATACCCCGAAAAGTGTTAGATATAGTTTTATTAATTCTTTCTCATACACGTAGTATCGTATTGTAACCACGTAAAAATTTGTTTGTGAGAGAAAAGGAACCCCTGTAACTAAATTATGCGTGCAATTACCTAATTGATCGAGTACTGTTAATCCAACTCGTAACCAAATGTAGATGGTGACAACCAAATCCGCGTTACATATAGTATTCGTCCACTCTTATTAAATGCAGACTCACGGAAGAGTTGATAGTGGCATAGCTAATAAATCTCCAGCAACCATAGATAAAACTTTACATTGCGTACTATTGTCCTCAAACCATTGCAAGATCCCAAAGTCAAGGTCACGAGCAATGCACTTGTCTTCTTAATAACGATCAAAGTGAGAAACTGATGAATCACTTTCCCCAGTCAAAAGAGGAAAGAGTAGTAATATTGATCGTATAACTACATATATTCGGGTACAGTTATTAATTTTCATATTAACGATTAGTGAAATGTACATAAACGAAACATAAAATCCATGTTCAGGAAACATCAATACCTGAACACGGATTATTTGCTTTGTTCATGTACATTTCACTAATTGTTAATATGAAAATTAATAACCGTATCCGAATATCTGTAGTTATACGATCAATATTACTACTCGCTCCTCTGGGCACATAAAGTGATGAAGTATACCATAAATAAGTTACCCTTATGCACAAAACGCTTTAGTAAATATCCAATTACCTATAACAGTGTAATTACAAAGTATTCTATCAATAAACACCGGTAACATTCTTATTTTTTGGAAAAAAATTCAATAATTTATTTCCGCAACTTGACATTTTAAACTTCTTTTTCAAAAGTTTTTCTAAGTGGAAATAAAGCTTTTTAATATGACCTGCAAAAGTATGTTTTATTCACCCATCCTACTTTATTTAAACTATACAATACTACTGTACATAATTAATCTGTTACAATAACTAATAATAAAGTGTAGAGTGTTTGAGTGACAATAGAATCTTTGTATATTTGGTTAAATACTTCAGCAGTAAAAATATTCTATAGTTAATGGTTAACATTAACTTACGATTGCAACAGTTAATGTATTTTTTCAAGTATATGTTATTTTCGAGAACTTATCCGCGGAATTCAAATTTTTAAATTGTATTATTATTTTCGTATTATAATATGAATAATGGAAGAGGCAAGATGAAGATGAAATCTGTTTTGGTCTACAGAATACGACATCATTTCAGTTAACATATGAAAAGATGTAGTTTGAATAATGACCGGTTAGATTTTAACCGCTCTAGTAAAAATGGCCATTGAGTGGTCATCTGTTAGCGCCCGATGACCATTTATTTAGAGCGACTTTACGACCGAAAATCGACCCGACCCAACGAAAACCGAAACATTTTCGGTGGATTTCGATCGGGTTGGTTTATTTTGACTTCCCCTAATGCGAGCTTCTGGCAGCGTGTAAATCAGCTTTCAACTGTACGATTGTTATTGTAGTATTTGTAAATGGGAAACGTAGCGTGCTATTGAAGCTTATCTACATGGGGTGATAGGAGGTTAGAAGTGTGTGATAGGGTGTTGTTAGTAGGTGGGCCAGTTAGCTGGGCTTTCCAACAACTTGGCCCACGTGGATGTGTTAGTAGTAGTTAGTAATAGCATTGAATTTGTATACACTGATATAAACTTAATAGTAATAGTAATAGTAAGAGTGAGTGATCCTAGGAAAAGAAGGAGGGTTCGCTTTTCAGTAGTCACAGCTATATGAACTGGAACATTGTGAGATGCTTCAAATTTTTTCTGGCCCTGCCAGGAATTGAACCCGGAGTGACTTGGTGGTGAGCAAGCATACTAACCCCTTAGCCATTAGAGGTAGAGCAGAACTCCTAGGCATGATGTCCATATTTCTACTCTTACAGGGCTACTTCTTATTGGTCTTTTTTTCTTTGGGAGGACTATTTTTGGTTATTGGTGACTTCTTTCGGGTCGGAGGTAAAATTGGTACTACTGAAAATACTGCTTTGTTTATAAAACATTGTATAAGAATAAAACTAAATAAAATTATAATAAAATAACAAAATTCTCAGTGGTAAAATGTTATTTGATTAAAATAAAAATTGTTTAAAATTAAAATAATTAAAAATGAATAAAACATATAAGGCAATTGATAATTAAAATTCTTAGTGTAGAAATTACTGTGTCAAAATAAAATAAAATGATTATGCTTGATATAAATCAGTACAACACATGGATTTGTGTTTAAAATAATAAAGAAACATGTTTAAAATAGTAATTACACACTACATACATATTAAATCTGTCCAAAGCATGAATAACAGGAAAACAAAACAGAAAAATATTACAATAATAATATTATGTTCTATTTCCCTTCTTGTCCATCATAGCTCTTGGAGTTTTTATTCCCATTCAAGTTTCTGCGTAATGATGCAAGTCATTGGGTCTTCCAACAAATGACGTAAATCGGAAGCTCATAGAGAAGCCAGGTTTTCTCGATTTAGTTTCTCCGTGGTTAGGTACTCGAACTCATTCCTAATGTAGCGAAATTCAGAGCAGTCTGTTACCAGATGGTCCGTGGTTGGTGATGATCCATTCTGACTCTTTTCTGGGAAGATGATCAGTTCCACGTCACCCCATGGCAGAGACGTATGGCAGATAAGTAAATACAGAACATGCCTTGGATGACTCGCTCCATCTTTCTTGCCATCGTTTCAGAATCAGGTTGCTGATAGTGTTTCTCCATGGGTTTCTTGTATTGATGAGAATTACTGAGTTGTCATCTCCGAGTGTCTTTTGGATTGACTGCTCGAGAATCCTCCGTTGCCTTCCATATATTTCACAAGATCTTGACCAGGGTTTTTCCTAAAATTGACAATTACAGATTGGCCTAAATGATTTTATTTCTTCTGTGATTTCTTTGCGTTTTGGTATAACATGAACAGTGGCTTTCTTCCATATACTTGGAAATTTTCCCTCTCTCAGGTACTAGTTGTGTCAGTCAAAGGCATAATAATATTATTAAAATCTTCTTGTATACATTCAGAAGAGGTCATGTCGTGTCGGGAGGGGCGGTCATGTGCGATTGAAAGAGCTCCAGAAAGCTGTACGCCAGACAGAATCCTTCAAGTCAAGATGTGACAACTATGTTATTTTACTATTAATTGTGGATATAGGTAGGCAGGTAATCCCACCTTCCCTCATCTATTGTGGTCATTTTTCCTCTTATTCCCAAATTCAATATCATAGTGCATATCGTTATAAAATAAATATCATTTTTCTTGTGTGATCGCGCTTACAGAGTCGTAGTACGTAATATTCCCCACTCAGTGAACTAAGAATATATAAAAGTAACACTTTTAGAAATAGGTCACAATGTCAGAAACATAATAAACGTACGGCATAGGGTAACAAAGGAACCTCTATCATTTTTATAGACTTTGAACCTCAACGTAATAACAAAGATATTTTCAATGTTCACACTCTACTCAATACAGTAGTAAAATTTAAACCTCCCCACAGGAAACGTGAAGTAGTTCAATGCAAGCGATGCCAGCGGTACGAACGTACCAGAGGGTATTGTACATATCCCCATCGCTGTGTTAAGTGCGGAGAGAGCCATTATTCTGAAAATTGTAAAAAGAATAAACGTACTTCAGCAAAATGTGCTTTGTGTGAGGACTGATATTCAGCTAGTTAGAAAGGTTGCCAAGTATTCCAAACCATTCTGAAGAAAAAGGGTTATGATGTTATTAACGAGACAGATAGAACCTCGTACCACGAAAGTACTTTCAAACCAAAAGAATCTTTTGAAGGAGGTACGCGCCCAAACTACCCAAAAACCCACTAACAAGTGAACCTTCCAAATGTACACCCTCAGGTAACCCGACCCAAAACCTATGTCCAAGCTGTAAATCCCAAACCAGTTAACCACAGTTCCAACCAAATTGATGAATTCGTATCCATCTTCCAAAGCTCCTTCCAGATATTCGAGAACGTTTTAATTCAGGAGAGCCATCAAATAAAGTCACTTCTGAACCCAATAACAACACTTATCTCTGAACTATCCAGTAGGTAAATATCTATATTTCGCACCTACCTCGCCACAAGTAGACACAGCAACAACGGTTGACATATTATGTCACTTATGTTTCAGAAAACAATATGGTCAAGAAATCTCACAATTAATTACCTCGGCTATAATGAAACTTGATTCATAATGTGCAACTCATACAAAATAGTGGCTTAGAATGCAAATTGGCTGTCCCAGCACAAAAACGAACTAGAATGCTACTTGCATGACTCGGACGTCGAAATTATGTTGATCTCGGAAACTCTCTTCACTGACAAAAGTTACCTCCATATTGAAGGTTATAACATATTTAGCACGAACCATCCAGAGAGTACAGTTCACAGTGGAAGCATCATACTCGTACGACAAAATGTGCGACATCATGGTTATTCGCATTATCATGAATACTTTCTTCAAGCTACGTCAATATAAATCTACGACGAATTTGGTATCCTCACTGTTTCATCAATATGTTGCCTACCGAAACATTCAATTAAAAAACACAATTCAAGCGTTTTTTCTCTACCCTTGGACCACGATTTATCGCAGGTGGCGACTACAATGCCAAACACCACTACTGAGGTTCAAGGTTTACAAATCCTATGGAGAACTATACAAAACAGTAATACGGCAGCGTCTGACAATGTTCTCAACCAGCAAATTAACCTATAGTCCCAAAGACCCAAACAAAATTCCTGACACCCTCGACTTTTTTGTTGGGAAAGGTCTCTGTCAAAGTTTCATCGAAATCTTCTCATCCTTTGATCTATCTTCGAACCACTCTCCAATAATCGCTTATCGGCTGAACCATAATAAATCGTACCAAAGAACAATTTATCTGCAACCGCAAAACAGACTGGAACAATTTCAATTTTATAGTACAGGAAACAGGACTAGTCTTCCTCTGAAAATGTCCTTTGACATCGACAGAGCTATTGAATACTTTATCAACTATCTCCACACTGCAGCAATGCACTCAACGCCTACTGAAGAGAGTGTAAAACTTACCCAAACCGTGCCAACTGAGATTCGTAATCTTCTACATCATAAACGTAAATTTAAAAAAATGGCAACATACTCACAGACCCGCCGACAAAAGCATCCTTAACAATGCATCTCAAAAGTCGAAGCGTCTTCTACGAGAAATCAGGAACGTTACTGTCCGAAGAAAAATGGAATCAATAACTGCAACTGAGGCGACAGACTATTCACTATGGAAGGTAAACATGAAAAGACCACTGCAACCTATACCTCCAATCCGGAAAGAAGATGGAACCTGGGTCAAAAGTGACCAACGAAAGGTAACTACAGTTGCAGAGCACTTCTCAAATGTCTTCCGACCAATTCCTCCAGAAATAACAGACGAAGAGGAGTCTGCTACAAAAAAATTTCTGGATGTCCCCCGGCAAATGTCGAATCAAATCCGTCCATTCAAGACTAAAGAAGTTCGAAAGGAACTCCAGAAACTTCACCCCCGTAAGTCCTCCGGTTACAACCTTCTCACGGGTATGATCTTCAAAAATGTACCAATGAAAGTCATACCCGTAATTACTTCAATATTCAACGCAATTTTGAGAATTGGACACTTCCCCTCACAATGGAAGATAGCTCCGATTGTGTTGATCCAGAAACCAGGGGAACCAACACAACGAAGTAACATCATATAGACCTATATGTCTCCTATCTGTCCTCTCAAAAGTGTTTGAAAAACTTTTCTTACAACGTCTCTACCCAATCCTGGTCACACAAGACCTTATCCCCACCCACCAGTTCAGATTTAGAAACAACAACTCCACAATAGAACAGGTGCAGAGAGTTGTGGAAATAATTCAAATTTCCCTAGAAAACAAACTTTTGTAATGCGGTATTTTTGGACGTTAGTCAAGCGTTTGACAAACTTTTTATACAAAATTAAGAAATGCCTACCATATCCGTTTTATGTCTTTCTAAAATCTTACCTTTCTTCTACACTTTTTCAGATAAAATTCAATCAGGAGCTATCTGAACTCATTCCCGTGAAATGAGGAGTACCTCAAGGAAGCGTCCTGGGACCCATCCTTTATCATCTCTACACCACTGATCTACCGTCATCCGAAAAGGTATCGACTGCCACTTTCGTCGATGACACTGCCATCCTCGTGGTCCAAGAAGATCCGAAGAAAGCCTCCAAAATCCTACAAGAGCACTTGGACGACTTGGCAGACAGGTTCAGAAAATGGCGTATCATAATAAACGAAGCCAAATCTGTCCAAACCACATTCACCCTCAATAGAGAAACATACTCGGAAATCGTACTCGCCAATAAATCAATTCCTCAAAGTGACACAGTTAAGTATCTAGAAATGACTTTAGACAGACAACAGGAAAGAACACATTAAGAAAAAAACGAAAACAATTAGAAGTAAAACTCAAAACTATGTAATGGTTACTAGGTCGAAAATCAGCACTATCACTCCATAACAATTTTTTTTGTGGGGCTTTAGGGCTCGTCAATGTCAAAGTCATTAGAGCCCTCCATAACAAGTTAATGATATACAAATCAATACTTAATCCAATATGGTCCTATGGCACAGAACTCTGGGAAACTACCTCCACATCTAACATTGAAATCCTACATAGATTCCTGTCGAAAACTCTACGCACAGTCGCCGATGCACCTCGGTACTGTACATCACAATGCAACTCTTCACCAGGACCTGCGCATCCCAACAATTAAATAAGTAATTGCAAGTTACAACTCAAAATATTTAAACAGACTTAACAAACTCCCCAATAAATTTATTGTGTAAGATAAATGAATAAAATACAACTTGAATCCCTCCGTCGTCCCTTTAACGTAGATTAGCATAGTCTAACTCATCGAATAAATCATTTTCCTGATGAAGAAAAGCACTGTTCTTTTCTTGTACAAATATTTCCTTATGTAAAGAAAGGTTTTTTTAGAAAGCATGTTCAAAGCAGATTTTTTACTTCTAGTTTATTTATTTATCTAGTTTATCTAGCTTTTTAACATCACAGATAATCAGCGACCACAAGAAATATACTTCCGTAGTTTGAAATACGTCTTATAAGGAAATAGGGATGTCAGAGAAGGAAATCAAAAGTTTTTATTCTCTAAGATGATTATCTTGAAATATGAACGTTCTTGCATTATTAGATAGGATTCACAGAATTCATTCAAAGGGATTTAATCAAATTATCTTCAGGAAACAGTCAACTAAAACATCACCAAACCTATGGCTGAAATGGTGGATAGCCAGGATGATTGATTGGTATATATCTTCCTGAGATAAGATTATAATCCTTGAAGTTATATTTCGAGGATCGTGTCATTTAACTCAAGTTATCTTAAAAGTCATCCCTGTAACGCTTACTGCGACACCTCGCGGCGAGAATTGTAAGTTCTAGGTCCCACATGCATTCAGTTGAGTATTGTCGAAAGTGGAATATCGTGCTTCTTTCATCGATAAATAGGAAAAAATCCATTTTGCAAAATAAAATTCCCATAGAAAGCTATCTGGAAGAATACGCTGTGTGTCTCAGAGTACCAATTCAGAAATGTGCAATCTCGAAGTTTTATTCATTTCCAAATCGAAGTTGGGAAGTTGAGCGTAAGATAATATGGATTGCACCTGTACGAAGAGCTCCGCGAGTAAATATTATTCTAAAGAAATATGTATGTCAAGAAATAATATATCATTAAGTGTAATTATTCCACTTAATAATTTTGTGATATATACTATAATTAATAATTAGTTATTCATAATAATAATAATAATAAATTTATTGTCAAAAAAAGCCNGAGGACAATAAACTAATTTACTCTCCGGAAGCAAGCAAGGGACCATCCCATCAATTCCGATCAAGGGCCCTAAGGCAGAGGCGGATTCAACAATTTCAGCAAAAATTCCTAGATAAGATGAAAAGTTAGCTGTGAGTTATAATACTAATAGAATGTCAATATGTTTGTAATTTAACGCAAAAAGTTTACATGTACAAATTATTATCGAACTATAGATTATTCTGTACATAGTGTTTAAAAATCATAAGAATTGAAAGAACACTAAATTCACGATTTATTGTTACAATAAACACGCCCCTAGACAAAGCCTAGAGAACCTGTATAAGAAATCCGCCTCTACCCGAAGGAAAACGGGAGCAAAACCCGGGCCAGGATGGATGGGGCTATAGAATTAATGTACACAACCATGCCAAAGTTGAGTACACATAAACTAAATTAATATGAGTCATAATTAATTACATTTACGAATGAACGAAGTATCAAAACCTTGGTAGGTAATGGAATTTGCCGAAACCACCATCGAAGGGTCGTTGCCGAGAGGGGGATGAGGTCTGGAATAAGTAGCGAGGTGAGCGTCTGTGTTTTGAAATAGCTCATAAATTTTAACGTGTGGAAATGGGTCCCCAGTCACACACTTTCGTCTGCAAGAGGACCAAAGAAAAATGGAAGGAGGTAGAGAGGGCTGATCAGCGGATGCGAAATATAAACAACGAAGAAACGAAAAAGCTCGTGACTATTTCTTGTGGAGATGAAGCTAGGTCAGTGAAACAAGCGATAAACGACGTTCTGCGTGCGTAGCTATATTGAAAACTAAAGAAACACTTTGAGGAAGGACCAGAGACTTTCGCATAAACACTCGAGCGAAGAAGGGTGTTTGTGGTATAAATAAAGATAAAATTTAATGTGTACGCAATTATAGTCAGAGGAAATTGGAAAAATTCCTTAAGGAATGAACGGAGATTCTTACTATAAACACGAATTATGAATTTGTACAATTGAGGTCAGTTTTTAAAAAGCATTTATTTCTTATATCGGCGAACAATGGTAGTTGCCTTTACATGTTATAGAATGTTTAACTGATTTACTCGTTACAAACTCTGATGAGCAACTGCTAGCTACTGCTACTGCAGGATACAGAATACTAGAACAGAATACTGACGAGAGACGTTTTGCTCTCTTATTTATAGCTTTTCTATCTGAACCTTGGATAGACGTGGACACAGCGTCATAGATCATATGACGGCCACGTTGGTTTGAACTTCGGATGTGCATGAAGAGGAAAACAACTTATTTACAAGGGTGACTGGCCCGGGATGTGGGCACTGACTCAGCCATGGGAGTGCCATTAAGCAAGCGGATATGACTCACGCGAGTGGGGTAGGACACGTATATAATAAACAGTGATAAATATAAATGGGGGTGCTGCCGCAAATTTGAGAGAGAGTGAAAATACCGAAGGGTGAGAGCTTGGGAGTCATGAAGTAAACACTACAAATTCCAAAAATGTTAAAAGTTAAGGTTTGTTATATCAATACAATTTAAAGGGCTGTGTCTGTGTAACGTCATTAAAGGAATGTATGAAAAAGTGAAGTTAGGAGAGTCACAAGCGTCTCAAGGGCAAGAGCAGTAGTTGGTCGAAAACCAACAAACGTCACGAGAAGGAAAACCAATCAGGGCAATCTTATTAAGGGTTGAGTGAAGATGATAATGGATTAGGGAAGTCATGTGACGCGCAAGGAGAAGGACACGTGACAATGTTAAGGAAAGAAGAGTGAGGATTGAAGTTAATAAAATAACCAACACAGAGGACCTCATACTCATTTTCTGATACATTCTCGGGCTCATTCTCATTCTAATTCGCATTCTATTCTGTTAATTCGGCTCAGATATTCATTTTCTCAAGTCTCAGTTGCTCAATGTTCGATCTCATTTTCGCATTTTTCGATTCTAAGTCTCGACGATTATTCTCGAAGTTCATGATTGGCTAGTTTTTCTCAAGCTGATGGAGTTTTTAGTAGTTCAAATTTTTAGGGTTCCTCCTATATTTAAGGAGGAATATGAACTTTGATTTCAACGCGACAATAGACTGCACTACATCATTTAGAAGTTGAATATTCTCAACTTAGACTTTTCAACTCTGTGGAGTTATTAAAAGGATGATGTTACAAGAACGTGTCGAGCCGTTGAGGACCGCGAGTCGTGTTTTCATTTATTGAAAAGACTAAGTAAACTCAGTTCGAAAGAATACGAACTTTGGACGAGTGAAATCCCCACGACTCCAGCTGTGAACGTGCTTTGGGGGAGGACCGAGCTAGCGACGCCAGACGGGTTTGCTGAACTTTGCCAGCTGTACGAAGGGTTGCGGTGTCCAGGTGAGGTTGAACGTGAGTAAATCCAGGGCGAGACGTCGGAGGGCACTGACCTTGCTATCCCAGGGCTTCGTCAGTCATCGCATCACCTACAGGTAACGAGGTTGGGAGTTCCCAACTGGCTTATGACGTTGTGCTTTGTGGAAGATGATTTTGTTCGATGATCAGTAGAGGTTTGAAAACGCCTTTACCCAGAAATTTTGAGTTAGATAAAATGTTAATTAAAGTCAAAACCCACGGCTAATGAAGCAAGACCGAAGATAAATCACTTGTAAAACCTAATATTAAACTTTATGGAAGATAAAAGTGTAAAATGTGTTTCGCTTTGATTCCAGAGACAGGGAGTGTGCATGTTTTAGGATTAGTTTTATATATTATATATTTTGTTTGTGTAATAAAATTGAACCAATATGAGATTTAATTATGGCGTTTTTCTTCAATGGAACCCCGTGTGTGATCATTACCTCAATAAGGACACGAACCTATGTTGTTTTATTTTGTTTCATTCTTTCAGTGCTGATAAAAATTAACTTAAATTACCCTGAGATTATTATTACTACTACTATTATTGTTATTATTGTTACTATTATTATAATATTACATTTGGTTTTCCCAAAGTGGGGCCAAACTTACCATAGCACCCAAATATATTACAATACACCACTTTTGTTGATCATTCAAAAATTTTATAACAATACTTCAATTGATGGTCGATAGGTTTCTTCGATTTTTCCTATCTCTATTGGCATCCGGCGTTTCTCTCAATACTACATGACTTAATATATTAAAACAAATTTCTTCACATCACTTACGTGATAGCTTTCTCACAATTTCCTCCCTTTGTTTTGCGATACTTTCTTGCGAAAAATGCTCGTATCAACTGATTTAAAGCCACGTCCTAAAATGAGACATTTTTCTCGATTTTTACTCTTTATTCAGTTAACAGCAAATTATAATTATATAATAATTATTATTGTTATGAAATAGCAACCACTAAAACTTGGAATCTTTCGATAGATAACAGTAACCCAATGGGACAGCGCTCGCCACACAGAACTATCGTTGGGTCACACAATGTTCAGATGAACTCTTAACCAACTTGAATTGTTCGCCTATAATGTTGGTGGTGTCTACTAAAACCGTTTGCATCCAGCGTTTGTACACCACTTAATGAGATAAAATTCTCATGTTCTCTTTTACTGCACTATCATGAACACTTTCACTTAATTTTCTCCCTTTCTTTAAACTATATTTTGCAAATAAATAAATAAATAAATGAAGCAACCAATTTAAATTTACATTCTGTAATTAGAGACGTATTTAACAATTTTCATCTTTCAATTAAGTATATATCAGCGAATTATAATTATATATTCACATGAAACAACAAACACGTTTTTTAAGCATTCGACGCGACATCACCGCACAAGCCCGCCGCTCGCTACACCATTCTTGCTGCTTGCTCACAGACAAAAATAAATCAATATAAAATATTTGATAGCACATAGGTAAAATATTGCTTAAAACTTAGTCCCACATCATTAGATTCATAACAAGATGCTTCTTTTACGACCATCCAGAACCGAGAAAACGTTGATGTGCTAATTTCATAAGAACTTTTTTATTTTACATCAAATCAGTTTCAAACTCGGTAAACCTTTAAAAAATAAGTGTTTTAAGGTTATATTAAAAGTTTGTGATCGAACGAGTGGTTTTTAAGCAATGAATTTTTAAGTGTGCGTTCCAATTGAAAGAGTGGAAAAACCGGTACATTTGTCTTTACACCTACAATAAAATTTAAATAGGATGCAGTAAAAAATTTAATTAACATTGATAGTCAAAGAATAAAATACGGAAAATTTTGACGTAACTCATTTTTATGTGGAACAACAGGTTAACGTTTTATTAAATGCTCAAACTCGAGTATCAAGACTTGTTTCCACGACAGTAGTACTTACTCTTCTGTCCGATAGAGCCGTGATCGCTTCGCGTTAAAAGGTATTGAGATGGCCTACATCGGATGTAGAATTTTTAGTATGTTCGCAAGAATCTGTTTCTGAAAATATATCTTTAACGTATCGGCGGTTGAATGAACCGAAAATAATTCAATTGATTATTCTCTGGAAATAGAGATGATTTAAGAAATAACTTTATTGTAACAACAATAACCTACGGCACTATTTTCTTTTAGTTCACTATATCCGACGTAACAATGCGTCTCATATTATTATACGAGTTCAAAATTAATTTCTTAGAGTAATTTGGCAAGACTTACATTAGTCTAATAGAACGGCATGCACTTTATTTTATGGTGCACTTTTAGAGTGTTTAATAGACTAAAACTGCAATAAAAGTGTTGCGCCATGTAGCTCTTGACTCCATGGCGTGCAAAGTCAGGATCTGTTATACCCGACACATTATACCACGTTGAAAATAGAAAATCACAGCCCGTTTTCCCCACAAAAAAGCATTAGATGGCGAATAACAACGTCGCTTTGTTATCGAAGCCGGGAGGTATTCACGCTATGAGCCTGGCTGGGATGAAGACCTAGTTGCGTCTTAATTGAGAACAGTCTCGAAAGCGAACAGCTCATAAGACTGTAAAGCGAACTCTTCAAATTCGATAAGAGTTATAAATATTTTAGGGTCGCGAAAGCAAACTCATTTCCACAAATAAGCATCCCATAGATGAGATGAGTGTCCCGACGGGAGTACTTAAGCTCGACAGATCCTGGGTCAGAGGATAATTTCACCATTAAACTCCACACTTCCTTAAGGATTAAAATTACGCGGGTCTACCTGTGCTCGTCGCGTGAATCTTCAGTCATTGGGGCAGGTGTGAAGCTACTTCAGTAATTAGTCATCGAGTTGGCTTTGCCACTAAAATATTTTTTTATTTATAAAAATTGTTGTTGTTTTCGAATAATTGAAATCTACACTAAGAACCAAATCATCTTTACCAAACCACCAAATACCAAGCACTACCTACTAGCATCAAACGCACATTTTATTACTAGTCCAATTTATTACAGTTTATTCCTAGGTGACGAAAAGAAGCAAATCAAGGGAAAAATAAATTTTTTCTCTTTATATTTTCTTCAGTTTTTTTTACTATAACTTGAAAACAATGCATTTTAGAACGAAAATTACTGTACCGAAAGAATGTACATTAAATTTCCAACAAATTACATTTTGTATCGTTTTATTGCCAGACGAACGAAAAAGATTCAAGAGCGTGATGAAATTGACAAAAATTCTACAATGGATGAAAAAACTTATTTTTCCTGTTTTTGCTTATAACTTGAGAACTACAAACGTTTTTAGAAAATGTCCTTATACGAAAACAAAATAAATTAAACGTCCTACAAAATGTGTTTTACAGGATATTTTTTGTCTGACGATCTGTTTTTCTTCTGCGCGTGGAAGTTCAATGCGCATCTAAGTAGTAGAGTCAATATATAGGCCTATATTTTTCCTTGCATCAAATAGGGTAGTTATGACTCGTTGATATATTGTACATGGTCAAGTCTTGATAATTAACCCAATTTTTCGACCTCGGCCGACTTCCAGAACATAGACAAAAAGCAGTAAATTTTCAACATTTTTCAGTTTCTATGGATTTTAACCTTGAAGCAATGGTTTAAAAAAATTATATTTTATAGTTCTGTTAATTTTTAACAGTTAGAGACCAAAATCTCGGACCACAGAAACTATGCAAGGAAAAATGTACTACATATTGACTCTACTACATGTATGTGCACTAAACTTCATCGCGCACAAGCGGATAAACAGGTCGTCAGACAAAACACAAATTGTAATACGTTTAACGCGTATTTCATTTCTTATGAGGACATTTTCTCTAAAAAATTTCGTACAAGGACATTTCCTTCAAAAAATATTTTGACGAAAAATCGAAGTTAAATCTAAGTTTTCTTAGCGGCTACACGTTTCATTCAGACGAATGACCAATCCTGCTGTTTCAAAGATCTGTCTTATTGCTCCATTCCTGTCATAAACTACATAAAAGCACTTTTCATGATTTAGAAGGAATGACATATTGTGTCTGAAATAAATCCGGAGCCAAATAGCACTCCAAAGCCTAATTATTTGGTTCCAAAACCCGAAGTGCCGATCACAGGTGCACTGTCAGAACTAATGTATTTTCTCTAATACGATAAAAAATACCTTACCTCCCTTTCAATCATATGTTTTATGAAAGCATAAAGAAAATAACAAGTGGGAATCTACGCATCACTTTTTCGGAATCAGGGACTCCCAGAATTGATATTTCCGTCAAAATTTCGCGACACAATGTTTTTCACGATTACAATACCTTCTATATTCTACGTAAATAAGTAAAAACAAAAACTTAGGAATGTCAAAAGCACGCCGTGTTTGGGTTCATTTTTATTGTAATTATGCGTGGAATTCAAAAATTAGAAGATAATAGAAATAAAAATATAAATGCTCAATTAATAGCACTTGAAATAACTCTTCAGTAAGTGACTCACGAAATCCATTTGCAGTAAGTCAGTCGGTTAGCATGAGGGTGAGTGGCGGGGGTCGGCACACTTGCACACAGGAACAGTTTAACTTACACACGTTTTAACTTACGTACCTGCGCGGCGGAGGGTCTTGCTGTTGTGACGTAGGTGGTCCGCAGGGTTGGACAAGGAATACGGAAACGCTTACATACAATCGTCGGCGTCAACGTGTGTCACTCCTACATTTAATATTATGAAATATACGAGTTATTTTTTTGCAACGCCATATTTATATTTCCTTTGTAGTAATAAAAGTTAACCTATGAACATAAATATATTAGACGGTATATTGCTAATTATACGATAAGAAAATATTTTAAAATATTTTGATTTCTCTTTTCTTAGAAACCCTCTTTATTCCTTGATTCAAAAAAAAAGTTGTATTCCTTGAAAAAAAAAGTTCACTCGACTGGAACGTGATGTGTGAGATAATTTATTATAAAATGCAAACAAACAAAATTAGTTTTGAATTCTGTGGACGACAAACGATTAAGAATATATCTGTTCAGTTTTCACTATTTCTTACATTTTAAGCTCCATAGTTTCTACCGAGAAAACACCTTTGAAACGATTTGTTGTATATTTAAAAAAATTAATCATTATTTTGTAGTTCATTACTTTATTAATATTTATTGTTAATAATGTCATTAATTGTTTTTAATTTCCTACCCTTTATTTTTCTAGTATCCCATATAATATGAGTTTTAGTTATTGTATTAAAAAAACATTCAATTTATTTTTTAAGTAAATTCAGTAATGATTACGTAAGTAAATGAGTTACTAATTTTTTTATTCAACTGATACTTAGTAGTTACGTGAAAATGAGCGAGTGTAAGTTATTAGTGTTGTTTACTCAAATTGAACTTGTCAATGAAAAAAGTATGTGAATTATAATTCAACAGTGCAAGTTAGCTACAGTGTTTCAACAACGAGGGGGCGCACGCATCTAAGTTCAACGGATACAGTTCATGCCGTTCGCCGTGCACCAACACATACCTTGAAAAGGGGGATGAGGAGAGGTTTCGGGCCCAATTCATGCCTTGGAAGAGGGGATTCTGAGAGACTCGGGGCGCAAGTTATGTTTTTATTTTTACCTGAATGGACTCTAGGGCCCAACACATGCAAGTTCGTCCCATGTATGCTCGGTTTCGTTTCTTCCAAGAAATTTGTTTCTCAACCAACATGAAGGCTTTCGTTATGAACTAGCTGCAACATTGAAAAATTACTTTTACAACAAATATATGGAGCAAATTTTAGTCGCATGTTTTCCTATAAATGCAACAAGTTAATTGTACACTACTGATAACATAAAAGGGCCCATTTATTTTTCTAAGTCCCACGCTCTGACCAGTTTTGGATCTGTTAGGTTTGCAACGCCTCTCTCCTCTTGCTTCCCCTTCGACAGGGGAAGTTTCGTTCAACCAATCGTAGGTCTATTTGAAACGGCGTTCATATTTGGAAGACATCGTGCGGTGGGTAGATCGTAACGAGATAAAATGTTTCATTACACCGCTATTAAAGAAATATTTTGTATTTTTTTATTACACACATTTTGGACTTCTATAACAAAAATATTCTGTATATTCTTGACTTCAATAAACTTTACCATTCTCTATATTTAAACGACATCTCGAGATTCGTTGTCTCGCAAGGTCTTCATAGGCAATGTAAACGATATTACAGTTTCTGTAAAAAACGTATGCATAATAATATGATAAAATATAGTTTTTAACAGAATTTTAATATAATTGCAAGATATCGTATGGAATTGGTATAATTCGAATCACAAATTACTTATAAATATTCCTATAATTTCTTATATTTATACAGTGAAGTAAAGAAATCAAATCTCATTGCCTACAA
>NNCF01126077.1:353137-379887 GCA_002313205.1 Laupala kohalensis | reverse complement strand
TTGTCTTTTGAAAACAATTTTCTTCAAAAAGTTATGAGATAGACAATGTAGCATAAATAATTTTTTTGATAAAAATCATATGCACCCTCCCCTCATGTTCTATCATCATTTGCACCCCCTTTGTTCTGATGTCACCACTTGTTTCGGTATGCTGACTTTTGAAAGCAAACCGCAACATCCGGTAATTAGTGTTATCTGTCCTAGACTGTTGCACTAGCCTGTCAAAACCACAAAACCGCAACATCCGGTGATAAGTGGGTTTTTCCAGTTTTTTAATGCTCGAACTGGCCTAATACCCTACTAACGATCTTTCAGTTTCTTGAAAATAGTAAAAATTATTTGGTAAATACAATGCTTCAAGAACGTCTATTGTACTTGTTTTTTTTGGCCGTTGAAAAAATGGATCTCAACTTGGATGACTGTGTGGAAGTGTATGCCTGGCGAAAACAAAGACACGTAGCCTTGTTTTAAAACTAAGTAAATAAATGACAATAAGAAGCTTATTTTCTGCTTTTAGTTTCTATATCTAACACAATATTTATTTTTACTTGCGAATTGCGTAATGTAATAAGGTACGAAACGCCCATGAGTTAACTCACGTATTTGACTTTCATTAATTATCACTTTTGGTTTTTATTTTAAACAAGCAATTGCTTTGAAAGTTATGTTTTTTGTACTACTCAAAATGTGAGCACTATTATTAACGCAGAGAAGTTGGTAAACGGGTAACTAGTACGTCAATGAAAATTCCTATGAAGTATAAAAAACTTGTATTAAATCTAAATTTGAAAATTTTGTTGTTATTATTTTTCACTTGCTGATTTATGTAACCATGTTTACATCATAAGAGACATTACATGTCTATCGTCTCGTAAATCCTGTGATCTCTTTCTGCCACCTGATGTTTTTGAGTCTCCTCTATTGTCCCGCGTAGGTAAGCATTTTAATCTCATATATGCCATCTATAAAGGAGCAAAATACCTCGTATCTTTATTTAATATCTATCATGGCATGTGATATCAAGTACCACCTGTAGTCCCGGCTCACCGGTACTTGTCGGCATTATATATTTTTGTCCCCCCCCCCACTTTTGATTCCCAATCGCCGCCACTGACTATAATTATTGCTTAAGTGTTAAGTACATCCGAGAGAAGCATGGAAAGATTCGTATACCATTACACTTTCGATCGATCAAGTGGAAGGAGGGATTGAAGTTGCTAGCTGAGCTCTGGCGACCCAACCTCCAGTAAGTGCCACGGCCCGATTGCTGGAGGGCTTCAGTAGAGCGCTGGCGTAGCAGGACGTCGTGTGCAGGTTTCTCTAGAGGTTCTCCAGGTCTACAGAGCGTGTGCAGGATTTCTGAGCAGTAAGTGGAAATGATACTATCTCTTTGAAGACGGCTTTTCGTAGATTTGTTTCATGTCCCTTGTTTCTTTGAGAATGAGATAAAATATAGAAATAATTGATGGATTGGTATTATACTTCATAATATATTGGCGAGAAAATCTTGACGAATATTTGCAACTCACCGATTTTTTTGTCGTTTGTTTCTGGGGATGTAAGGGAAAATTTATTCAGATTTATTTCAATTAATTTTCCTTTAAAAGGACGTTTGAAAAGGTAGTTACATTCTAATTACGTTTGAAGGAAATTGAAATAAACCAAAATATTGGCGTTTTTTAAATTGCTTATTTTTGTATAAAACGAATCCTCAAGAGTTACTCAGTTTCTGGTCAAGGATAATTATTACCAAATGCAGTTATAAAAAATTGGTGGAAAATTCTATAGCGACGTTTTAAGAGGAATATTTAGAAGACGTAGTACGGAAACGGTGTAAATGAAAGACCGCGTGTGTCCGGAGAAAGATGTTTTCAAGGTGCTGCGACGATACGTGGAGTCATGAGAGTTTGTACAATAATTCACGTCCATTATAAAAAATTAAATAAATAATTCAAGACTTACGACCTTTTACGTACGAACAGCATATCTAGCTCACAACGTTTAACGTACGTATAGTATAAGTAACTCATAACGTTTTGTGGATAAGTCTTCGTCAGGTGGTGAAAATTATATGCTGAGATCGGCCGGTTCAGCATGAGATGTCCTCCGCACTTTATTTTCTTTACGCTCATACCATTATTGCGAAGGAGCGTCCCTGCGGAGCCAGTCGCTTCATCGAGAAATTCGTTTCTGAGACCTTTGTACTCATTGATTTGTGTCTGGAACACTTAATAGGGATTAAAGTCATTATGGTTAGTGTACATCAAAAAGTGTCCAAGACAACTTGCAACACAAATTTGTTTATTGAGGAGAGTAAAAGTATATATTTTGCGGGAAAAGTCAAGACAACGTTACAATTTTCGTTCATCTTATGAATATTTTCCATTAAATCAAGATGATTTTACCGAAAATGTGGGATTATAATTAAAATTTAGAGTCGTTGTATTTAACTAGAACGAGAGCATTTTATTCGTTAAGGTAAATTAAATAAACGGAGAAAAAACAACAACTGAAAGTTTCAATTACACACTATCTATTGATGTCTAACCAAAAATGAAAAGTTATTGGAAAATACTCAATAAGTCCATACAACCTAATAATAAAAAAATATGTCTCAAACGAAGTGTTATTTGTCCTATGCGAACTGGTACGATATGAGTATAATTCGACATGAATCTAGTTTTTACCTAGATTTTTTCATATAAAGCTATTCAGTGGCGGATCTACACCGTAATCAAGAGAGGGGGAACTAACTGGGGAGGGATCTATAGTCATTTTAAAATTAAATTATGAAATGAAAATTATGGTTTTACAACACTTAGTTTCGGTAATATGGTTTTACGACACAAATTTTATAAATATTATTTTTGAATAAAATACAACAACTCACCGAATAGATAATTAACAATTTATTAAAAAGTGGCCAAATTTATTAATTGTTTTAAGTGGCAAATATGTATGCATTTCTAGTTTCGGTCAACTAAGAACCACCTAGTCTAGATAGAATCTAGATTGCTGTATCCTAGTGTTACTGTAACTGGGTTGTAAGCCGCAGATGGTGAACTTTTCATACACCACAGTTATATGAACTGAGCTACAAATTTTTCTGGCCCCACCGGGAATTGAATGGTGACGAGCGAGCTCGCTAACACCGTAGCCAATTAGAGACTTAAAATGGCAAATACATATTAAAGGATGAGGATTTCGTGACCAAATCATAATTTTATAAAGACAAAATTTTATGATGATATACTCCGGTCAGAGTATTCACACTTTCAGAATTCAGAAGAGGATAGTTCGGATAATTTGTAAATCTCACCCCCGAAACTCTTGTAAACCTTTATTCAAGGAATTAAATATCTTAACACTTCCCCGCATTTATATTTATGAAACGGTCGTGTTTGTTAAGACCGAATTACTGAAGCACCACCCTTGCTTTATACGAAACAGTCTCGTTCACAAACACAATACTCGCAATAGGAATAATATTCATCGCCATAGAGTTTCAATCACTCTTTGCCAAAAAGGTCCATATCATTCAGGAATCGTTCTATATAATTCCCTGCCCAAGAATATAAAAGGTATAATGAAATTGAATCTGTTCAAATCAGCGGTTAAAAGCTACCTCCTGCACCAGTGCTTCAACGATGTAAAAGAATTTATTGATTTTAATAAAAGTTAAATCCGTCTTGTACTTTATCACGCCATTGCTGTAGTACTTTTTAAATAACTTATAACAATTTCAAAAACTATTTTCTTGCATGATTGTGTTGCCGTATGGCTCATATTAATTTAGTTTTATGTGTACTCAACTTTGGCACGGTTGTGTACATAAATTCTGTAGCCCCATCCTGGCCCGGGTTTTTCTCCGTTTTTCCTTCGGGTAGAGGCGGATTTCTTATACAGGTTCTCTAGGCTTTGTCTAGGGGCATATTTATTGTAATAATAAATCGTGAATTTAGTGTTATTTCAATTCTTATATTTTTAAACACTATACTCAGAATAATCTATAGTTCGATAATTATTAGGACATGTAAATTTTTTGCGTTAAATTACAAACATATTGACATTCTATTAGTATTATGACACGCAGCTAACTTTTTATCTTATCTAGGAATTTTTGCTGAAATTTTTGAATCCGCCTCTTCCTTAGGACCCTTGATCGGAATTGATGGGATGGTCCCTTTCTTGTTTCCGGAGAGTAAATTAGTTTATTGTCCTCTATACGCAGTTTGTACTGCTTTTTTTACAATAAAAAATTTATGATACAAAACAAATAATTCATGAAAGCATATTTTTAATGCAGATGTAATAAACAAACAAATATATGAAAGCTATATAATAAAATCCCAATCCAGAGTTTTATTTAGGATATATTCTTTAAAACAATTGTCTTGAAGAGGTCTACTTCTTAATCCGAGTACCAACACATAAGGATCTACTAGTCTTACAAGTACATAGCTTACAACGTTCATAGAGTACGGGAGGAAAAATGTCATCCCGTTAATGAATAGAAATCCCCATGCCTTCTATGGATGACATCGCTTACAAGTATTGTTGAGTCTAGCCTGCATGGATCACGCCTAGTACTGCGAGTCGTTTCGATCAGTGCATGTAGTACGCAGAAATTATAAGACAAATTTGTATTACGTTTGCCTGTAACATGTAAATTAATAGTTCGAAAAATCTTGTAACAATTTTACGAAGAATAATTTTTATCAATTTCAATTTTATCTGTTGAGTTCAGATCCAATGGGAGGGGGAGGGACTATAGCCCCCTTAGTCCCCCTCCATAAATCCGCTGCTGAAACAATTATGCAATCATTATGAGATATATTGCAGGATTATTGCTTTACACTGACGGGGTATAAAATTTAAATTTCCACTTAGCAATCTAGGTGAAACGACATAAATATCCATGACTTGTGTAACCACATTTTTCCTTGTACAGCAAGCAGTAAGTATTGAGTAGAGAGGTGCAAATGGGTAGCGCGGTGACTTAGTGAACGTACAGACATATATTTGTTACGTAAATTTTGATTTGTCATTATATCTAATATTTCTGAGTGAAATATGAAAAAAAAAATTTCTCAATGCATTTAAGATAATGAATTTCCATCGAATCTTTTTTCTGGAGTATTCAAAGTTAGAAATCGTATACATAGTTTCTTATCTACACTCGGATACGTTGTTTTTTCATTCCAAATTATTATATTTTGTTCTCTATCTTTAAAAATATTTTAAATTTCGATATTAATATTACCTTTGTGTACCTTTTATTATTTTTTGTCATAGAAGTGCAGTAATGTTTTGTGAAGCTTTCCATCTTCCTGTGATATTATTTGTATTGGTAATTCATATTGATTTTACAAACTAATATAAATGAGCTGCCGAGTTTTACAACATTTTGTAAGTATTTAACTCAAATCTATATGTTCAGAAATCAGAAATTCTCTATTTCGGTACGCCGTAAGGAGATGTGTAAACAGATTTTTTTTAAAAAAATGTAAAGTGTCGAAGTCTAGATCTTGGTCGCTTTCACCTGGAATGACACTCTGCAAAGTTAATTTGAATTTTTTATGTACGGCAAGGCATTTATTTATTTATTTATTTATTTATTTATTTTATGCCTTCTGGCGAGGTTCAGGCCATGAGGCCTACTCTTCCGTTGGACTTGGGTTAAGGAATTGGGAAGGTGAGATGTTGGGTTGTCGAAGAATTTACGGTTCCGAACCGACATTTGTCTGGAGTAGGTGAGGGAAACCCCAGCTGAAAACCTCACATAGTACGGCCGAACAGGGATTGAACACACGCTCTTCTGTTCAGCGGGATCGCGGAAGCGAGGACGCTGCCACTACACCACCGCTGTCGGTATACATCAGTCATATTTTAATGTTATCAATAGCAGATTTTTATTTCGAAACCAATATCTCATCAAATTTACCAAATATTTTATTCAAAATTGAATTGTCACATTAGGCTGTAATTGACATCGGTTCTCATGGTAAGAATTCAACGCTTTAAATCATATTTCGAAAGTTATGATAAAACGCCCGTTTTATCGTTTAATGAAATTATTCCGATTTGCACTCAGCCATAAATGAATTTGTATGTACAGCAGAACTCGAATTATTGTGATCATTTGGGACCGGGACTGGTTCGGATAATGGGAATAAGAAGTTATTTTTAAGGCAAGATTACAAAGTAATATAAAATTATTGAGGAAATAAACAAATACTAACTCACCAAAGACAGTGTAAAACAGTTTTATGGTATAATAAGTATATAGTGGTTATGCTTAGCTCAATACAGCAAAAAAAATCAGTATAGTGGACAGTAATTAAAAATATATCGAATGATATATATTCTGTGAAGAGCTCACTACGTTTCAACTTGGATTTAAGTCATCAGGTGATCACAGAAATATATAATTATATTCGTCCATAAAAGGTCGTATGTGTTTAATTATTTATTTAATTAGGTTATATAATGGACGTTAATTGTAGTAGAATTTGTATACTGTATTAAGTTCATGAATATCCTCATAAGCCTCCTAAAAGTCATCTCCATGTGCATGATGGCACTTCCTGGAGACGCCCCTTTTTCCTTGCGTTCGCCTCTTCACACGTCTTGAAGGGAAGGCGTCCTCTCGAGAGCGCGGCTGCCGTCTTCGCTGCAGCAAAGGAGGTTCTCGAAGCGAGCCACTCGACGCGGCCGCTCTGCTCAGCTGCCGTCGCCGAACGTCTTCTCGGCAACTACGTTATAGTAGAGTCCTTAATAAAAAGAGAACCGCCTAGAGTGCAAATATAATGCAGAATTTCTCATATTTCCGAAATATTCTATGCACAGTTTCTCATGGTGTTTTTTGTAGTATTTGTAAATGGGAAATGTAGTGTGCTATTCAAACTTATCTACATGGAGTGGGGTGGTAGGTTATTGTTAGTAGGTGGGTCGCTTAGCTGGGTTTACCAACAACTTGGCCACGTGGAGGGGTTAGTAGGAGTTAGATTAATAGTTAGGAGTAATAGTTATAATTATTGATACTTGGAGGAGGAGGATGATAGAGGATGGAGGGTTCGCTTTTCAGTAGTCACAGCTATATGAACTGGGACATAAATGTGAAAAGCTACAATTTTTTTCTCATATTTCTCCCGGGATGACTTGGTGATGAGCCAGAAATCTACCACCTGAGACTTGGAGGGGTGAGCAAATAGTGGTTTGAATCAGATGTAGTTGGTCACAGGATTGAACTGCCAGTGAATGCACTGAACGCAACTGACACTTTTTTCCTACTCCACCAAGCGAGACAACAGTGACAGCAGACGCCAAAGGTGCTATGATAATTTGTGCGGAGTAAGTATGGCTGTTATGAGAATTTCTGCGCTCTTAAGTAGTGAACATGTCAGGCTGTTCTCTTTTTATGGAGGACTCTACGTCACAGTCGAGTTACACGCTGATAAAAATGCAGAAAAAGAATAACGAGTTGTTGCTTTCCATAAAATTAAAATTGGGAAACAAGGTTAGCTATTTTTGATGAAATCGTGGTTTAAACTATTTTTTTTAATGAAAATTATTTTTTATTGTAGCAACATCTAATCTTTTTACTCTACAACAACAATGATCTTAACTTACGACATTTACAAAATGGAAAAGCAAGAGCGTTTTATTGATAGTTTTACAACAGTGTCCAGTGTCAGTAGGTTATTTCACATTATTGTTGCCTGTGACCTAATAAGATGAGTGCTCTTTGTTTTGCTATCTTTCGGTGAGATAATGAAAGTTTTTTCACTGTATTGGGTCATTTTCATTTGTTCTTAAAACTGTAATTTGTTCTTTTGTCATTTGAGATATTATTTTCAGATTAATTTGAATTAAGTGAATGTACGCTAGCTATGATTAATTATCAATATTTTCACATCACTATTTTAAGTCCATACAAGCTTCCTCATACGTACTCGTAAAAAATTACTTTTATCAAATCTTTCATCAGTATCATGGTCAATTTTTCTCTTCAGATTTTTAAAACCTTTTGTTTTCAACCCTGTAGGAAAATAAGTTTATCTATCAGATACTAATATTGTATGTCGAATGATTATTTAGATTAATATTTTACGAAAATATATTAACGCATTAATCGGATGTAAGTACACGAATAAGGAATGTTGAACGCGTTGCATACACAAGCATTTCTGAAGGAATGAATCTATCATCCCCAGATGTTAGGCTATTATTTCTATTATGTTATCATCACTTCCCATCTCTTAAACCAGTCATAAATTCTATGAATTAAATATAACTTTCTTCAATCATTCGCGGAATAATTGCCAGATCAATAAGCACAAGGAGTTAAGCAGATGACCTACACACATGTACCGGTGTTTCTTTTTCAAAAATTAAAAATTTCGGGTATGACATTTTATCTATTAAATCGTATATTCTGCTATAGAAATCTCTCGAGGGGTTTCCGATTTTTTAAATTTTTAAATAAAAAGTAACTGTTTTTTTTTCAAACTGCAATCAATTCTAAAAGTGTTCTATAGTCCGTCGTAGAAACAAAGGCCCAGTGACGATCAATAATGTGATTACTTTCAAATTTAATGCCACAGTTTTCAGAATTGTTAGTCTTAATTCCTTCACTTTTTTCAATATAAATTTTGATATTACTGAGTAATAGGTACACATGACGAAGTCTTAATTATTATTTTTTGTATTCGTGTTGCAAATCATACATCACTCTTAAATTCATTTTTGTGCAGTTCATAAATACTATTAAGCTAAATAACCAGATACAGTATTGCTTTGATTGTCGAGACCTAACAAAAACATCGATGAAGACAGGAGTCAACCGGTGTTACAGCAAGAGTCAGCGACTCTTACACAGACTAATTTTAAAATTAAATTACCTTGCGATTTTTTGTAGTTTCTATTATAATAATATCACTCAGTAGTATTCAAACTCAACGTTTCGACTTTTGTTCAAGTGATTCTCAGGAGATAATAAACAAGGGTCATAAATACATGACTGTTGCAGAATTCAATTCAAAATCTAAAACAATGAACAAAAAAGTAGATACAGATATTATAATATGACATTATAAACACTTGATAAACGAACATATCAGGTTGTAGATTCAATGCTTCTGTTGTATTTTAAATATTAACATTTCAATACAACACATCGAATAATTTTCTTCCTTATCAAATATTAAAATGTTGTTCCCACCCATTGTATGATCGTTATCTAAAGAGTACGTGTTACAATACGAGTTTAAGCATACGCTTAGTCTGTCCAAAATACGACGCATTTCAATTTGTACAGAGAATTTTATTTCCGGAGAATGACTTGAGCAAATGCCGAAACGTCGATTCAATGAAATAATTAATAGAAAGTCTACAAAAAGGTTGTAAGATAAATTAATTTTAAATATAATAATAGACTTTAAGAATGTAATGACTCATTTTCTTTGTCTGATGACATAATAGTGAATCTCACAAAGTCTATCTCAGAAATTTTCCCAAGGGAGGTGGGGGCGAAACATCATGACGTTTAAGGGGTTTATTCGCAAAAGGAAAGGAAATTTTCATGAACTAGGTGATACATGAGGGCATTATAGAGTATCTGAGTTCGTTAGCGTTTGCCAACAACTTAAATATTTATTGTTTTTTAAAACACACTCATCTTTATTTAGCACGGCAATATTAAATTAATATTTCAAGTCATTCCAGAATATCTGATGTTACATTTTATTTCTTAGTGGCGCATGCTAATTTAAAACTTATAAAGCAAATAGATCAAATAGTACGAATTTAAATATAATTTATTTATATGCAAAATGAAAATAAAAGAGGAATTGTGGTTTCATTTCAGGATGCAAATCATTCTCAAATGACAGAACAAACAAATTAAATCAACATCCTTTAAGTTAGTCATAAGTAACGCTTACGGTATAAGAGTTTGAAATTGACTGCATTAAACAGAGCATAATGAAATAAGATTTAATTAGCAGCCGAAGGCGTCTTCAATTTTCATATTGACCCACCTTTTCCAATTACCCTGGGGAGGGGGGACCGGCTCCAGCGCTCCCTGCGAGCACCCGTGAAATCTCGGAGCAAAATATGTGCTCGTGTCGCTTTGCTCATCCTTCTCCGTTTTTCTCAAAGCGTCTCGCTCTATTGTGCACGCACTCTATTGTTCCACGGCTCCTCGAGGATCGTTCAGAAAAGACTGGAGCTCTTGTGCGGTGAATGCATCATCTCTTCAATTTGGGACGCGTTCGCATTATTGTAGAAGAGATGCTCACTGTGTCAGCATCTAGAAGCAAGGCATTGACTGGAGAATGTAGTCGTCGATTGGGATTCTTTTCTGTGGAACAAATACCTGTTTCTGCCAATAAAATTCAGTGTATTATGATCAAGGAGTCTGGACAGAGGGAAAGTTGACAGAAAATATTTTGTCATAAATTGCAAGTAGTAATAATAATAAATTTATTGTCAAAAAAGTAGTACAAACTGTGTTTGACCACGTGGAAGAAAATAAACTACTTTACTCTCCAGACGCAAGCAAGGGACCATTCCATCAATTCTGATTAAGGGTCCTGAGGCAGAGGTGGATTTAACATTTCAGCGCACTTCTAAGATAATAAAAGTAGTTCGGTACATGTTATAATATTAAAAGAATATCAACAAATTTATCATTAACACAAAAAAATTATTTCACAAGTACGTATTATTATCGAACTATAGATTAATCTGAAAATAGTGTTTATAAATCGCAGGTATCAAAATAACACTGAATTCGAGATTTATTATTTCAATGGACTATATACAAGATTACATACAAGAATTATTATTTCACTTTACCTGTACAAGAGCCTAGAGAACTTGTATAAAAAATCCGCCTCTATCTGAAGGAAAACCGGAGAAAAATCCGGTATAGGAATTAATTTTAACTATCTTCGTTCGAATTAAATTAATGGTAAAATCTTACTTAAGGAGGCATAGTTTTTAAATTTATTTAATAACGCTTCATTAAAGCATTTTATATTATATCCCTACTTATATATAAATGGGTAACGCGTAATCTATTTGCTACTTAAACGTGATTAAACCACTGAACCGATCGTTGTGAAGTTTGGCAAGAATATAGTTAAGAAGCCCAAGACAAAGATACGCAAACTTTTATTTTTTAAATGCGTGAAAAGAAAGGTAGAAAATGATTTTGGCCATAAATGTCAATGAAGTTGGAAAAAAGAGGTGTATTCGCTTAGAGATAAGTGATAACTATGAATGGCAATATTGTTCACCTCAAAGAGTTCTACCAAAATGTCCGTGACAGCGTATGTCTATCTGCAAAGGTTCACCTACATTATTGAAAAAAATGTTACTAAAAATAAGAGATAAAATTTAAATTTACGAATATAATTTAGGAAGAAACGAATCAATCATTAACAAATTTAATATTTTGTTGTTTAGTGCATTTAACAAAACCTAAAAACATCTTTAAATCGTACAATTTATATGCATGGTATAGATTGAAATGGTTCGCCGTGAGGTGTCTTGCCCCGGAAGCGAAAATTCGACCTGCGAGTGCGTTCGTTGGTCTAAAAAGTAAAAAATATCCGGACAACGCCTGGTAATCAGCCAGTTATATTATACGTATTATTTTACAGCGTTTATACCAAACTTTCAAGCGAAAGCAAAACTGCTTAAAAAGCTTTTTCAGTCAATCAAAGAAAGGTCGTCTTTATTAATTTTGTATACGACTATAAATGCGAAATCCGAGTAACATTGACTCATCCATTTAGACAGCACCGGCGACAGACGGGCAGACATACGGTACATACGGACGAACGGACGGATGTCTATCTACAAACCACATTTTCTGATCACGAACCACAAAACCGATAATTTCGTCAAAATCTGATATCGAAAATTTTGATGACATCAAGACTTTCCATACGCACAAGAGGCAGTAAAAACTTTAATTTTCTGCTTCTCGTAGGGTTTCATGATATAAACTTTACATATCTCTACTTCTGCTCCTTATACATATAGAAAGCACTTAACTTTATGCACATAAATGTTGAACTAGTGGGCTCGCCGAATATTTCGCAGCCGGCGAAAGTCGGTAGCAATGAAGGGCAATAGTGTGACTACTGCTAAGGTGACCCGAGATTTGAAGAGATTCAATATCATTATACCTTCTTTACATCTTATACAAAAATGGAACAATATAATACTTTTTATACAATTTTCTTGAGATAATCTAAATAAAATGATAGTCGCTTAATGTATAACTGTGAATGATATGTTAATTATGTTGCATGGCGGTGAGGTTCACCGCAATTTAAGAGATTTCTGTATGTTTGTGATCACCAGAATTGGAAAATCCACACTCAAGTTCTTCCTAAGTGAGCCGCCTCATATGAGGATTCTAATCTACATGAGATCACCTCACAGGTCCGTTGGTCTCTCAAGTTGAATGTCAATGGTAGAATGGACCCAGTGGTGAACGGGGTGGTGCAGTTGGTAAGCGCATCAGCGCGGTCCCGAGTTCAAACCTCGGTCCTCTCTCTCATTTTCATTCAACATAAAATTAATCTGTTACCTGACGGCGAGGTTCACCGCAATTTAAGAGATTTTTGTGTAGATATGTTATGTGTTTCAGGTCATCATAGGACGGGAGAGCGGGTCATAATTAGACGTCATCTTGTCCTCCAGAAACGCGGATATGCAATGGAGGTGAGCTGCAGTGACATCAAATTTTCATCACCTATCTCTCGAATCGGTGCGGACTTTGTTTAAAGCAAACTTTAAAAATAAATATTGTTATTCCTCCAATTCCTTCTTTATAACTTTAGACAAAATAGAGTGATCTACCTTAATGGAGTTTAGTCGAGTTTAATTTGTTTCATACTTCTTCAAAGGTCTATTATTATCAGTGAGAATAGAGCAATAATTTTAAATCATTCTTTTGTGTAAATCATTCCCTTATTGCATTGATTTTTGTATTTACAGCATTGTCGTACCTGCAGTACACGATCTTGTGTTGACCTAATGTCGTCCCATTTCGGTTCTGGTTTATATCGAAAGATAGGATTTTATCTTTCGTTAAAAAGCAATTGTTACCTAAAATTCAAGTTTTTTCGTCTCATTTCGTCTTGACAACATTTCAGAAATTAAATTAAGTATTGGGATCACTCAATTTTAATGGCAATCTCAAATAATATTTCACATTATTTAAAATATATATTAAAATTTATTTTATCTAAAACAATATTAATAACGTACAAATCATTAGTAAAATTTAAAGTACTCAGATGTGATAAGATTCTGATATTGAAACAAAAATATTTATAGATATCATTTCTCGTTATGGACCACTAAATTAAAAAAAATGCGGTTCTTCTCCGTTCTGAGAGTTTTTGTTTTCAAGACGACTAGTTAATGTAGAAAGATGATGAATTGTCATTCCTCTTATTCTTGCACTGAGAACCTTAGGTTTGGATGTGAGATCCAAATCCAAAGTAGGGAAAGGATTTCTCCAAATCTTTAGATATGACAAACCGTATGTATACTATAAGGTTGGGATGTAGCATCTAAAGGTCCAGATGTCAAAAGTTGGGATGTCACATCCAAATGTTTGGAGAAATCCTATCCTTCCTCTGGATTTGGATCTCTCATCGAAACCTCTTCTCTCAGTGCACGTACTTGTGTCGAAATAGAGTTATCTACTTTAATGTAGTTCGGTCTAGTTTAATTTAGTTAATACTTCTGCAAGACTTAGTAGTGACATCCAGTGCTGGATTTACCACTAGGCCCAGTAGGCCCGGACCTAAGGGCGCACGGTATCAGGGGGCGCACGCTCAAAAAAAATTGTTTAAACAACAAAAATATTTATGGTAAGTAAAAAAAAGTCGGCATGTAGTTTTTTGTTAGTTTTTTTAAAGTTTATTATTATTTCAATAATTATGTTTAATAACATAATATATATGCGCGTTTCGGTCCAGTTTCGATGAGATTCTTCTCCTCCCCCCCCCCTCCAAGTATAAGTTTTGTACACATTCGACCGCTTATCACATCCGAGTGAGTTTTATGCATGCAGTGAACACGGAAATGAAAAAGATAAGGTTATTGAACCGTTTAATATTTAATATTGGTTTATCAGACAAAACGAGAGTAATAGAATATTTTTTAAGGACATCATCTATTTGGCCTCTTAAACGGTATTATAATATTTATTAAAAGCACGTCATTTTTTTAAATTTTCGTAGTTTTAAAATGTCAAAAATTGGATTTAAATAAATAATAAAACAGTACAAAAATACATTTGGATAAAAAATGTATGATATATAAAAATATTTGTTCGTTTTTATTAAAAAATAGTTACATTTCTGTTTTCGCAGATATCTATATAGAAGTCGAAAAAGTTTTAGTAAAGGTTTCTATTATTTTTATATATGTTTGTCAAAAACAATTTTGATTGAATAATTAAAACTAATTATATTTAATTTATGTTTGTAAAATTTTTGGGACATGGTGGTTTCTGCACATAAAAAGTGTACACGCGTATTTTGTGTCGTATTTTAAGTTGCGCGCAAAATACGCGTGCATACTTTTTATGTGCAGAAACCACCATGTCCCAAATTTTTGTAACCCCATATAAATATTGATGAGTTATTTTGTTCTATAGACAACTGCAAATAATAAACACGATTTATTTGTATATAATGTCTCACTTTCATTTCTTCGTGAACCTGGTAGCTTTTAAATTTTTTATATCCATAATTAGTTCCTGAAGAATGTTAAAGTATGGGGTGTTATCTCTGCACTTATTATGATTATTGTAAATACATTTCGGAGATAGAAAGTTTTTACGCATAATATTGTCAATTTTTTTCTAACAATGCAAGAAACATAATTATGTAAAACAGAAACATGGAGGTTTGCGTACATAAAAGTTTTTTGGACATATATATTTAAGTACATTTTTTTCATGCACATAAGAACTGAAAAAATATTTTTAAAATGTCGTACACAATTATTTTTCATACCGAAGTGTTGGAATAAACAGACGTTAGCTCTGTTCTTTCTAAATATATTTACTTCCTTTCTCTGTCAAAAATCTGTCAACAAATATATGTGATTACATTCAACGTATCTTGGAGTTTTTCCCTTATGTGTTTCTCAAGAATGTCATCGACATGAGTATTGCCAGATACTAGTAACCGCGAGTGTTCCTGGATACGCTCCGCATGAGGCCAAGACGAGGGCCCGGTGCCTTATGTCTTAGCGGAAGTTCTCATACATCTTTTTCTCGATATATACGTATGTCGATGTTACTAATGAAAATGTTCAAGCTGTGGTACGTTAATACGTCGCCTTATACGAAAAGTCGGTCCCTTGCTGGTTGTCGTACGTCGTAGAGTACAGACGTGTCCCTCCTTGGGTTCAGTTAATAAAGAATAATTTAACGTATTTATTGTCTATTTTATTCTCCCATTTCCAATACGAAGAAATGGGCACGGGCGAAAATTTATAATGGAAATAAAATAAATAAAAAGTTATTTTAATGCACGTTTTCTTTGCATTACGAATGTATTTAGTTTGAATAAAATAAAAGAAATAGCTAAAAAATAATAAATAGAATTTACGTAGCTCCTTTATGGTGCGGTGTGAGTTCATTAAAATAATTATCGTGTTTCTAAATTGTTGTGTTTGTGATTACAATGAGCCATAAACTAAAACCTAGTGGCGCAGAGATTTAAAAAAGCGTGAAGAAAAGGATGAAAGAAATGAAAAACTTATAAAGCAGATTCCTAAAATAACGTACTTTTTTTCACGCACTGCTGAGTGTGGAATTGTGAATGACAATATAATCAACAGTGAAAATTTACCGTCTTTTTCTTCTGTCAGTTTCACTTCTGAATTCAAGGAATCTGCTTGTAAAACCGATCCGGGAAAGTTTGTTTTTGATAATCGACACGGAGAGGAAGTAAATTTAGAAAGTGGCAGAACTAACGATTTTTTCAGTTCGGATCCGGCTGTAAATGAACAACTACAAGATTATGTGTACACCAATGGGGTGATTAAAAATAACGATTTAGACTTTTAACATTCTAAAAGACAATATTCAGACCAAGTTCGTTATCTGTCCAAGAGCTTGTTTTTTTTAACTTCAAAATGATGAAACGAAAAATAGAGCATGGCTGGTTTATTCACCACCGAAAGGATGCGTTTTTTGTGTTCCGTGTATGCTATTTGAACAGTCTGACACGACGGGCCCTTTTTCTACCGGATTCAATGACTGGAAAAATGCTAATCGACGAGTATTAGAACATGAAAACTGTTTTAATCATAAAAACTTAGGTAAATTAAAACTGAGGTATGGTTCGAAAGGCCGTGTTGATGATCAACTTAGTGAGGTATCCGAATAAGAAGTCCATTATTGGAGGGAGGTATTCAAGAGAGGAGTGGCGGCAGTTAAATATTTAACTGTTCAAGGGCTGGCATTACGTGGAACACATGAACACTTAGATAGACTTGATAGTGGAAATTTCTTCGGACTGCTGCAATTTCTGACCGAATTCGACCCTTTTACGGCAGAACACTTTAGACAATATGGTGATAAAGGTTCCGGAAGCACATCTTATATTTCTAAAACAACATCTGAAGAACGTTTTGCTCTTATGGCAGATAAAGTTAAAAACACAATTTTAAAACAAGTTAATGAAGCTAAATACTTTGGTATAATATTAGATTCCTCGTCAGACATTACACATGTGGAGCAACTTACTTTTGTACTTCGATATGTTGCCAATGATGGCGTGCCGGTTGAAAGGTTTATTTGTTTTGTGCCAAATGTTGGACATAAAGCTGAAGAAATTGTCCTGAGTCACATAGTCCTGAGAATTTTTAAGAAATTTAATTTGGACATTTCTAATTGCAGAGAATGCTTAGAATATTTCTGGCGTGTATACTGGCGTTCAGGCTCGTATCAAGGAACTTAGTCCTCTGGCGGAGTGTGTATCATGTTCAGCGCATTCTGTAAATTTAATAGGGTCTTATGCAGCAGAATCATGTACAGAGGTTGTTTCACTTTTTAGATTGATGCAGGAACTTTACAATTTCTTCAGTGCCTCAACACCCAGATGGTCCATTCTAAAGAAAAAGTGTACTTTACAAGTAAAAAATCTATCCAAGACACGATGGTCTGCTCGTCATGATGCCTGTCGAGTTGTAAATGAAAACAGAGAAGGCATTTTGGAAATTTTGAATGAAATTGCTAATGACAGTAATGAAAGGCTCTCAACAAGGAACGAAGCCAATGCTTTAAAAGAAAAGTTGATTTCCGTTGAGACTACATTTTGTGGGGTACCATACTGGAGAGATTTAATAAGGGAAACATGAAACTGCAGTATGAAATGACAGAGCTAGGAAAGGTTATTACTTACTATGAGTCTCTTTGTGGTTTTCTTCAAGAAATGAGAAAAAATTTCGATAACTTAAAAAGTGCTGCGAGAGGCTAATGTAAGAAGGAGTACGTATTAGACTCCCGACGCAAAAGAAAGATACCTACTAAGTTTGGTGAATATGGTGAAAATAGCAGCGACGTTACATTTACAGGAACTGAGAACTTTCGTTTGAACACTTTTAACTTTATATTAGATTCCTTATATTCCGAACTCAAGAGATGTGAAAATAAATATACTCAGCTTCATAACAGGATTGGGTTTTTCGAGGTTATTAAAGGACTGGAAGCCTCATAAATCACAAAGTTTGCAAGAGAACTAATGAGTTTTTATCCCGAAGATCTTGAGTCTGTTATTGTAGATGAGTGTTTACATTTGAAACCCTTTTTGGTGCGAAATACTGACAAAGGAAAAACCAGCACGACCCTTACTGACGTTAGCAACGTTTTGCGTCATTTTGTTGCAGTCGACATCTATCCGAAAATTGACATTGCCTTAAGAATGGTTCTTAGTGCTCTTGCCACAAACAGCACAGGAGAAAGATCCTTCTCCACCCTTCGTCGTGTGAAAAATTATTTCAAATCTTCAACCAGCGACGACAGATTGACATCATTAGCCCTGCTCACCATCGAGGGAAGGTTGATTCAAGAGATTCCTTACGATGACATCGTAGACACATTCGCTCGAAAAAAGCAAGAAAAAAGGCTTTATAAATTGACTTGGAAGGTAAAAAGTCCTACTTACAAAAAAAACTGTATTCATATTTATTAAGTGATTCTCGAATGTTTTGGATAGTTTGATCAAGTACAGTACGTTCCTTTTCAATATTGTTACAAGAGTAAACTTATTATTAAACTAATTTTACAAACTCTCTGATATTCATATTTGAAAAAAAACTTCAATATTTAATTTTCATATGTCAATAATACATAGTACATGCATGTATGTATGTGTTGAAGAGATTAATAAACTTATTTCTAATATGTTGTTGGGTTATTTAATTTACTTACTACACCCAAATTTAAAAAAACAAAATTATTTTCATATGTGATGTTATTATGCGATAAAATAAAAATTATCATCATAAAAATTATTTTCTTGAGAAAAATTACTTGACCGACCCGGAATGTTACGAAAAGGGGCACCCAAACCCAATCCAGCCCTGGTGACATCAGCATATAGATATTTATATTATAAAGGGGTGAGTACGTTTTATTTTCATTTTGAGTATTTTCAGTTGAATGTCACGATTACAGGACTGGATGGGCGCGCTGCTGATGGCGCTTTTCATATCGTTGAGCGAATGGACGCCTTCTCGTGCAGTTAACCCAGGTGAGTGCTGGAAATAGTTACGCTGGCCAGGATACCTTCTCACTGTTGATTATCAAAGAACTAACTTTTTATAGTACGAAGAATATGTAGTCATATCATCCAAGTTTTGTTCTTTATTAATTCATTAGGTCTGTTCGGTCATGTGGCGTCCATCATCAGTGTTGTTACAAAATAAACAAATATGTATAAAAGCAATTTTGTGACTGACATATTAAATTTGACAAAAATTATATAAGATATTAAAACATTAATTACTAGTTGCCACAAAACATAAAATTAGAAGTGGAGAAAATTATTTTCAACAAGGAGAATCATGGTTACAAGATAAACCAATACGTATAAAAGCAATATTGTGAATGTAATGACTTATTAAAATTGAAGAAAATTATATAATACATTGAAACATTATTTCCCAGTTGCCACAAACATAACATTAAGAAAGAGACAATTTTTCAATGAGGAAACTAAATTGTTACACTGCAGAGAGTCGAGTGATTATTTTCATATTTAAGAGTGTCAATAATACTTTTCACTTTACAATAATTAGGCAACAAGGAAACTATAATGGTCGTCTAAAAAGTAAGTTTCGAGATTTTACTTTGATTTAGAAGAGTGTAGAGGACCGAGAGCCAATTCTGAAAATTTACGATGACGTGTGGTAATGTGTGGGAAAGTTTTTGTTCCTTCGATAACGCACCTACAAAATGATGAGTCTGAACCAAACTTCAGGATGCAAGTTGCTCTCATTTGCAGTAGAGGTCAATTTTTGCATAACTCGTTTAGACCTCGTTTCTAAAAATGCAAAATTTTGGGAAAAAAATAAGAATAGAATTATGTTTAATGTCATTAAAATCTGCGAACCGATTACCTAGAAAACCATATAGTATGCCATACCGTTTCCGACATATATCGTGAATGTTCATTATCACTGAAGAGTACGTTCTGAAAATACCCAATGAGGTATTTCGTATATTACTTTAACATATGAATGTTCCGACATATGAACATTGGATATCTTAAGACAGCTGAATCATTTTCATTGGTTCTTAAGATAGTGAAGAATTACAAATGTTTTTCGACATCGTTTAGCCAATTGTTTTGAACAATTAAATTTATATGAATTGTTCTCAATGCATGCTTCACAAATATTTACTAAGTTCATATTGTTAACAAAGTATAATTCGAAACTTGTGTGATGTACAGTCCAGAATTTTTTAATGTACTTCGAAAATATTCCAATAAAGGTAATTTTACATAAACATTTTCTACACATGACGGGACATACAGCGTACACTTGATCGAAGCCCTGTTTCCTAATCAAGAGAAAATGAGTACAATAATTCACCTAAACATTGTCGCGTAAAGGGACTTTTAAGTATTGCCATTAAACTTTGCTTCCATGAGTTCAATCGGATTTCAAATCGGATATTATTTTAAGATGTTGCACATTATGAATTGTTTACAATCGTATTAGTTAAGAAATATGTACCATTTTAAGATTTTGATCCAATTCTCCTAGGAAATGTAGGAAGTTTTATATTTGGGAAATATACTTTTTTAAATTATCATGTACAGTATATATTCTGCTTGCGTCGTGTCTAGAACAGTTGTTGGAAAAAGTTGTTAGTTGTGAGAAGGCTGAGCTTAAGGGTAACATTTAATGTGAAATAAGAATAAACCTTAATATTACACGAACGAAATTGTTAGTACAAATCATTAAAATGAATATTATTGTTTATTATGTGATGTAGATTTTTATACCGTATATATATATATATATATATATATATATATATATATATATATATATATATATATATACACACACACATTGCTTTATCATTTTTTTGCTTATCAAGGTCGAATGTTCCAGTTTAACGTTACGACCTTACTTTAGAAAAAATATGTAATACAATGAGTAACAGTACAAAAAGTTAAATGAATCGTAAATATCTCAGAAAAGGTTAAAACGTTAACTTAATGTATTTTCATTTCAGAAAAAATTAAATTTTTGACTGTTTTACTGAATGAATTAAAAATATTCATTACACTTTTTCTCTCGCCCCTCCCTTGGATTACATACGCCTGTGGTTGATTTCCATGTTTGAGGATGTGAGTGTCTGCTGTTCACGGACACTTTCGGCAAGGAGTACGGCACCTTTTCCAGCCCTGATTTTCCACGCCCATACCCTGTCGGCGTGGAATGTTTGCTGTACTCCTTCCTTGCGCCATCCAATGAGATTGTAGAGATCTCGTTCTACGACTTCAATGTTCAGAAGATACACTTCGAGTGAGTAACAAATACGATTTTCGTAGTTCTAATTATTGACTAATTAAACCACGTTATTTCCTCGGATTTGTCATGACCAAGATATACCATGTAAATTAGATAAGAGTAATGTTGTCTTTCAACTTGTTATAATTGGCAGTGCCCTTATTTATGACAACATGTATTAAGGACACACAAACTCTTTACAGTTCGTACTTTCATATTACGTTTCGGGGATGTATGTTCCCTCTCTTCAGATGTATTCTTCCTTTCTTCTCAAAATTGTACAAAATCCTTATTGTAAATTACATGGTGCACTTTATACTTGCTACAAAAAATATAGAAATTATCTAATATATCACTTCATTGATCTCCAGTACAATTGTTACAAATATTTAGCTTAAATACGTGAGAAAGTACAAACCTGAACGCTCTCAGATGCATGCGTATACTGATTAAAAGTTATGTTAAACTTATTAAAATTATCTCATGCTATTTTAGTTGCATGTTCGTCTAGTTGTGGGTCATGCGGTTTTAACGTGTTGTGCGGCATTTGGTGTTATTCTCCAGCTCTGACCCACCGAACTGAGGCTTATCAGTACTGTGCGGTACAGGTTGTCTTCATGTTATGACGTAATCACGTGGTGGGGGAAATAATGAGGGGATGAATTATCTTTAGTTTTTATTTATATTTTTTTATTATATTTAATATTGTGTCATTTTTTGATGTGAATATGTTTGACTCAACTTGTGTATTCATAACTTTGTTAATTTTAATATTTATTGATTCTGCTATGATTCTTTTTTGTTTATTATGTTCATAATTCACAATAGTTGTATTTTCAAAGTCCATCTTATGGCTTGTTTTTCCTATATGTATATTAATACCACCCTCTTTATTTTTATGTATATTGCTTTTGTGTTCACGTATTCGAGTCATTAGTTTACGTTTTGGCTGTCCAATATAATTGAGGTCACAGTTTGTAGATGGAACCGCAGAATTGCGCAACACGTGGGGTGAGAGGTCTCCACAGTGCATGATGTTGTCGCCGGTGGTCAGCAGAAGGTGCACGTGCCCGTTAATCTGGGTTCGGACAGCTAAGACGCACAGATGAACGCCAAGACCGTCGCATCCTACGAAGTGCCGTATCGGATGCACCGCGACTTAACAAATCAGGGGCACTGTTGCTCCGGGGGTGAAAGCGAGAACCATTCGCAACCGTCTACGTGAAGCAGGGCTACGATCATGCGTGCCGTTACGCCGTCTTCCGCGCACGCCCCAACATCGTGCAGTTCGCTACCAGTGGTGACGCGATAGGCGTTGATGGAAGGACGAATGGCGACTTGTCTTTAGTAATGAGAGTTGCTTCTGCCTTGGTGCCAATGACGGTCGTATGCGTGTGTGGCGTCGTGCAGGTGAGCGCCAACGTCTCGAGTGTATAAGGCAGAGACACACAGGGACAACAACTGGCTTCATGGTGTGGGGAACCATATCTTACAATGGCCGTTTTGCTTTGGTGATCGTAGAGGGAACATTGAACAGTGCATGGTACATCCAAAACATCATTCAACCAGTCGTGCTTCCGTTCGTGTATCAACAAGGCGATGTCCTTTTTCAGCAGGATAATGCACATCCACACGCAGCCCATGTCACCAATTTGCTCTCCAAGGTGTACGTCAACTACCCTGGCCAGCACATTTCCAGATGTCCCGGATTGAGCATGTTTGAGACTGGATGAAATGTCATATTGTGCGCTCTGCAAGACCGGCAGGAAATCTGTCGCAAATGAGGCATCAGTTACAAATTGCATGGCAGGTCATTCCGCAAGACTACATGCGTCACCTCTACAATCGTCTCCATGGGTGAATTGCAGTCGGCATTGCAGCAGAAGATATACTTGCTCGGACATTTCGCACGCCCTGTCGACTATGCTGATATGCGTATGACTCTGTCGGTGTGGTTGTTTGTTGTATACGTTCTCGAGAATGTGTCGATAAAATTTCTTTCTGGTGGGTCCACGACTTCTTGGTGTTCTTTTTTATTTTCCAGTAGTGTAGAGGACTGACTATCTGAAACGAGCTCTGTGGGGGTACTACATCTCTGTCACCCCTAGAGTGGGGGTGGTAAGATGGGTGACGTTGAAATGGATAAGAACCTCCCGATGCATTCGCGATCAGTCCACGTTGGAGGTAATATAAACCTAGCATCCTGGGGTATGGGGAGGGATCGGGGGACCTGTAATAATAAGAAACAATCGATATTGGTGTTGAATACATCGTTTTTTAAGACGCAGAACGGCAAAGTCACTCTAATGCAGCTTGAGTCTACGATCACCCCCTGTGAAGGAATATACTCTTTTGGGATGGTGATGAGAAGGAGATTATATGTAAAAATATATGTAAATTACGGATATTTGTGTTGATACAGTTTTCGGGACCGTTGAATTAGTAGTGACATTCCAGTATAAAATATTTAAAAAATGAAAAATGCATCGGATCCTTAGTTTTTGTTGGAATTGATGATACATACCAATATTATCAGACCAGCAACAATAATGAGTAACATTCTCACTGGATATTGAAGTGAGAAAGGATAAAAATTGCAGATACATTACAAACTTCTCGTGAGCCAAGCCGCGGGTACAGCTAGTGCTAAATATGAAGCAGTATGAAACTTGCATACACTGGCAGATGGAGGAAAATATTACCTGCCATATTACCTAGGTACATACAACAGTCTTGATAAATAAAAACACACGTTCATATTATCTTATAGAATATTAATTTCATTCAATTTCTAGAAATAAAAATTCAATAGCTAGTAATAAAAATGATGAACCTGTTCGATTTTCAGCTGCGCCCGTGGGGACTTCGTGAAACTGTTCATTAACTTGGAGCACGCAGAAGTGAACGAGTTCACCCCGTGGTCGAAGCTACTATGTGGTAGAATGGTGGAAGTTCCCCCGCGTATCTACAGCACAGGGCGCTACCTTGTGATGGAATTTCATAGCGATCTTCGTCCCTCGAACTCGACGGGTTTTGCTGGTCGATTCCGCTTCCTCGATAAGGGTGAGTGGCAGTTCCTCTCACACTTCACATCTCTCCTCTAGAGAGAACACTGCGCAGACTAAAAAGAAATATGTTGTAGGAGACGGGATGCTTAGGCTCTGAAGTATGCAGGGTCCAACTAACTTTCACTTCCCTCCCCCTCTTCTCGATTCCATAACTGACTAAAAACACCAATTGTATTATTATTTTTATACTCATGTTATAATTATGTACTAGAAATACTACTTAAATGACAAAAATGTTATTTATTTCATGGTTAGCTTATTTAGAATGTAATTCTAAACAAAAGTCATACCTCAAAACCGCTCGCTTTGACTTCGACTAACTTGTCTAATCTTTTTCTTTTCTTTTTATTGTCATATTGTGCGAAAACTCCATGGTTACATCAATCCAGAAAGTTTATTGTTCTTTTTTACTTTTGTTACTCTTGCGGAAATCTAGATTTTTAGTCAAAGGGAAAGAACTACAAATCTTTTTAATTTCCCTTGACGCATGGTGTTTTGCCGATTTTTGTGAAAGTCTAAGATTGGGCGGGGGAGGGGGTGCTCAGACCCTTCTTTGATGATATCGATGGGTCGGAGCCCCTCCAATGTTTATGAAGATGGCGCCAGTGGAAGAGATGTAATATTAATGCCCATTCTTACTTTCAAGCGTTAAGACCGATGATTAAACTACTTAATTCATTTTAAAATCCTCGAACTTTTAATTTAAACAGAACAGAAATTTTAATTTAAAAGATAAAATGCACCTATTTAATATAAACAATCTAAAATTCTGTTTTAATTACGATAAAATTGTGACTACTAATTTAATTCAACATATTTATTCAATTGAAGCAACAAAATGTCATGAGCTTCTTATTGGTATCTTGCCCAAGATATGAAGTTTTTTTAACGTCTAATTAACATGAATAGCATTACTTTATTTTTAAAGATTCGTTACCTTTTCTTCGTGGGCCACCGCGTAAAATGGAAACTAATGTGGTAACTATAAAGCAACAAATACTGGTACATTACATTACAACATTGATGGTATATTCATTCATCAATTCACAGTATTAGTTTATTAATGTATTGCTAACGTAGATTTTACTGGTGAATAACAGTAGTCTCTGTATTGAAAGTTTAGTAGTACCAATTACTTCATTGTGAACTGACAGTGCTTTTCCGGACAAATGAATATTTTGTTCCCTTCCCTGTGAGGAATCACCCTCACACGGTTGTCCTCTTAATATTCACAGTGTATGAAAACCTTACAAATTAAAAGGATACTTTGAATCTTTTCCTGAAAAGAATGGCTATCCGATCGTGTTATTTTCTCCGTACTGTTTCCGCTTGTTTGCGGTAGCGGCAGATGCAGTAGCTGAAGCGTCCTGGCGCGCGCCCAGGACTGTTCCAGACGGATGGACGGAAGGTGGTTGGGAGTGAGTGCAACTATGACTTCATCAGAGAGCACCATTCTCCACGTCAAGGCCGTTTCTTATCACCCGGCTTCCCAGCCGCCTACCCGACCAACAAGTGTGCATATCGATTCCTTGGGAGGTAAGTGTTATAATCAGGACAGGGTCGTGTTTACATATTGGCCTACACTTACCACGAATGGAGTGACAAGTTTTAGGAGGCAGATTATTTTCTCTGACTTCGTTTTTTTTCATACTCTAGGTCTGAAAATTACGGTAATACAGTTGTGTATATCGACACTGGGTTTATTCTTTTATATAAACTGAGCTAAAAATGTACATTGTATGTACTATTTAAATTTTTTTAAACTTTCTAATGCTGTCGATTATGCAGGGGGAAATTTTTATGACTCCGGGGAACAAAAATATTAAAAACAACCTAGATTTTTTGCTTATTGTTAATACTGCGCACTGTATCTCCCAAAACGAACTTGTTGAACGAAACAACTGCATATGTTTTCTCAATAATGTATATAAATATTTAATACGAGCTGATTGTGGACTTTGACATCTTCGAGAATGACACTACTAATTTCAGCGACCCCGAAAACTACGATCTGAGTCCTAATATTGGTCACTTTCGTTTATTTTTACATTTCACTCCTCACCCACAACACAAAGGGTGTTAATTCCTAATAGGAGTGATCGTGTACTTATCTGGCAATGAGGGTGTCACTTCACTTCAGCAGCCCAAAAAATGATTTATTCAACACCAATATCGGTGTTTTTTTATTATGTTTACCTATCCCTTATTCCTACCCCTATCCTAGGGATACTAGGGGTATATTATCCACAATGTGAACTGCCTGTTTAATTAGAAACCATCTGATATGTCCTTATCAATCGCAACGCCAACGAAAAGTCTGGTTTTTGAATCCAATATAGAATTTTCCCGTCTTTTTTACATGTCATCCCCTAGGGATGCAAGGGATGTCTTAACCCCAAAGTGCTTGTTGGCATATAGGCAGTCATCTGTATATCACGTTTGGATGAAATTGCTTCACGTACTCCAGAGTTAAGGTGGAATACACAGATAAAACATTCCAACACCCATTCAAGTTTGTAGACTTTGTAGTTTCTGAGATTTCGTGTTTAGTCAGTCAATCAGTCAGTGAGTGGCATTTAGCTTTTTGTTATATATATATATATA
>NNCF01126077.1:318165-352829 GCA_002313205.1 Laupala kohalensis | reverse complement strand
TATATATATATATATATATATATATATATATATATATATATATATATATATATATATATGTATAAATCCAGATATATAGATTTTTCTGTTTTACAAAACTGTATTCCCCCTGTGTTAAGCATGTATATTGATAAATGATTTTCCCTCAAACTCCCCTCAAATTCTCGTATTCCTCCCCCTGAGGGAGCGAAAACAGTACTTCAGTTTAAAGGGGTAATACTTGTAGGACACATGCATTAACAAGAAGTTGAAACTACGAATTACAAATTACTTGATTCATCATTTTCGTCAGAATCGCTGCGCATAAGACTGAGGTGGTCTTACTGATCAAATTCTAAAAATTACATTTTTTATTATCAGGAACCCTAAATCACATACCCACTAAAATCTCGTGATAGAGAATTTTCAGTATTACAATACTTACTATGTACTCATAGGAAGCAGTAAAAAGAACATTTAGCGCAAGAGGAGAAGCGTACCAATCATCAATTGATGTCAGGACATAAATGCCGGTATTGATAAAAATATTCATAAAGATACTTCAAACTGACATTGTAGGAAACTAACACAACAAACTGAATGATTGACATTAATTACAGAATACACGCCAGTGTTGTATTCAGTCGATCGAAAGCTTAAATACAACAGAACAATCGAAAAAGAGATATGTAGTGTCGCATTCAAATTTTCCTCGTGTCACAGAACGTCAACCCTTGTATTAAAAAACAAATACCTCTAAGAAAGCTCAAATTCAATAGAACCGCTCTCAGCTTTCATTAGAATCGCCATATTTTGTTAAATTTTGCAGAAGTATGAAAGGTACTAGAAATGATACAATATATGAACAAATTAAAAGTTTAAACATTTGTACCATGTACACTAAATAACATATCTTAGGCATAAATTATGTATGAATACATCCAATTTTTTTGCGCTTCATTTTGTTCCTTTTTAATTATTTTAATGTTAGTTTCAGGAAATGATTAGAAAATATACTGCGTAAATAGATATTTAACAACAAATTTTGTTTGTTTATTTTCAAGAATTAATTTTGTTTCTAGACGACGTGAGCGCGTCCGAGTCATATTTGAAGAAGTATTTTTAGAACAAGGATATATGAGGTAAGTTATTCACAAAACGCTGAACTAAGTTTCTCTTTCCTGTAGTTTCTAAAGGTAGTACGACCGACCTCGCGACTCTATCCGAATGTCCTGATTTTTGTAAATGAAAGAATAAACTATTATCTAACAACTCGGCTAATAAAATTTGAACCTAGCGGGACTAATATTAGAAAAAAACGTCTGGAATTTGTACTGGCTCTTGTGGATAAAACACCTGATGGGACGGTTTTTTAATAAATTCTCCAGCAACTTCTTAAATGTTTAATATGATTTATTTTAATATAAACAGAATAGATAAGATTATTGAAAGTTTCATAAATGGTTATGCATGACTAGCGCCTGGCACACCCATACTACTCGTACCTTAAATACATGATATAGAGATTTTTAAAGAATAAATCAAGTAAATGATATTTTATTCGAAAGCAAAAATGCACGTTTTAATTTCTCATTCACATAATAATTTTCATTGAGAAATAAATGTGATAACTATGGCCATTTGAAAATGCAGTGTAATTGTGGAAGGCGAACGGGTGGCGCATCGGTCAACGCCCCTGAGATCAAAGCAAAGGACCCCAGTCTCGATTCCCACCTTCGTCCCATTTTTACTTTGCAAAAGCTACCACATGTCTTCTTTACGTGTAGGTACCGAAAAAAATAGAGAGGGGAACAAATGTATAATGATCGCAAACACCAAACATTTTGATTTTCTCAAAATTATTCTCTGATGATAATTCCGTCTTCCTTGCACAGCTGTCTCAATCGTGAGGACATCATCTGGGTACGTGATGGTTTGGCACCAACTTCTCCAGTGCTGGCCATGCTGTGTGGAGCGGCTGGCGAAACACGCGAACTTCTGTCCACGGGTCCTGATCTGCTGGTGGAATTCGTGGCCAAATCCTCAAGACCCGGAGTGGGTTTCAAGGCCTCATTTCAATTCCAAGCTCAAGTACAGCCGTCATCTACAGGTCTGAGGATTTCTACAATGCGGACGTTTCATCTGCGCGCGCGAGCTGATTGCTACTAGCTTAACTACAGACATCGTCCCCTGAGCAGGTGCCACTGAAATCCTACTGAGAGTGAGCAGAATTGAGCGCACTTTAGTCAACTTGCGATTCTTGGGTTTTCTTTTTCATTAATTTCAATTCAGATCCAAACTCGGGTATCCAGTACTTTCATTCCGTTAGAGCTGGACCGTTCACATAGACGGATCAGCAAGTAGTTCTGAGAAGCAAGAGGGCAAACAGCTGGAGCGTAGTGCTCTGTGAAGTCGTCAGTCACAGTAACTCTTGCGATATTGCGGGAGAAGCGTTGTTCTGAAAGCAAATCCTCGTCATCTTTTCATTCTGATTTGGGGTACTTGCATCCTTTTGTGGGTAGTGGGGTTATTCCAAATTCTTGGTGTGACACGCAGTATTAAAACACGTAAGGAGGTTTGAATTGCTGCGTTTTTCTAATGCTAATCGTTACGAGTATTAGAAGTACAAACATGAAGAACGCAGAGCAGTCACGAATCTGACACGAAAATTAATTTACACAAATAAGTTACTTTTAGTAATTCTTATGTCAATAGAGATGAAACATCAGAAAATAAATTTATATTTCAATACAATTATCGAGTGATAATCATACCACCAAACATGTGAGATACTTGAGAGAAGGGATAAATATTTACTGACACATTTAATATTTATTATTAAATTAAGTTTTTGCTGATTAAATCTGGAGAATGTTTTCGATTTTTGCTAATTTCAACTTCTCACTCATGGATGTGTGACAAACTAAAATTATAATTATAATTCAAAATGTGTTTTCAGACTAATTGCACTTAATCACACGCACCAAACATTCAATGCCCAGTAAGAGAAAAAACGAAAAATGTAGAAAAAGAGGCTAAAATATATAGCACCTTATTTTACTGAATACGTTTAATTCTCTTACTGTAAATGCTGAATTTTTTTTCTGTTATAAGATAGCAATTGTTAGAAATCCTTTTAATTTATTTGTGAATTTAAGTTGTTTAGTTGTAATATTTTCAGTTCATAAATTATATGAGAGTTACGGGTGTTTTTTTCTAGGAAGAATATTATGTAAAAGTTTCTTTAGTTCTGTTCACTCTAATAAAACTAATGTTACAGAGTAGTCAAATCCCGTCACTAATTCAATAATGAACGCATGACATTCGTCCCATGGTGTTAGACATTAGACCTATACTTCTGCAAGCAGCGCTCTCGCGCTCTGGACTGCGAGTCAGAGCAAACCTTTGCGGTTCTGTGGAGCGCTAGCGTGAACGCAGGACCTCACTTGCATGGCCCTGTGAACCGAGAGCGGAATTCCACCCCTCGGTATCTTATCCACAATTTCTAATGCTCTCATGCGAATAATAGAGGGTTTGAGAATAGTTAATCGGTTAGAAAATGTTTGGCCATCTCAGCACAGGTACAGATGGTAAAGATGTCTGGGCCAAAGGATGACTAAGTGTTGATGATACCTTTTTGTTTTGAAATTATTCTATTTTTTTTCAACCTCCCCCGTTCACGCAGCAGGTTTCCTTATAGCTAAAACCTACTTCAGTGATACTACTCGAGCAATTCTTGAAAACGCCTACCACAAAGGAAGAGCATAAATTAAGTAAGGAATGGTGTATTAAATTTCTGGTTGAGAGTAGGTGCTCGAACCCCCTGCCCTCCCCCACCCATTTCGTATGTCACTGAAAGGGAAGAGCTACCCTACTCCTCCCTGCATTGCAGAATTGCATGTAATTGTTTTCAGTAAATATATATTCGGTAAATATATATTTAAAATATAATATATTTTAAATATATATTCACTGAATTCTTATTAAATTTCATCAATTTTTGGATATTGATTGCAAGATTTAATGTCCATCTCCCCTCCAAATAAAATCTTGAAGTCGTACCACGCAGGAACAACATTTCTGTAAGCATAATCGAAAAATAAAACAAAAAGAAAGTATGTTCTAAAAAACAACAAATTTCAATTCAATATTAAAAATAATTTTCCATTTCTGGTTAGACGTCGTCGGAGGCTGCATTCTAATGAAAACTTAGCGTTGGCAGATCGTCTCGAATGATGAGAGATTCTTTCGGTGGAATATCCATCATGGCCCTAGCAATGCAAGAGCGAGGTATCAAAATGCAGCCGAAAGCATACTTCTAACACCATAAAGGGAGACGACACTGTTCATTCGAAATTATTAAAATAATAAATCTCTAATGTTTTTCTATGTTTCAAGTTAAATGTTTTAGGGCCAAAGTTTTTTCCGTGAAAGAGGGGGTCAATAATCTCCCACCTAACATAAAATGAGCTGGTAAGTGGTGGTTGGTGACGTAATGATTTATTCCATCGATATAGTTACAAATTACATAATACGTCTCAGGAATATCCGACCACGATAGCGAATAGTGGTCAATGAGAAATTTATATTAACATAAGACGAAAACCAAAGTAAACTTTCCAGTCTACTTTTAAATTGTCCTCTGAGCAGTAGATTAATTCAAATTTAATAATTCATTTAACGACAAGAACAATAATATACAATTAAGATGCAGTTTTTTACCACATGTCAATTTGCAGACACTAGAAAACTGAAATCTTTTCTATTTTAACATACAAAATAACATAAATGTATTAAATTCATTATTCACATTCAAAATATATTCCAAATCGTCAAGGTATGAAAATTTTTTAAAAAATCGTTCGACGAAAAATAACAAATGAAAACCCTGTGTTAAGTTGTTTTGTATTTGCTTGTGAAAAGATCCTCCAGTGTGTGCTTCCAGTGATAGCTCCTGACGGCAGCCGTCGCAGCTCGGCCACAGCAGTTACTGCCACGCTTCCCGCTGTCAATGCGTCCACTGCTTCAATCGCTGCTGTATCATTCGCACACTCTGCCACCCCGGCACTGCAGCCTCGCGCCCGGGTTCAATTGTGTCCTCGAGGTACGTCATGAACAGAGTATTTGCAGGAAAATATTAACATAAGTATTTTGTTGTTGAATGAATGAAATCGGGGCAGAAACGCTTCTGTATTAGAGGCACAGTCATGGCGCGCGAGTTCTCTGGAAGTTGTACACCGCCTGTCCTCAGAGGGCCTCCTAATGACGGGAATGACCAGGACGATGTGGGAATGTGGTGAGGGGTGAATGATGACGAGTGAAGAATGGTGGTGGAATAAAAGGCAAGGGAAACGGGAGCACCTCGAGAAAACCTGCCGCGAACCCGCTTAGTCCACCGCCGTCAATTTTTCATGAACCAATCGGGATTTGAGGAAAACTCTGAGATTAAGATAAATTATCTTTACTCAAAATAAAACAAAATAACAAAACATATAACATTTGTACAGACATAAATCAAGAGTTAACTTTCGCACTCCCCAACTAGTCTCAACGTCTACTCGGAAGACACTTCCGCGGACACATGACGTGCCTCTGCCTCCACTCGAATCTCCAGTCTCAGACGTCAGAATGGGGGCGCACAGCTGTTCTCTCCCTCCTTTAACAGGGTGAGACTAGGACACCATTCCCTGCGCCGCCTCCGCTGCCCTAGTCTCCGACCCCACGCTCGGAGCAGTCAGCTGCCTTTCACTTTCACATTCTGCAAGCCCTTTGTACCCCTTTGTACATTCAAAAGTTCCACGCCAAGAATAGACAGACCGCTGCGTTCATTCTCTGCCCTTTCACAAGGCACTGCCTGTTTAAGTCCCATTAGTTTCAACTTCTCTTTCACTACGTACAGAACACATTACAAACCACATCACCAGAGGTAAAATGTGAGTGTACTACGCCAAGGGTTGCCCCCATTTAGTTGTTCTAAGTGTTTTATTAAAGTGTTACCACACGTACCATTTTCAACTACATTAATGGCATTAAGAGGGAATAAGGTGACTTTGGTGACACAAAAAAACTTTAATTCTGTCAAAATTATCCAGGGGAGGGGGGACAATAGCCCCTCAAATCCCATCTATGACAATTAAGTTATTTTGCAATATAATTATAGACTCGTGTAAATTATGACATATAGATACGAGTAGATTATTGGAATAATTTTGAATACATCACAAGTTGTTTTTAACAATACCCCCATAGAGCAGCGGGTTTAATCTAATCCTGCCTGTGTAAATATTTATATACTACCTAAGTGACTTATGTCTCTATATGTGATATATGTTAAAAATCTCTTTCTAGCGGCTGTCTGTGACCGTGTCGTCTCAAGTAAATTGGCCAAGAGAGGTGTGGTGACATCACCAGGTTTTCCAGGACCTTATCCAGCGCGTAGTTGGTGTCGCTTCGACTTCCAAGGACAAGGCAAAGAACGCGTACGCCTTGTCTTTAGTGACTTCGCTCTGAATCTACCGCAAACCGTCACGCAACTGGAGTGAGTCTATGCACATTTCCAAAATGAAAATGAAGTTACAGTGAGCACTATTTCAAATATAAGGACCATCAGGACTTCAAAATACATTTCAATCGTACATCAGAAATTCAAAACCAACTAGATTATTCAAAATACATCAAACTCAGTTCTCAAAGAAAATTAAGTGTGTCACTTATTCAACCATAAAAATGTTTGGAATATATCAACAGGACCATAACGTAAAATTAATTATCTCCACGATATCGACGTTCTTTTCATGACTTTGAAGGTCAAGTACACGGTCTCATATAAAAATAACAAAACTTCCATTCAGACTGTGACACATTATTGTGCCTTACTTGACATGTGAGTCAGATGAGTGTTGAATGTCGTATGGCGTAAGAATTGTTCAATGTTACACTGTGTGTTACTTCCCACCTCTCTGCATCGACACCGGGGGACTATGATCTACCGCACAGTGGACGACTGTACGCTAGTAACCAACATGCGGTGGTGACTAGGTTGTTTCACATTCACACGACTGACTCGTGTATCGGATGTAGCGAGTATGATGTTGAGGCAATGTGTGTCCCCCTCAAAAGAGAGGACCTGGTATTGAGATTGCAATATGTTCAACTTTGTAATGTAATAATAATATAATAATTTTATTACTGCAATTGGGCTGTCATACCCGGTGGCAGAAATTAAATACATAAAATATACATCAACAATATACAACAATTACAACAACAAAAATAAAACGAGGATATACAAAATCATACATGAATTAAAATAAGAATTTGTTAAAATAAGAGTATATTAAAATAAGAAAAGTATTAAGATGAGAAATGTATTTAAAAAGTATAATATCATACCATTTAAAAACTAAATTTCATAATTTAATTCATTAAAAAAATAAAGTAAATTTTTATCTTAAATTCAATTATTAAAGCAATTAAAAATTAAATTAAATTATTCAAAGTAATTTAAAATTAAATTCAATTATTTAAAGTAATTTAAAATTAAATTAAAGTATTCAAACTAAATTAAATAATGACTGAACCAAACTCTAAAAAATATGTTTAATAATTACACTTAGGAAACCGACCAAGACACTTGACTCACTTAGGTGCACATCACTTCTCTCACACTTTTACTTATTTCCCTTTCTGACTCCCCTATTGCCCTCCTTCTTACATCACTTCACTTCACATCACTATCCTACACATCATCTCTAAACAACTGGTTTTGTAACTACACTACCACACACTATCTTCCAGAACTTGCCTAACCTTGTGAGTATACAAAGAGCTCGATATCCTCTGCGCAACCGATGCAGGCATTGAATTCCAATCCCTAATTGTTCTGTTTAAGAATGAAAATTTTCCAACGTCTGTTTTTTGTTTCCTAGTTTTGAATTTCAAGAAATGATCTTTTCTAATTATTCGAGTATGATGTTCCAAATTTTCTGATATATATTTCCAAGCGGGTTCATTTTTATAAGCTTTGTATAAATTTACTAGTCTAGCTCGTTTCCTTCGAGTTTCTAACGATTAGAAAACTACGCAATCTGTTAAATTCAATTCGCGATTTATAAATTTTAGAACCTTTTTTTGAACTCGTTCGAGGTTCTGAATTTGTCCCTTCCGATAAGGATCCCAACAAGCGGTCGCATACTCCACTATCGGTCTGACGAGAGAAATATAAGCAAGTTTTCGTGTTTCAAATTTACAGTACGCATGACAAAATGAAGTGTTCTCCAGGCTTTCCGCGCAATGTAACTGACGTGTTCAGACCATCCTAAATCTTGTCTCAGAATTACTCCTAAATATTTACATGATACTTTTTCTGGAATCGTATCGTTTTTTATTTTAATTTTATGTAAGTGGATCTCTGTGAATTCGCGTAGTAAAACTCATAGCATTACATTTTTCCGAGTTAATTATCATTTTATTTTCTTCTGCCCAATTGCTTACATTGTCTATATCCTTTTGTAAAGTAAAAACGTCATCCTTATCTTCAATTTTTTCTATATATGATGCAGTCATCAGCGAATAAGCGCAACTTACTATCAATTTTCAAATATATATAATTTACAAACACTAAGAACAAAATCGGTCCAATAACGCTTCCCTGAGGAACACCGGATGTTACTTTATCCTCCCTTGAAAATTTACTTTCTATTTTTACCTATTGAGAACGGTAACGGAGATAGTCCTGAATCCACATTAAAACTAAATTGTTTACTCCCGAGGCTGAAAGCTTTTTAATTAAAAGATCGTGTGGCACTAAATCGAAGGCTTTAGAGAATGTAATTAAAATATACCTCGCTTGGACAACTCAATCGCAGTATATAACCCGTTGAATACAGGCGTGTTTGTGCCCTCGGACGGAAAATGTCAGATGCGGAAAGTGATCAGATAAATTACAATGTATGTTTTAAAACAATAGAAACAAATAAATCAAATTCTAATAACAAACAATAAAAACAAATTTGTAAAGTAAATTAGAAAAGTACGCTTATTCTTGTTTTGAAAACCATTTGTTGCCAGTGGTTATTTTTGCTTCAGCGGATGTGATTTTCTATGATTGTAGATCACCGTAATTTTTGCTCGTGATTGTTTTACAAAATGACTAAAAACGTCCGAGAAATTTGAATGACATTCATGCCTATTCTTTGTCATCTTTTTAGTATTCCGGGTAAAGGGACAGTATTATTGGACTTACCAAATGTTGTTAGAATCTGACGGCGATGGAAGTTCAAAGCGTGTGCAGGTCTCTGGGTAACGTGATAGATTTTCCTTTCTCTCGCACGTTGAACTCTTTCTCTGTTCGTTTGCAACATTTCAGCACTTCGTTGTTTTCCTACCGCGTCTCGATTTTCTGTATAGCTTTCTTTAGTAGTGATCTTGTGAGTTAATCTTGACGATCGCCATCTTTCACGGAGTCCCTGCCTTCTGAGTTGTAACTCGATCCACGTAAGAATACAGCACGCGCAACGCACCACGAAATTTAGTTTCTTCGAAAATACCGCGCCTTACGCAGGTCTAGTCTGGCCCAGTAGTCGCTTGAAAATATTTACTTCCAATGTTCGCCTCCCTCTGCTGCCATGAATCACCAGTGATAAAGGTTAACTACATGGCATGATCCATTGTTCCTTGGCGAGGGATGGTCACCTGCTCCATTACCAGTAATACTAAAAAGTTGCAAAGAATAGGCAAGAATGTCATTCAAATTTCTCGGGTGTTAAAAAAAATCACGAGCGAATAGAACTTACATTTCATTGATTCGTTATGTGTATTATATAATTCGACAATGTACCTTACCGCGCTCTACAACCACTGAAAATCACACATCCGTTGACACAAAAATGACCGCCATTGGCAAAAAAATTTCAAAAAAAGAATAAGTGCACTTTTCTACTTTACTTCAAATATGTTCAAAATCAATTTATGTTTATAAATTCCTTACGACCAGCCTTGCAGTACCTTTAAGCCTCGATCATTTGACGATCATTACTTGTGGGGAGGTCACTACTCGTCTATGACGATAACTTTGTATTGGCTTATACTCGACACAGGTCACTGGTTGGTGGGAACAGTTAACAGTTCGCGCCAGTCTTTGTACGCCAGTCTTGTATATCACACTTTCAAAATTACGACTTTGAAATATTTTAAAATAGATGTATAACACTTCTCACGAATCCTCCATCATTCTGGTAGGTCTAACACAAATTGTTTCCGTTCTGACGTGTCGAGAACGAGAAGGGAGATTTATTGTACAAAGCACGGCAGTGAATGACCTCTTATGCGTTGGATTATCTAAAAACTAATGTAGGTGATTGCATTGTCCGATTTACATATCTTTACCTTTGATGGATAGTTACCAAACTTAGTGTAATTGGAGTGTTATAATTAAGCCAATATGCTATTATATTTTTTACCAGGAACTCGCGAAAAAAATTACTAGCTTCTTATCAAATTCCTTTGTGGGTAACACTTCTGGAGTTTGCGTTCGTGGGTAAGAATGCTGTTTCTGCGCATTAATCTGGCTTCGTGAAATTGTGTGAAGCGGCCGGGAAGAGACCAATACAAACACCCAGACGACCCTGGTAAGTTCAGCCATTGCTAAATGAATAAAGAAAATACATCCAACCTTACCCTATCAGGATATCGATGCACAATGTATTTGATGCTGGATTAAGTACTTAAAATGAACAACTTTTATGACATTCACGATTTGTTGCCAGGGTACTATAGTATTTGTGTTCTATCACCTGTGAATAAACTCGCAAACCAGTGTCGAAACGTTGAGTATCAAATAAAAAGTTCATAATTTGGACGCCATTATGCTTAAAAGAACCAAGTGATGCAGCTGGCAAACTGCGATATTGAGGTTCAAAGTTTACCGTGGGTCCTAAATTATTTTCATTAGTAAATGTTTCAAAGGGTTTTTTCATATGAATAGTGACATTTTCTATAAATAAAAACCAATTTAACAACCTATGTAATTGTTTTTTTTTGTTAATATAAGAGAAAATGGCTCATTTCTCCTACTTTTGCGTGTGGTTCTTTTATGCGTAAACGCGTCCTTATTGTAACATGATTGCGACGTTAACAGAACATTTATATGCTTAAAATTTCGTAATTACTTCCATGTACGAAATTTTGTGAAATCGTTTCGTGACGAAGTGTCCTTGCACGAACAGATCTCCAGAAAATACTTTTTCTTTCCAGTGTTCCGACTCGCTCTTCTCTGTTTCTGTTGTTGAGGTGCGACAGCGTGGACGCGTTGCTGGTGCTGTCTCCAGTGGAGGGGAGAGTGGAGCGGGTGGACGCGTTGTGCGGAGCTGCGCTGCCTCGTCCTCTTCTCTCGTCGGGAGCGCGTCTCGTGTTGGAACTGCGAGCCTTTTCCTCAGGCACTGGGGGTCGAGGCTTCCGGGCCACTTACAGCTTCGTCGAGAGTAAGCGCAAAAAGGCGAAAAATCGATAGTTTAGACGGTAGACCATATCGATAGTTAATAGACAACTATCGATAGTCACATTTGGATACCCTCGCGTCCCTCCAGACCTGTCACCTCATGCTTTCCACCAACTTTGAACACCTGCACTGGGTGGTTTTAAATCAAGAGGACTCTTGTAAATCACTTTTTGGAAACTCGGAACGTTTTAGAATTTCTTTTCTAATTAGGGTAGTAGAGCGGGAGGGCATTTCCATTGCTTTTCTAAGACTCCTTCGTGGCATAAATAGATTATAAAACACTTTTTCCTGTTAATTGTTAAACACTGTCTAAAAATTAAAACTAACAATGTTGACATGCTAGTTTTCATTACCCAAATTGCATGATTTGCGAGAACAACTTTCATCCAGATATTTCCTTTTGTGATAGTGTTTTGTGACTTTTCCATATATGAGTTGAAAACCTGACTTAAATTCTTGTTTCATTGTATTTTTCTACCGTTTTTTTTGTGTTTTTAGTGAAATTACATACTTTTGTATATCCTTATTTTACTATGCAAAATCATAACTAACCATCTTTCAGATTTTCAAACCTTGATATATTTTTCAAAGTAAAAAATTAGATAACTATGTATCTATTGAGTTGACTACATTATGAAATCGTAAATAAAAATGCCCACCAAGTAAACCATATAAAAAGTAGATATCAATTTAAACGTAATTGAACTTGATGGGATCTGATTGGCCATCTTTTATCTCTTTTTTCTCTGTGTAATCAATACGATCGGAAATTTGACAGTAATGTGAAAACTATCGATATTTGTCAACTATAGATAGTTTTCCGCCACTAGTGAGCAATGTCGTAGACATTAAAAAATCCTTCCATTATCACATAACACACACACGAAGTGGAATTACGCTGGTCACACACTGGATGCGATAACAGTATACTACGAGCGCACGCTGCAGTCCTACTTAGCTCGTAAGAGTACTACTTATATAGAGCAGCTTTAATGGTGGAAATGTAAAAAAAAATGGTGAAAATGTAATTCCTTCCAGTGTACGGCCTGCTTTTGTCGTAGCTTACAATGATTAGCGATACTACGCATCGTTTTGTCAAAGTGAATATTCTGTCAATCATCATTGTCAGCACCGTTTGACCCAGGCGGGGTCGTGGGGGGGAGGCTCGTTTCGAAGGGTAAATGGGTCACCAAAAATAATGAAAATACGATAATTTGAACTAAAATAATCTCATTAACTATTTTATAACAATAATATAAATAATAGTTGAGATTATTAAATACATCTCAAATGTAAATAATAGTATACAATAATGAGCGTATTTATTACACCTCAAATTTCAATTTTCAACCTGATGTAAAAAGTTCTTGTACTTGAATATGGGGGGCCTCATGAGGTGTAGGAACGCCACTAAATGGGTCCGACCATCCATTGGAATTCTCTGGAACCTTCGGGAGAGAACCTTCACCTGAGGTTATTGCTTCAATGATTTGGATAAGTCTGGGTAGAGTTGGAGGTTGGCGACTCTGCAGTGCTTCTGTACCCGTCGCAAAGGTTTTTGAACATTCCAGTTGTTTGCTCAATTTATTTTACTTCTGTATGGAAAAATGAAGTCACAATCTGTTGCTCACTTTGACTATGGGAAAAACACGAACCTACATAATATCAGCTGACTTATTGTTCGAAGTTTTTTAGTTTGGAGACCCGGGTGGAGACTACTTTCCTTAGCTCTACTGTGCAGAGTATTAGCTCAGAATGAAGGCTCCGAATAAATACTGTTTCGTGGATAGAGGAGTACATGTTGACGTTATGGAAAATATTCGTATAACAGGTCTCAAAAGATACAAAAAGAAATACTTGACTATAAGTGTTAACTGAAAATTTACAGAATTTTTTCACAATAACATTTATCTTAGAGGAGAAACCAATATATTGAAGATACATCATAACAAGTAGGGTAGAACTATGGATAGAACGATTGAACTGTTCGAGTCAATCATTTTGAACTAACAATGATGGCTGGAGCAAATTCGCAGTTCCACAGAACTTGGCTTGCCGATAAGTATAGGGACCTATTGTGAGCGTTTTTACATTGATTATTGCGAGAAGAAAAAATTATAATTTATGATGTTGCGTTAACAGTAGTTAAAACTAGCCTTGCGTTAAACGCGCTGATTTAAATATCTGGTATATGTGGGTGGTATGGCGGCAAAGTAGACTACAAAACAGTAGACCCATAGATGTGAGAGGTAGAATATTTTTTCAGCGAGTCTTCCTTTTTGAGTATCAATTACAAGATGCACAAAAGGATTTTGAAGTAGGAGGTTTTGAGAATTATATAAATTTTAAAAGCCATCCCAAAAAAGGAAATCCAATCAAAGCATCACAATAATGACAACATGACTAATTCCGAAAAATTCAGAAGATAGAACAAATGACATTGGAAAGAATCTCTAACACTCCGCAAATAAAAGAAAATAGCGATGTAAAGCGACGCAAATTGTGAATACATGAACGTATATTACTTCGTATAAATAAACATGTTAAAATCATTATCGTGTTTGTTAATTTCTAGAGTTTCCATTACTAATTAATCCACTTTCCTTAAGAACCTATCACAACATGTTGACAACAATTCTCTAGCAAACATCATCTTTGAATGGATTTTGTCGTTCGAACGAATCTCTCACTGAAAAGTAATGATATAATACCGATTATATCTCTCCCACATGTTAAGTGACACCACGAACACTAGATCACAAAGTATTATTTAGTAGGCTTGTACCCGATATCAATTTTATGTGGCCTGTATTCTCTTCGTAATTCATTGCAGACCTAGGTGTACCTTCGGGACTTCAGTTGCCGGACTTTCCCTGTGCGTTTGCGTTCAACGCTAGCATTGGTCTTCGCGGAACCTTCGCCAGTCCAAATTTCCCCGGGCTATACCCACGAGGGACAGAGTGTCATTACTTCTTTCATGGGCTTCCGCATCAACGTGTGCGACTCATCTTCCACCACTTCGATGTCGAGGGTGTGGAGCCGTGAGTATACGCCATTGAGTCTCAAAACTATTAGATGTATTTTATGTAACATTGCAATTAAGATCAAGTCTTTAAGATCAAGAAATATAGTTTATCATAAGAAGACATTTTTGTTTAACAAAACCAGATGGAGCTACATTTTTAAGAACTTTGCTTGAATTCTTTTTACTTTTCAATTATACAGAATGAATATACAGAGTGATAATTGTAATATGTTTATGTTTCTTATCTATAAATTATATTTATATTGCAAAATTGTCTCTTTACTGCTGTTTTTTGCTACATCTATAATTGGAAAGTTGAGCGGGACTGAAACCAGATTTCGTTTATTTCAGATGCGCTCCGTAATCCATCCATAATCCGTTCCGTCTGTAATCTAGATGTCGAAAATGGATGCAATACATTACACATAAATAGTTAAGCTGAGAATATTTGATCGCGAAAAGGCTATTAAAATTTCCATACTATTTTCACAGATATACTTTAAATTACTCCACAAAACATCATATAGTATATTAAAAATATAAATTTTGACTCATTCAGTATCAAAAATGTAAAAAGTTTAAAATTATGAGAAGTACCAAAATGCATATGTACAAAGCCGCGAGTAATAACCTAGTGTGTATTAAAATACATGAACAAAAATAATAATAACCAAGAACAATAAATTATATCGTTATATATCAACATTTTGTTATAAATCTAGAACTGTCATTACTGCGATACATCTCAGTTCGAACAGTGGTGAATTTTTTTTCTCTGGCGTCCCTTTCAGAAAAGCTAACTTGGTGCCCCCATTCCTACAAACATACCGTTCATATCACTAAATCATGGTTACGTAAAAACAAGAAAATGTTCTTTACAAGTAACTTTTACAACAACAAAATAAAATCCCTATACGAAACACTTTAAATGTAATTCACGGTACATGGAAAAATTAACGATTTCGTGTCTTAAGTTAAAGTGTATTTGACGCGAAATTTTATACTGCTGTCTTGGAGCAAGACTCAACACAATGCATGCTATCAAGGGTGGCTATCCAACGCTGCCAATCGCTTGAATCACCATTAAAGTTGAAAAAAAAAATGTATACAATTATTTGAACGTTCTCAGGTGCGAAGTGCTTAGCGTGAGTGACTACGTCGAGTTCTCCGATCACATGGCACGCGATCGGAAGTACTTCCGCCATTGCGGACAGATCAAGGACCTCCAAGTGGAATCAGAATGGATGTTTTTCCGAGTGACGTTTCGCTCCAACGATCACCTGGACGCCACGGGTTTCAACGCCAGCTACGAGTTCCTCCATGGAGATGCGTCATCGCCGTTCTCACCGACCTCACCTCAAGTCACTCCTGCTGTCCCCATCGCTGCCACCACCTCTGTGTATAATACGGGTATGAAGCTTCTACTATTTGACGTGCATTTTTTAATCTAGGATAGGTAAACACGACTTTAATTGGAGTCGTAAATAAATATTGAGAGAAGTCCAATTAAGCCGACTACGTTTTTATTTCAACACACAACATTTCGAATGCTGATTTTAATTATCACATTTATAAATAATTTCAATCACGTGATGATAAATGAAATTAGCAGGTGAAACACTGTGTGTTTAAATAATATTGTTTTTTGGGGTCGTTTAAAATATTACAATATGAATATGACCATAGATGAGAATTTTGTCAAGTCCAATTACGATCGTATGATATAGTTAACATTTATGCAAGTATTTACAATACACACTCTCAAAAGTCCTCATTTGCAAGTGTATAAGAAAATAAATTACTTGGGTCCAATTTTGGTACGAGTTTCACTAGCTAATATCGACTCCACTTACTGCACTGTTACGCATTCAATAAAATTCCTGGTGTTAAGGTTCTGAAAAGTAAAATGTATTGAATTGCTTTAACTGCTAAGTTGCAATTATTTTATTTTAATCATTTCTCATAATTAATCTAAAATTATTATCAATTTGTTAACATTATATTTCATTGATAATTTGCAAGATAAAGCATCTGACAAAGATGGAGATGCAGGTTTGAGCCCTTTTTGGACGTCGGAAATTTCTTACAATTTTCAGTATTAATTATCATTGTTCAAATTATTGATTAAAAGTAAATTCATTTCACTTAACATTTAATTTAAAAAGTTGAGAATTGAAAAGTTTCATAAACATAAAGTATTTCATCTTGTTTAATCGCTCTTACATTTGTCATTAGGTTCTTCATTAAAATATATTTCTAATCATTTATTCATAAAGTTATTTCCAGGTCAGAGGATTATAGGAATATCAAACTTTTTAATTCATTCTGTCACAGAAAATATAAAGGAATAGGTTCCATTTGTAAAATTATTGTTGATTTAAAAATATTTCAATTACAATTAAATTACATAGAAAAAGAAATTCTAAAAAGGAAAGGGGAATTCTAAAGATTTTGCCCCCCCCCTCCGATAATACCTAAGCTGGAAGAATGTGATAGTTGATTGCATGTGAAGAAATAGAGAAACTTCTTTTTCATGCAAAGGTCTTAACTTAATTGAAAGAGTTTTTAATTTATTTCTCATGATTTTTTGTTCTAGGGAGGCTTCGAGGGATTTCTATCTGCTTTGTTGCTGCTCTGGTTACATACAGGAGGAGAAGTGTGCTCTATTGAAGTTAATGAGGATTTAATCTTTGTATATCCGCACTAGTGTGTTTCAAGAAGTGTTCATTACCATCCTTCGTGAAGATATGTTCCCAAAATATTGGTTTACTATTTTGGATAATACAATGTTCGCGTTTTGAACGGGGACCTATAATTGTTTAAAAAAGGTAATGAAGGTTGTAATTCATGTTAAGAAATAAAATAATCCTCTGTACATAGTTTAAAAATAAACCCGTATAAAAATAAACCCTGCAAATCTATCACCAGAGAGGCTGCAAGTATGGTCGGGATGCAAGAAAGGTCAGATTATAAGAAGAGTACAAAATACTTATTACATCATTAAACAGGACAACCTAAAATAAGTATTAGGTTATATACAGCCCAGCAAATCTATGAATAAAGACAAAACCCAGTTTATTGATGAAAAATATTGTCATTCTTTTCTTTGACAGACAATAGTTTTAGCAGTAATAATGTGTTCATTACTAACAAAATGCAAAATCTACAATACACAATATTAAAAATACATAATTAATGTAAACTTAAAAACTTACTGTTTTTGTAAGCACCAATATATACCGAGCTAGTACTTCGTCCACTGTGAATTGGTGACAGTTTTAGTGTGAACATACATTTTTTATGTTTAAGATAACTATTAAATAGAATAATGAATAATATCATCTTATATAAAAGACAATGGAACAAAAAAAGACAACACTAACATCCCAGAATTTACAATACAGTAAAGTATGGCGTTAACCAAATCAATAAACGAAATATTTTGAGGAAATTTAGTTGAGTGGTACTGTTGCGTATAACACTGTCCTCTTCCCATATACGTACATCAACAAAGGTAACGATAGCTTCATTATAAGTAGTCGCTCTCAGGTTATCTCGCTTTTCCCTCCTGAACATCGACTTTCGGATGAACGAGACCGGAAAGAATATGTCCTGGTCGTAAACATTTGCCGGGGCTTGAAGGACACGTTCCATTCCATAAACGTGTAACTGCCATCAGTGATAGCAACTGAAAGATTGCCACAGCGCTCCGGTTCCTATCCTAGTTATCATAAGTTTAATAATCGATAGTACAAATGTCATTGTACTGCATAATGAATAGTTAACACTGTATTAGGTGCGCCGACGGAAATGACATGAGTGCTGCTGGTCAAAAAGAAAGGACACCGCTGCACTATATCGTTAAGGTCACCTAATACATGATTATGTAACGAGATTGTCAGGTGCACAACATGTTCCAGACAACAAAATAACCGACAAATCACTCGGAAACAGATAGTTAAATTAAGCTTCGATTGGAACGAGCTCTCTTCTCAGTAACAAGATATCACTTCACTTCGATTCGTCAGGACTACACACACCAATAATGGCAACAAAGGTAAGTGAGACCACTTGTATTCATATTTTAGAAAATGAACTTATTACCACGCATATCTTCTCTTTGCATATAGAAATGACAGATCGTAGCGACATTCATCTTAACCATCGAAAAAACGTTGCAGTCACGATTTGAGAGAATGAGGAGTTTCAACTGTGGTTGTATCAAGCTCGTCCCTGCGGTCAAGGGATACAGGTACACAAGAGCGTATTCCTCATTTGGGTAGGGTCGATTTCGTCTCCAGAATTTTCCTTATGCCGATCTTTTCCTTATCGCTGCCCCGGATGTAACTTTTATGTCGAGAAGGAGGAAGAGAAGAGAGAGGGCTGGTTTTGAAATGTTATTTTCTGGGTTTGAAAAATCCGCAATATGAACGCGAATTCTCTCCGCAACAAGACAGATATAATTTTGCCCTTCATTAACTGGTTGACAGTACCTCATAATTTGTCAGTGAAAGATTGACACGAGATGATCAGTGAGACGAGCTATGAAGGTTCTCACTGCCACTTCAGTCTTTCTTGAGTCCTCTTGGGTGTGTTAGATATATGCATCATTCCGTGTAAGATGCGAGTTTAGAGACCCTCTGGTTCGGCACAGAAATCATTTTATTCCCGTAGCTTACGACACCATACAAATAACTAACCAAAGAAGCGTTCAAGAGACAAATGCAGGTCTATAAATTACGCAGAGCTCTACTACTATTATATTATATTAACCATTACTATGATTATAAAAAAATTCACCTTCACCACTGGTGCCAATAATTCCTCAATTTGACAAGAGAATTATTTAATGAAGGAAAAGATACGCAGAACGAGGAAAATCTGACCGCGGGGACGAATTTGACGGTTCCCTCAACTGTTACAAGAAGTTATGTGAAGTACACACACTCTGTGAGATTAACATATGGTACAGCGCAATGTTTACTTATAGAATAGTTGAATTGATGACATCATTGTGGCCATTGTATTTTCTCAGCTGAATAGTTTCAAAATGGTTGAAACATATATAAGGGAAAATGCTTTAAACATATTTGCGTATTATGATTCCTAAATTGCATTAAGACCGTCAATGTCTTACACTTCTTCTTTTTATACGCGTACTTGTCTTACAGCTAATACTTTGAACTTCGTTTTGTGCCAGGAATATAAGATATTTATTTATTTACTTATTTTTAATGAATTACATCAACTTACATGTGAGTTATTCTAACATTTTACTTCAGTGCGTATCACGGCATTAATATTTAAAAAAACACCAGTATCCCTCGTTTTACGAATCTAATAAAATTATACACAAGTTTACTAATAATTAGTGGAGATTGTTGTATCTTGATCGTAGTGTGCCCTGGATCACCTATCAGTTTTCCAGTAAGTACTATCATCTAGGAAGAATAAGTGAGGCAGTTAATTTGTCACACATCACAGATCATAAAAAGTTTTTTCAATGATATGTTTAGTCAGAGAGAATATTCAGCATTTGTAAAGCTATATTTCTTCATATTTCTCTTTCAAAGCAGACTGATTCGGGTTTACATGAATTTTCCTTAAACATTACAAATTTTAAAAGATACTAGTGTATTTGTCAAAAAATTATCCAGTGCAACGCAAAGTATTTTTAAATCTAAACAAGCGGAAATGTGTATTGTCATCATTGCTAATTCGTTATCAAACGGCATATTTGATGATTTAAATTTGAGTATTTATACGTAACGTGCAACGGAATTCATTATGTATCGCAAAAAATACGATCGACCAATACTCCACCGTATGTCACACATTTGTCAAACTTTGTTCCACCCATATGTTTCGACAATAAGATATTTGTGATGTGTTATTTATGTTCCATTTTCCTGACTACTGTCGTGAAGGATCTGGAGTGCAGAGTTGATTCTATGAAAAGGAGCAGTCGAGGAAAATATTTTATTCTGAGGCTCACGATTCTGTTGCTACACGTGAAGCCGTCAGTGTTTGTCGCTAAACAGCTCAGCGAGACGAGTGAAGAGAAACTACTCAGCTGCGGAGATGCTCTCCTGGCACTCACGCCAACCTTTTCACTGGTGAGACATAGTGTTTTTCATTTACTGCTAAGTGTGCACTAGAACCGGACAAGTCATCGCTCCGCTGAGTTCCCCACTACGCCGGGAGAGTAAAGCAAGTAAATGGAATTTCTTTGCCGCACGATTCGGGCATGGTCCTGGTTTGCCGCAAATATTGACGAAACATCATATAGGATAATAACAACAAATAGCCTTTTTCTTGTCGAATCACCTCGATAGATAAATGTAACAATCATATCCCACCACTAGTGCAACTTTTCTGTCAAATAGAACGTTTTTGCACTGGGGACGCACCAGTGCTCACTCAAGCAGCAAATGGAAAGAAGCAATAGTTTTTGAGCATGGATTGTAGATCCACGGTCTAATATCGTACAGACGCAACGTACCATACAAATCCCCTATGCTGGCCTCGCAGCTACGGAATGAGTCTAGGAATAGTGTGTCATTAAAGACCACCATTTTCCGCCATATTGACACTCTTGAGACTGTTTCGAAAAAGATTAATTAGTTGTGTGTATGCATATATTTCTTCCGTGTGCCCTACACGTGGAGAAGGTACGTGATAACTTTCGATCATGTGAAAATGGCGACGAACCGGGAATCANCTTTGATCGCAGGGGTGTTAACCACTACACCACCCGTTCGCCTTCCACAACTGTACAACCGGTAATTAAGCGCACACTGAATAGTGTGCCGCCTGGTACATCTATCTCCAGTCTAGGGATGTGTCTCAGGTCTTCCGGGGTTTAGGTCTGGATGGAAATGGTGTACAGTTGTGGAAGGCGAACGGGTGGTGTAGTGGTTAACAGCCCTGTGATTAAAGCAGGAGCCCCGGGTTCGATTCCCGGCTCGTCGGCATTTTCAACTGACCGAAAGTTATCACATAGTTGTGTGTAGTTTGATAAAAAATCATGAAAAAGTATTTTCATACAAATTAATTGAAATATATTCAGAAATTTATATGAATNATACAAATTAATTGAAATATATTCAGAAATTTATATGAATTCAATTGCATTCGTTTCATTTAAAAAAATATAGGAAACCTGGACACGCATCTGCGACACTTCCTAGACTCACTCTGTGAAAATGGCGACAGTAGCGTCTCTATCCTACGGCGAGTATCACTAACTCACTATAATGCTCGCTCAACACGATATTTACCCACGACCTACTTCTTTACACATTGAAGGCGCCGAGTCGAATTTTCGAAGCTATTTGAATGTAAGCTTTTTGTGCTCGATTTTTTACCCTTTGACACACTAAAGGTGGACTATCGTGAGGAGGGTTAACTGAAACCCCTCTGGTTGAGGAGTTTCTGGAAAATACATGGGAGAACAATGTTCAGAAAATAAAATTTCACATTGATTCAAATCAAAGTAGAAACTCAAAACATTGTGGTGTGATGAAGGAAGTGACCAGCTGATTTTTCCTCGCATTGTACTTTTATATCGAAAACTGATGATGGTTCGTATTCTAGTCTCCTCGTGTTCTCAGGCTGGACGTGGTGTGGTGCCAGAAGCAGTGCCATTAGTGCGCGCATCCGGAGTACGAACATTGGGACGCTGTAAACTCCTGACGTTACAGCGAGGAGGCCTTGCTTTTGCTTTTGCTCCACGCCGCGCCTCCACCAAAGCCGCCTCTGTTTCATGTCTGATATTCGCATGCCCTGAAGGCAAGCGTCGTCCACGGCGCTCATTCCTCTTCTACTCGGTGCTGCCAATGCGAGTGGCATCAAGAGCGATTGGTAAGTAAGGATTTTACAAAATCCTTATCTGAGAACTGATTTTCGTCCTCGGAGGAAATCAAATTATCCGAATTCCCAATTATTCGACGTAATGTTGAGAAAAACATTAATGTACGTGTAACAAAAATTTAAGAAAATACCACTCTGGGAAATGTTTCACGTGTAATAGGTTGAGTGTCATACATTTATTATTTAACTCAAATGGCCATATCAATTTTATTTTTTATGACGGTACAATACAGTATATGTATATGATATACATTGTTTTTATGGTGTTCAGTATACATCATATACTTCCTTATAATTTATATACTTACTCAGTCCTTATGTTTGACATACAGAAGTCCTACACAATATGTACATGAGCATTCAATTTCATCAGTGAACACCATTCCCTTTATTTTCCCAATTTTTGTATATTTTTTCGNCTCAGTCCTTATGTTTGACATACAGAAGTCCTACACAATATGTACATGAGCATTCAATTTCATCAGTGAACACCATTCCCTTTATTTTTCCAATTTTTGTATATTTTTTCGTGTTCAATTGATCCAATTTTTCAAATTTCCACATATCCGAATTTAGCCAATTCTAATAAAATTTTATCAAGTTTATTTTTAATTCTAGCATTGAATGTAATTTTTGTGCAATGAAAGTAAGCAGTTCTGTGGGTACGTCATGGTTGGAATAAGTAGAACGGAAATGGCACGCTACTATACATCTACTGCACACTTCCCACGCAGCACAAAACAACATACACACAGACATATTTCTGCACTTCACTTGTCCTTGTTGAGCTGTTTTGAATCGTGGTTGTTATTGAACCGAATTTCTTTTTTGATAACACTGATGCAATGATAACAGCTACAACGATGTACTGGGAGGGGGAACATGCGCATGTGGTTACACGTCACTGTTCTTCTGCGCATCCTGACGTCGTTCATCACACAACAATTCTATTGCACAACATGTTGAGGTATAATGAATAAATGGTTCCTTGAACAGTCGTTGTAGTATACATATTCACTACATTGAATTAAGAATAGAAGAAATAATTCTTGTTTTGAAAAAGAGGCCAACTACACCTGTGTGGCTGGTGTGGGTCTCGTCAAAATGCACTCGCAGCGCCTCAACTACAGCGCTGCAGAAGAGGCATGCGCAGCGGAGGACGGTGCTCTGGCCGATGTGCTGGGCGCAAGACGTACAGGGGCGTTGGCAGCGACATTATCAATACAGGCGCCTTTGTATGCAGCATATGTGGGACTGAATGACCGCAGCATGGAAGGCCGCTTTGTCTCTCCAAATGGTCAGTAAACGTGTGTGTGGCATTATTATTGTAGTACTTGTAAATTGGAAATGTAGCGTGCTGTTGAAGCTTATACACGGGGAGATAAGAGGTAGGAGTTGGGTGATAAGCTATAGTTAGTCGGTGGGTCGGTTAGCTAGGCTTACCGACAACTTAGCCCACATGGAGAGGTTAATAGGAGTTGTTAGTAGTTGTTACAGTTATTGACACTAGAAGGAGGTGGATTGAGGAAGGAGGGTTCAGTTTTCAGTAGCCACAGCTATAAGTACTGGGACATTAATGTGAAAAGCTACAAATTTTCCTGGTCCCACCGGGAATTCATCCCGGGATGACTTGGTGATGAGCTAGAAAGTCACCACCTCAACCACGGAGGGGTGTGTGGCATTAGGGCTGAGTATTCAACTCAGCATCTCCTTTTCTCCTTCTAATACTACAATTTAGAAGTCAGTGACCCAAGATGTAGTGGCTAGTACACGTGCTTACTACCTCTCAGCACTGCAATTCAAATCCCGGTTGATTCTAATGAATTCAAGAGCATAAGGGGACATAGTGGGATTCAAAAGCATGTGATAGGCAGAGGAGGTCGGCAACAAATTTTCCCATACTCCCTTGAACATTTCCACTTCTATAATTTGCCCCTTCATTCACCCCTACGGACTCTCTCTGGTTATTGGGCACCCGTATAACTAAAAAGGATGGTACTCGTTCTCATTACGAAGGGCTACATCGGTGGACTCATATGTTCAGTTTGATTCTTTAAGGATTCTCAGGTTCTAAGATTTCTTGTTGGTTTGGGGAAGGGCATTTGAATAGCAATCTAAATTATGAATCTAGTGATCACTTTACTAAAATTTTCTATTTTTCACTTTATGATCGTAGAGAAGTGGCGAAATGTCCGATGCTTTGTCCTGATTGGCAGATATTTAAAAACGATGACAAAATTATTAAAGACAGAAACTTGAAATTTTGAGAAGAATGTTGATTTTCTTCTCTAAACTCTCACTAAGAATGGATGTTTTTCTAAATTCCAAGTGATTTAGGATGTAATGCATTTTTTCGAATTCCCACCTGACTAAGCTAAAGAATCCACATTGATTTTTGTAAGTGCAATTTTTTGTATACACCAAATTACAATGAAAGATAAACCGTATCATGTAGAAAAAAAACGTCCCTTAGTACGCCGAGCAGTGCCAGAATATCTATTTTAAACAACACCAAACTATTTTAGCCAGTTTGATGATGATAAATATGAAAATAAACTCACGATTCACAAAAGATACTCTTACTCTTTGATTACGTTTGGATTCATTCTTCTGTGTGTCTCAGGCCCATCCTTTACATGATTTGTATCTAGGAATTTTGTTTCCTTTTCACGAAGATTGTTTCGTAAGGTTTAAGATAATGCTCACCAATTTGTGTTTCTGACCCTAGAGTTTTCTCCATTTTCTGTTGTTCAATTTATTTTTTATTTTAAGTTGTTCGTGCTGAATTTGTGTATTTCTGACGCATCGAGATATTACGATTTGATTTTGTCTATTACATTATATCTGAGTTTGAAGTTCCAGGTGAAGGATTTTTATGTTATGAAACTTTTTGTGAAATCCTAATTTTTAGCTATTAATACGGGATATTTTGTATTTTTGTTGTTGTTGCAGGTTAATTCAATGTGCTACATTTTGATATGTCATGAATTTGTGTTTTGTGGGTGAAATTTATTGTTCAAATTTCTTAGCTTGTTCACACTTATTAAGTTCTGCCTTGACATTTTCTACTCTATGCATTTTAGGTACAAACAGTTAAACACACTTACACGTTTACAACATTAATAAATATTGAACTGTCATCAATATTTTGAATAATTCCGAAAACATAGTATTGTATTGTCAGTGATACGTTCTATTCATGTACAAACGAGTCTAAAATCCAAATGAAATGTCAATGACAGTTAACACACCATTATATTCCCGTATATTGGTCCATACTTGAATTACTGTAGTATTCCAATAAAATAATAAAGGCCTCGGAATATACTCTTGTAAACATATTGACTCCTCCAACACCTATGAAGATACAACGCTTCCACAAAAACTGATGTGGAATCTTGCCCCTGGCGACACAGTGATAGGCAAATCCTCACACTTCCTTGCATCGCGGGCAAGTATAGCGAAAAATGTTTAATTTTTGTCAACACAGAAGAGTGAAAATGGACAAAACTAATTATTCGGAAAAACATATACTTATCTTTGTAAATCTATCTCATTTTTGCGGTCGGCTTGGTATGACACGATAAAAGGAATAAGTACAAAACTCAACTTCCAGAAATAATATATCCTAGCTGAAAACGAGTAAATAATTCGAAAATACATAGCAATTAAAAATACGACTTTGTGTTAATGTATCAGAGTGCTATTAAATTCATTATTATACTTAAATTGACTCCGAAAGCAATGCTCGGCAAAATCAAGATCCTTCGATTAATTTCCTGCAACTTGAACATTCATGTCCTGTATTTCAGAAGCGGCAATTTGACGTTGATGGCGACGATATTGGATATCAAGCTATTGTTTACTTTCTCATAAGCGTCGACGTCCCCAAAGTTTTTTTTCGTTCTCGTATTTATGTATTGTTCTCGCATCTCATTAATATTTTTCTCTTTTTCGAGCATTTGATTAAAGGGAAATTGCAGAAATGTCTCGAATTCCAATTATTAAAGGCGGGCGAAAACAGGTGAATATTCTGGTGATGTATGACATCATGATTCTGTAGATAGTTATCAATATCATTGCATTTGTGATAAGAAATCAGAGATCGGAAAAAAAAACAAAGACGTATGAAAAATAAATTATTTATTTTAAAAGTTATACGTTGCAGTGCATCGAAGGACCGCAGTATTTATTGCGTTATGGACGAGGATACACAGACAGAGAAAAAAATACTTCCCTACAAGTGTAGAAAGGAAAAATAGTATTGTGAATTTTCAGTAGCACCATTGAATCGTGAGAGGCTTGTTACTACAGCTCATATTAACATTTTTCGACAGCCTTTGAGAAACGAAATAACCAATAATAATAATAAATTTATTGTCAAAAAAACAGTACAAACTGCGTATGACCACGTGGAGGGAAAAAAACTAATTTACTCTCCGGAAGCAAGCAAGGGACCATCCCATCAATTCCGATCAAGGGCCCTAAGGCAGAGGCGGATTCAAAAATTTCAGCAAAAGTTCCTAGATAAGATAAAAAGTTAGCTGCGAGTTATAATACTAATAGAATGTCAATATGTTTGTAATTTTAAGCAAAAAATTACATGTAAGTTATTATCGAACTATAGATTATTCTGAGTATAGTGCTTAAAAATTGAAATAACACTAAATTCACGATTTATTGTTACAATAGACCCGCCCCTAGACAAAGCCTAGAGAACCTGTATGATAAATCCGCCTCTACCCGAAGGAAAACCGGAGAAAAACCCGGGCCAGGATGGGGCTACAGAATTTATGTACACAAACGTGCCAATGTTGAGTACACATAAAACTAAATTAATATGAGCCATAAGACAACACAATCATGCAAGAAAATAGTTTTTGAAATTGTTATAAGTTGTTTAAAAAGTACTACAGCAATGGCGTGATAAAGCACAAGACGAATTTAACTTTTGTTAAAATCAATAAATTCTTTTACAGTGTAGAAGCACTGGTGCAGGAGGTAGTTTTTAACCGCGGATTTGAAGATATTCAATTTCATAATATCTTTTATATTCTTGGGCAGGGAATTATATAGAACGATTCCCGAATGGTATGGTCCCTTTTGGCAAAGAGTGGTTGACACTCTAGGGCGATGAATATTACTACTATTGCGTGTATAGTGTTCGTGAACGAGACTGTTTCGTATAAAGCAAGGGTGGCACTTCAGTAATTCGGACTTAACAAACACGACTGTTTCATAAATATAAATGCAGGGAAGTGTTAAGATATTTAATTCCTTGAATAAAGGTTTACAAGAGTTTCGGGGGTGAGATTTACAAATTATCCGAACTATCCTCTTCTGTAAGCTGAAAGTTTGAACCCAATCTCTAATCGAGTTACATTTAGTTGTAAAAGGCTGAGGTTATATTACCTCATAATTCCCATGAGCTCTTGTTCGTGAGAATTAGTTCAAGTCCGTTTGAAGTCGAAAAATGTAATGATGTTATGAGCGTCATTTTTATGTTGCTTCCTACCACCTCCAATTATTGCTTCGTATGCATTCAAAATATTTTATTTTAATCAGCTTTCATGCGACAAACAACTTCGTACATCAATGTTTTCCTTCATATGTAGTTCTTTCGTTTCATTTTGTCGTTTGATTTTACATATCTTGCATCCTAAACACGGACTACTTAACCAGAAAACGATAATCAGTAGTTTCTTCATGGTAGTGATTCTAATCGAATAGAATCCATCTTTCTTTCTTTCCAACTGAAATCTAAAACCTCCGACAATTTCGCATGGATACAATTTACACTGAGTTCGTACGATTTCCTACGTACAGTACTTCATTCGTACTGTTTCTCGCTAATTGTAGGACCAACATTCTGATGCAAAATAACGCCAGCTTAGTGCATAGGTAGAACCCAACAAGAACACAAATGAAAGCGGCGAAAATGCAAAGCGGAAGTTCATATTACTCCCGAAATTATGAGTGTAACATAACGTAGTATGGATCACATGAATGAGGACGTTATCCTATTCGGTGTTGCCGGCACTCAGCTGACTTCTCTAGCTCTCCTCAAGTCTACTGAAAAAAAACTGGAACCTTGCGAGCACGAGCTACACCGAGGTGGACTTAATGATAAAGTGACCTCGCTTTCGTGACTGCTCCAAGCTGATAAAACGTTCAATAACTCTAAATTACCTTATTTAACGTTAGCGTCTATTAATTTGTGTACACTAGGGGTCTACCGTGACGTCGCCATATTTGGTCGAAATCGCTTGAAGTCACCTTAGGCAACGTAAGCAACAGGCTATGAAAAAGGTTTGGAGCGAATTTGGGATGATTGAGAAATTACACGCTCAGAGGCTTCGGACGTCTCTGGCTATTCTCTACCTTCAAGACTCTATGCTTAGGTTACTTGCGCAGGTGTGCCGCTGGGATGCGCGTCATGGAGAGCCTGGGCGCCGGGCGAGCCCAAGTCCCAAAGCCGCAACCAGGACTGTGTGGCGTTGAGCACCGACCGGCGTTGGCACGTTCTCAAGTGTGGCGTGCGACGACCCTTCCTCTGTGAGATGCTTCGACGAAGTCGCAACGACACTCAAACGAAGAATCAGAATTCTCATTCAAGGAAAAGGAAAGATCAAATCCAATGAAATATTGAAAATGTTTTATATGGTATAAAATATCAGATGTCCCTCACTTTCCACTAAAATACGTCAATTACACACAACAGTATAAAAGTTTTATATTTAATAAATTATCAAAAACATTATGAAAATACATCTCATTTTAATTATAATTTAGATGTAATAATGCGAAATGAAATAATTGAAATGGGATATTAAAGTAACTAAAAATTGTTTTGACATCTTCCTGATTAACAACATTTGAGAAATAATCAACTGATTTAGAAATAACAGTAGTTACACCAAATAAACTAGAATTCACCCAAAAATTAAACGAAGACTACTGGAAAGAAACACCTTAAAAATATTAATATATTATATTAAAATCTGGGGAACAAAACTTTTTCTCGGTCAATTATTTCAAAAGTACATTATTAGGTGACTTTATATTATCAATACCGTCCATTCCATTTGTAATTTCTATTTTCTATTGTAATTGAAGCGAAAGAAAAAATTCAAGATAGTTCTAATTTGTTTTGTATCAAGGCAGTTGTAGTCAAAAGACAATAATTAGATGATCGAAACATTTATCACTTATTTTTCTTCGGGAGACATTAAAGCATTGTAAAAATCGAGTAACCGATTCTTTGGGTTGCATAATAGACATATTTTTAATATTCAAACGATATGAGACAACTCGCATTTGAGACAATTTTAATTTTTTTTTTTTTTTTCATTCCCAAACGACTCAATTCCCTGAATTTAATCAAAAATTTTTGATCAGTTTTCGAGATAAATCTGGAAAAACCAAACCAACCAAAAATACAATAGTAAAAAATCGACATTAACAAGAGCTGAGGTTGTATAAAAATATTAATACTTAAGTGATTTCTGTAAATATTGAACTACGTACATGAAATATAACAATTGCGAAAAGAACTCTGTGATTTCCCCCTAAAAAATTCCTATGACATATCATTTGTAACGCACAAGCGCTCGCAAAATAACGGAGTTCACTCAGAAATTCTATAAGTATGTCGTTTTAAAGAACTACCGTTTATTATGTTAATTGGTAATTCCTGCAAACAGTAAATATATTCATGAAATGATAAATATGGTTTTATTGGTTCTATATTTCAAGGTAGTTACTAATACAAAAATAGAATAAGAAGAAACTATTATTTGTCTTTGCTTATTAATGTTGCGAATTCCAACCTTATAACGCAAATACGTATTTCTTTTTCAGGAAACATGTTGAAAAATTGAAGAGTTTATTCGATTCACAGGAATAGTACATGCATTTGTAATGAAAGAATGAGGAACACGAAAAACAGAAAGATACGTTATGTGGACAGAATACGTTTTAAGGTAGTAGTAGCGTAGGTAGAATTAAATCACTAAAATACATAAAATCGGCATAAATATAGTAATATGTACTTATTGTGATTTCATATTTGAAAACATACCTCGTCGGCCATTTAAATGAGGTAATTGCAATTATAATTGATAATTTGCGTCTTATGGAGGAAACACTTACTTTCAAAAAAATACTAACTTTTAAAATATGAAAATGGAAGCTTACTTTGATTTGTAGTAAATTTTCCGTAGTAGTTTTTACATCACTCTTATCTATAGGTCACCAGACATTTGAGAAAGCTATTTAATTTTTTCCGAGGTGAGATGCATAAATCACAACTTAACTTTACATGCTGTTTTCTGCAGTTAATCTGACCGACACCGGTATTGTTGTTTTGTGTATTTATAGACCTCCTCAATCAGATCTTGACATATTTTTTCGGAACTTCGAAATTATTTTAAAACATATCACACATAATCTACTACATTTATCGTTATATGTGGTGATTTCAACATCGATTTTCTGAGTACGTCCGACTCTGCACGATTCAAGAATCTTGTCGACCCCTCCAACCTTATTGCTATCAGATTATCGTCTACAATGGAATCTCGTATTTCTCGGAAGTGTTTATCGCCGGATACAGCGATCATTCTGCTCAAGTATAGACTATTAAAAATAAATCAAAACCACTTTAAATCCATTACAAGTTTTCAAGAGAGTTTAATGACACAAATCTATCCATATTTATAAATTATTTGCGTGAAGAAACATGGAAAGATGTTTACAATTGCCAAAACTCCGACGACAAATTCAATGTATTTATCTCAATATTCCGAAAACATTACAACTCTAGCTTTCCCACAAAACGCAAGTTAATTAACACAAAGAAATACAATAGATGGATCACCCAAGGGATAAGAATTTCTTAAAAAGACAAAAGGTCGTTTATATATTTTTCAAAACTCTATAACCAACCACCCGAATTCCATGATTATTTTTGTAAAAATAAGATTATTCGAAAAGTAGTCTATGCAGCTAAAGTTATGGAAAACGACAGGCAGGTACTAAAATCGAACAACCGGATGAAATACATGTGGAATATTGTCAGAAATTACACGTCAACTTCTGAAAATCGCGATATTTCTCTACTACACGATGGCAAAATCGTATCAAATCATCAAGACATCGCAAATTTGTTTAATTCTTACCTCTCAGAAGTATGTCAAATAACGAACTCAATATATCCAAATCAATGTCCTCCAATTATATCCACCCACGTACCCAATTCTATGTTCACTTACGAAACTTACGCCAATGAAGTCGTGAGAATCATCAGCCCATTAAAAAACATTTTTTTCAGAGTTCAGAAGAGGATAGTTCGGATAATTTGTAAATCTCACCCCCGAAACTCTTGTAAACCTTTATTCAAGGAATTAAATATCTTAACACTTCCNCGTGTTTGTTAAGACCGAATTACTGAAGTGCCACCCTTGCTTCATACGAAACAGTCTCGTTCATGAACACAATACTCGCAATAGGAATTATATTCATCGCCATAGAGTGTCAATCACTCTTTGCCAAAAAGGACCATATCATTCGGGAATCGTTCTATATAATTCCCTGTTCAATAATATAGAAGATATTATGAAATTGAATCTCTTCAAATCCACGGTTAAAAACTACCTCCAGCACAGTGCCTCTACAATGTAANTTCAAATCCGCGGTTAAAAACTACCTCCTGCACCAGTGCTTCTACAATGTAAAAGAATTTATTGATTTTAATAAAAGTTAAATCCGTCTTGTACTTTATCACGCCATTGCTGTAGTACTTTTTAAATAACTTATAACAATTTCAAAAACTATTTTCTTGCATGATTGTTGTGTCTTATGATTCATATTCATTTAGTTTTATGTGTACTCAACTTTGACACAGTTGTGTACGTTAATTCTGTAGCCCCATCCTGGACCGGGTTTTTCTCCGTTTTTCCTTCGGGTAGAGGCGAATTTCTTACACAGGTTCTCTAGGCTTTGTCTAGGGGTGTGTTTATTGTAATAATAAATCGTGAATTTAGTGTTATTTCAATTCTTATATTTTTAAACACTATACTCAGAATAATCTATAGTTCGATAATAATTTGTACATGTAAATTTTTTGTGTTAAATTACAAACATATTGACATTCTATTAGTATTATGACACGCAGCTAACTTTTTATCTTATCCAGGAATTTTTGCTGAAATTTTTGAATCCGCCTCTGCCTTAGGGCCCTTGATCGGAATAGATGGGATGGTCCCATGCTTGCTTCCGGAGAGTAAATTAGTTTATTGTCCTCCACGTGGTCATATGCAGTTTGTACTGCTTTTTTGGCAATAAATTTATTATTAATTTATTAAAGAAAACAATTATTATTCTCAGATATTTGACTAACGTGGAGTGCTGGTCCCATCTTAATTACTGAAATAAATACATAAATTATCAAAACTAGTTTAAATCTGCAAATGATAATGCAGAGGGCAAGGAACGGCTGTATCTTTCAGAAGCACACAAGAAATTATTTCGCATTTTCTGCAAAATGAACCTGTATTGGAAAGCTTGAGAAATACCGTACGGGGGGTGGGGGTTGCTACAGAGTTGTTAGTTTATATGGTCTTTAAAAAATACAATATAAAGATTGTAACATTTTATTACACCTTTGTAAGCTGAACTGGCTAATGCAGATAATTAATATTCCTTTCAATTACTTTTCAATAATAATTTTTTACTTTAATGTACAGTGAATAAACATTTACCCAGTATTTATAATAGTAATACTTCATATCTGTTTTCAATCATTGCACTATTACGTTATTTTTAGCCAGTATAAGAATTATGTTGTAAAAAAAGTTAGTAGATACGATAACGGTAAACGACGCCAGATGAATTACAAAGAAAACGAAAAATAGAGGACAAACATGCATGACAGGACACAAAGATAAGAGAATAATTGAAAGAAAAAACTTTAGAATTACTACATGTACACGAAAGAATTAGAAGCTAGGGGATCTAAGGACGTATTGAAATGAAGGATAAAATGGGTGGTTCCTGCAGTGTTTCCCGTTCCAACCGATAAAATTGCTAATTGTTTACTTCTGAACGAATGAAAAGATAAAAACTTTTTAGTCCCTACCTACGTCCGTCTTTGCTTAGCGCTGGTGATCAAAAGATTTTCTTTCATGTCCAGAGAAGATTCACGAATGTTCTTTACTATGTTTGTAACTGAAATGTTAATAGTACTTACTGATGAATAATGAATTTTATACTTCTGTCGCTGGATTGGTTGGGGTCGTCTTCAGTTCGATTTGGTCCTCCAGAGAATTTCTGTTGAAAAGGATATTAGGGTATTACAAGAGAATGAGTATGGTATTAGTGTAATATCGCTATTCATTATAACTTCCTATCCTTGACTTCCATCTTGGATGTCACTAATGCTTTCTGTTGTCCATACTTGGAAGCATAGACATCCGCCATTAGAGAGTACAACAGCAGCTACCAGACTGTGTTCGATGTTTCTTGGCGGTAGAGTTAATCTTTAAATTTACTAGAAAACATGTGAACTGAAGAACAGAATGTTCTTATGCGCTGTAGTTAATTGTTCATCCCCTTCTTACCTTCTCACGGCCATATTCTTTGCTGCGCCGAAGGTGATATAGAATGAATGGGCTCCCAGTTCTTTAATATTTTTCATGGCTTCTATCATAACAAAACTGGTTTGTAAAACGAATTACTCAAAATGTACCATGATGTGAAAAAATACGAGGCAATGCCTCCAACTCTACAGAACAATCACCTGAGCGAAGTGAAAAGGGACCCCCACCGCACATCGTCTCTTTCGCCTTATAACGATCAAGTCGAAATCCCAGACCCTCCGGTTTCAGGTTAGATCTCTAATTAATCCAATCAAGTCTTTTGGTGAGTATTTATGAAGGTTCCGTGAAGGAACAGAATGTGTGGTAAAGAACAGAGGTAATGAAATTCCATAATTATTTTCGTAAATATAAGACCATTCTCCGAAAAGTAGTCTATGCAGCTAAAGTTATGGAAAACGACAGGCACATACTAAAATCGAACAACCGGATGAAAGCCATGTGGAATATTGTTAACAATTACACGTCAACTTCTGAAAATCGCGAAGAAAATGTTTCTTTACTAAACAATGGCAAGGTCGTGTCAAATCCTCAGGACATCGCAAGTTTGTTTAATTCTCACTTCTCAGAAGTTGGTAAAATAACGAACTCAATATATCCAAATCAATGTCCTCCAATTATTACCACCCACATACCC
>NNCF01126077.1:281539-317687 GCA_002313205.1 Laupala kohalensis | reverse complement strand
TTTTATCTTATCTAGGAATTTTTGCTGAATTTTTTGAATCCGCCTCTGCCTTAGGGCCCTTGATCGGAATTGATGGGATGGTCCCTTGCTTGCTTCCGGAGAGTAAATTAGTTTTTTTTTCCCTCCACGTGGTCATACGCAGTTTGTACTGTTTTTTGACAATAAATTTATTATTATTAAACAGAAGAACAAATTTTAAATTTACAAATTAGAACAGGAACTAATACATTTTGAGGTCATATCTCTTATGTGAAACGATTTTCAAGCCTTTGGTAAGAAATTCTGCGGAAAGAAGCAATAAAACAAAATTGCTTATCAACTCAATTCGCAAACAAATCTTCAAGAATAAGACAAGGAACCTTATTCGCCTACAGAAGGTGACAGATTTTAAATATTAACATATCTTCATGTGGTAACTGAAATAATTGCAGCAAGTAAAATGGATTAATGGTTTTGTTGGAAATAACAAATAATTATTGAGGCGTCAATGTGATCACATTTAATTTTTTTTCCCTTTACTACAAACAAAACAATCACCACAAAAGATTACTCGCAAAATATCATAACATCATGTTTTGCCAATAATACTCATGAAAGCAAAGGCAACTCATTTTAAATTCAGATGGGAATGGAGAACGAAAAATTCAAAATCATCCCTAACAAAACCATTATTACATTCATAGCAATCATTTAACGCTGAACCACCAATTACTGCGCGTACAAATTTTTTTTAAATTTCCACTTACTTAATAACTTGTTTTTCTCATACGATATCCTGATTGTCATAAAGAGAATGATTTCAGAATAACGTACTTGACACTACAAAACTGCAACCGCGTAGACCTATGAACAAAGAATTAAAAATGTTCGTGTTTGTATATTGAATCCCATTGGCATGATAATCTTGCGAGTTCTTACCTTCATTTTTATAAAATTTTGTATGAAAATACTTTTTCAAGTCACCTCGTTCATCTAGTAAATTGTCGGTGTTAAACAATCTCGTGCTACGACGTTGAGTCTGGATATCTTTATCACGTTCTCTTTCGTATTTTGCTGAAAGGTTTCGTCTTAATTTGTACCTTAATTAATAAAGTCTGTATTACTGGAACATCGAATACAGAAAAAAAGTTAATTTTTCAAGTGATCCAGCTCGAACTAATTCATATAACGCGCTCGCTTGGAGTGAATGTTGAAGGAATCCGCTAGGAGCACTGCTATCGTTCATACATTGGTATATCTCCTCAGAAGAGTAATATGCAGTGTATGCAGTCATATGCCAAGTTGACAGCTTACCTGTGCGAAGTAAACAAACCGTGGTGAACGAGGACCTGAATGTAGTATGAGAACTGAGAGCTACTGGAACTTCGTTCTGAAGAATATCGACCGATATTATGGACTTAAACAAAATGATACTCTTCTGATTCAACAGGGTTAACAACTTGAATAACATTATGGGTCAAGGGAGAAGCCAATTCACTGAAGAAGAATTGCAAGACTATCAAGTAAATTCTTGTAGCTATTGTTTTTATGGTAATGTGTGCTAAATCACATCACAACATTTACTCTTTTTGTTTCTAGGACCTAACATATTTCACCAAAAAGGAAGTTCTTTTGTAAGTTGTATGTTTAAATAATATGAGATTTTTTAATGATATTTTTGAGGTACTATAACTTGGAATTCTTTCAGTGCTCATCAAAAATTTAAAGCTTTGGCTCCAGAAAAGGTGGGACACAACAAAAATGCAAAGTTACCTATGAACAAGATTCTACAGTACCCAGAATTGCGTGTAAACCCATTCGGAGATCGAATATGCCGCATTTTTAGCTCAAGTCATGACGGAGATTGCACATTTGAAGATTTTTTGGATATGATGTCTGTATTTAGTGATGCTGCTCCAAAAGCTGTCAAAGCAGAGCATGCATTTAGAATATTTGGTTAGTTTAGTGAATTGTATTCATTTATTTATTTATATTTACTTATATATTTATATATATTATTTATATTTATTTATATTTACTTATATATTTATATATATTATTTATATTTATTTATATTTATTTATATATACATACATACATACATACATACATCAATGCTGACAAGTTGTTGAAGTTGCTACTACAATAAATTTGTTAACTAAACTCTTATATTTTAAACAACATAATTTTTATCTGGTTACACACCGAGCATAATACTTAATTTTAATTTTCAATAATACGGCTGTTATCTTAAATGCAAAAAAATAATCCTTAAAACTTAGTAATAAACACAGTGCGAATAAATTCATGTAAGATCGAATGAGATAGAGGAAAATTAGCTGCACAATCCTAATTCATGAAGGCAACTTACTTCGTTCCAGTCGTCTTTCCTTATTTTGTGTGAATAAATTTTTATTTTTGTTTATAATAACTGCAATGAAGTAAAAAATGTGTACCTATGAAGCCAAGTAATGTGAGTATTGTAATCATATAAATGAGAAACATATTAGAAATATTTTCATTTCAGTTTCAAAATATTTGCTCATCCCCTCTCTTTGTATTAAATCAATCAAAATCTGAATGCATCTTCATAATGTTAAGAATTCAGGATTAAGTTTTGCTTCAAGGCATAACACAAACATTGTTTTGTTCCCCTGTCGAACAAGTTCAGGATGTTATTTAACTCTACAAATATCAATTCACCTTCTCTGTTGGCAACATTGTTTTAATTTCTCGAAATGTCAAGTGAGCAACTAGTATGATTTTTCTAATTCTATTTCTTTGAGACGTAAGTAGTTGTTTGAAGAGGATTTGTTTAGTACATTTAGCTATCACTTTGTTCCAACTGTCTTAATCTTTTTCATATAAAATAAGAGTATGAGTCTAGACAAGTTACCAGGGTCTAAATGTTTAAGACTAGATCATATACAGTTTTGATTATCTGTTTAATTTACTGTTTGACTTTCATCTTTACATGTCATGCCTTACGTCTAAGTTTGCTAAAGACTCATTCCTTTCTACTTACTGGAAGTACTTTACAACTCCCACAAAGTAGAAAGTAAGTTTTACTTTGATTTCAAGATGAGTAAATAAATAAATAAAGACTTACGACCTTTTGATGGATGATTAAGATTTATTTTGCACTTTATTTTATCGTAATCTTCCATCAAAGGTAATATGTCTTCATTTATTTATTTATCTTGATTAAATAATGAACGGTAATAAGAGAAAACCTTGAATTTCTTTCATTTAGACTTTGATGGAGACGACATGCTGGGTGTAACTGACTTGCGTCAAGTTGTTGACCGTCTTACAGGTCAGCAAAGACTAAGCGAACAGGATATGCAACATTTGATTCAAAATATTTTGGATGAAGCAGATCTGGATGATGATGGAGCTTTATCTTTTGCAGAATTTGAACACATTATATCAAAGTCATCTGATTTTGCCAAGTAAGAGAAACTGACCATTTTCAGTGGGTTCTAATAATCCATGTATTTGAATGAATAGGCAATTGAATTTTGTTTAATGTAAATAACTAATGACATTTTTCTTTCCTAACAAAATATTGCACTGTATTTTGACATTGATTTCATATGTACTTATCAGGTCTAGAAAGGTAGAAAACAAAGGGTACTATTTAGTCTAAGATGCTAAAATAGTATAATACCTTACAGAATCTAATTCCTAAGTAACATATAATCTGCTAGTTATCCAGGAGCAAGCTTACCAGACAAGATCTTTCATCCAAATAGCACAAAGTAAGAGAGAGAATAATTACATGTAAGCTAACAAGATTAGATCAAGAGGACAATATATTCTTTTTCAAAACTACCTATTTATTTATGTACTATGTCTTTTGGAGAGGTTCAGGCCATGAGGCCTGCTCGTCTACCTAATCGTGGGGCTTGGGAAAGGGAATTTGGGTTGCCCGGGAACTTAAAGTACCTAACAGACATTAATCTGGAGTAGGTGAGGGGAAAATCTCGCCTAGTTCAGCCAAGCAGGGATTGAACCTAAACTCCATCGCTCAGTGGGATCGTGGAAGCAAAGAAGCTACCATACACCGCTGTCAATACTTTATTTTTTTAGATCTGATCAGGACACGAAGAAATCAATGTGACTTGTTACTTCTTACCAGTTGCTCCTTCAATTATTAATACTATGGATAGGAAAGTTTACATTCATTAAATTTATATCCATATATTTTAAGCTGCCTTTGTATTTGTTACAGTGCTTTCAGGATTCGCCTGTAGGTTCTGAAATGGGAAGAAAATTTCCAACCAGAAAATGCACAATACAAAATTTGAGTCACAGCTGAAAACTTCTTGAGAAGAGTATGTCAATATTGTCATGATTGTCTTAGTTTGTAAAGAAATATGTGCCAAAGATAACAATCAGTATTTTTACTCGCATACTAATTTAGATTTCAACACATATTTCACAATGTTAACTTAGTTCTTTTGAAATGATGGTTGATGTTATTCCAGCTTATTCAGAATGGTCTGACCAAACTAATGTTTCATTAATGAAGTTCGTATGGAATGTATTAAAATTTGGTACTATTACTTAGGGGATATGATTTTGTCCCTGCATTGTATGCTCAACTAAATTATTTTGAGGCCTACTTTATTTTCTCATGAAAGGAGATAGTCAATAAGATATTAACTTCAGGCATTTCTCCTTTATAAATGTAAGTACCAAAGATATTTTAGATCTGAATAGAAGACTGGGTTACCCACAACTGAAGTTTCACACAGCACAATTTTATATTTACATAAGGAAGAAAAAGTATAAAAACATAAGATTGTGTTTATTCATATTTGTAAGGCTTAAAAACTGTTCACATTGTATATTTCACATGGCTGTGGTCCTATGTCAATGTTTAAATCCTTGATAATATACATTTTGACAACCTGATCTCTTGATAAATTTAACATTGAAATGAGTCCACAAGCCATTTATGTTAAATATTTAGTACAAAATACACAATCTGAAACTTATGGTCTTCTGAAATCATTTCCAGTACAAAATTGACTTCTGAAAATTTCTTTAAGCACCCACACATCTCCTGATTTCCTCAAAAGAAAACATTATGATTGAAGATAACCTCTGCAAAGAAGAGATTCAATATTACAAGTAATTCTTAAAACTGATTAAACAAAATGAGTAGAGTAAGGTATACTCACGGAAGCTTCATTCTCATGAATATCCAACATGTAAAAAATGAAACCAATATGCACAAAAATCCAACCGATATAAGGAGGATACGATTCAATTTAGGAGTGGACGGGCTGTGAGTGTGGTCCAAGACGACAAAGCCAAGACCTCCCATTGTAAATAGGAAACTTGATGCCAGACCTTCCATAATGTATTGGCCATTTACACGGTATGGCATAAATGCAACCTGTGTGAATAAAGAATATTACAAAACGCAATTTTGATACTTATTACTTAAATTATTTAAATACTCAATTACAAAGCTTTTAGTGGAAACTTACAGGTCTTGAATGCCCATGTTCATCGGTTGTTGACCCTACACTAGGTGGCTCCACTATAACGTCGTAAATAATTCCTGCAAATCAAAATAGGGAATTAAATACCACCCCCAACAATTAAATTAGCGCTATCAATTAATTCTAACCTCCAGTGACCATGAAGTACGACAGAAGCACTAATGAAAACATAACCATGGCTGAGGGTTGGTGTAACCATGATGGCTTCTTAATTTTCAAATTTGGTACTTCAAGCACTTTATAAGGCAAGCTGAAGAGAAATTCCATTTCGGAAAATGTACTCGCCCTACCGGTCTAACATTCACAACGTGTATGTATACTACCCACTACCCCTCCCACTCTAGACAGCCGCTAGCTCAGCGACGGCGAACAGCGGGGCATTCGTTGGCAGGACGTGATGTCACGGGTAGCATCAATGTACACGAATCGTCTTATCGATGCGAGTGCCTGGAGCGGCCTGGAGTGACATTAAAGTGCCAACACGTCATCGTGAGATAATAATTCTTAATTAATTTGAAGAAGAAAAAAACAGGTAGTGAAAGGAAATTACGAAAAGAATAATCGACTTGGCGAAGTCGATCAATCGTTTAGATGTTAATGGAGGGTTATCAACCGCAGTGAGCCGCAGAGAACTAATTTTCTTTGCAAAAAATATTTTTTCGAGAAATGTACGCATTTTTGTGATCGATAAAACTAAAATTCCTTCGGGACTTGGTGTGTACAACTAGAGACCTTCTTATAAGACTTGCATGTAGGTCTCTATGTACAACCAGCGAAAGATACCGTACGTAAGGATTGAAACAATATTTAAGAGAATCCATAATCAGGAGCGAACTGGGGTGGGGGCAGAGGGGTCGATCCGGAGAATAAGATATTTTACGACGGAAGATAATTAATACGTTACTTATTTTTCTAATGTTCTTTAGTTTTCGAAAGAATCAACGTAAATCATTTAATTAATTAAATCTCCTAAAATTAATTAATCTAATAAACAATAATGAAAATTCTAATAATATTTTCTTGTAAAACGAAGTAAGTTTGATTACAATACAAATTGTGTAAATACCCAGGTAACATATAATAAATAGCAAGGAAATAGCAGCGCCTAAAATAAGAGGCAGACGGAGGGTTTGCTACGTGTGGGTGTCACGGGCATGGAGAAAGAATCGGAATCTTAATCTTACAATCACTTATACGGTGGTCATTGGAGAGTGCTATCCAGTATTGAAAATTACAGAACAGAGGAGCCTCAAGGCGGTGTCCTCAAAGCAGCAAATAGTGTTAGAAGTCCTCTACTCCTGAAGCAATTCTGGTACGATGCATTACATTACATTGAAAATCAGTGGAGCGATCATGTGAAGGAGAGCAAATTCTGAAATTCAGAGTATCGTGTACGAGTTCGTTAAGTTTAGGAAACCCTGTCTACGATCCACTTTCCGGGAGGTCCGGGGATTCTCCCCCGGAATTTTTTTGAAAATAAGATTGAAAACACGTCTTTGAATTATCTGAAGACATTTATATTTCTTACAGATTATATGTTTCTAGGGGGAAAAAAGTGTAATTATCATTACATTTACATTCCCCCTCCTTATGTAAAACCATTATATTTCTTTACATTTTAAGTTATTTATTAGATAAACAAGTATATAATTTTATTTGGAGGGTGTCTTGAGACAAAGAACAACCCCCCTTGCTACACCACTGATCTATAGTTGGATATTCTTATGGTTATTGAGTCAACATTGCTCATGCTTGGTCTAGCCGAGTATTATGTTTAGTTATGATATGGAATCATTTGATGTTGCTAGAAAAACACGTAATAATTTTTGAATTTTATATAATTTGCATGCATGTTTAGTCTGTAAAAATTGAGTACATGTCGAGATATAGAAACTTAAAACTGAAGTTAATGTGTGAAAAATAAGCCAATTTTTCTCATTAATCCTCCAAGGGTCTTACATCTAGTAAGTACGTGTTTGGCAAACACGGGGCCCCGAGCTGAGTCTGGCATTACTTCCACTTACTTTGTGCTAAGCTCCTTCCTTTCTCTTTCCTGACCTATCTTGGTCACCTCTTGTTCTTTTCGATCCCGACGCTATTAGGGCTAGGGTATCTTACATTTCCTCATTTTTTGTCCTTAATGTTTTGAGGTGTGTTGTAATTCAGGAGGGTTTTTAGTGGGTATGGTTGAGTCATTCGGCGAGTCCCACACGTCTCCCCACATCTCATGTTGGCTCTCCCAAGTGTGTAACTGAATTGTCCCTACCTGTACAAGTTTTTAGGGCTCCAATGACCTCGATGTCGACAAGCTGCAAAGCTAACCCCCTCCCCCACAAAAAAAACTCATTAATAACAATTTATTCTCTATATCTTGAATATTTTTTAGATTGAAATTTTATATTAGTCAAAATTTTTTTTGTCATATTCAAGCAAATAAATAGTATTTTTAATACAGCTATATCATTCCTTTTCATTGAAGTTATTATTTTTTTGTGTATGTAGATGTTCTCACTTCTCAGTAATGAATTTAGACAAGATAAAATTTCAATGCAGTGCCCTTATGAAATATCACGCACCTTTCCTAGGATATGATACACCCAGAAAAGAAAAAAAAAAGAATGACAATGTTTTATTCTGTCAACAAGAGAACTAGTGCCAATGAAAGGCCAACTCCTCTCCCAAATGAATAAATCAGGTATATTATAAGTTCATAAAACACTTTTTCAGAAAAGAGAAGAACAATAATAGTTGTCCATTACATTCTACATTAGTCTAAAGATTTAGAGAAGGGGCTGATAACAAGAGGTGCATCCAGGATTTGAGTTTAGGTTGGGGAGGTGATCTTCCTGGGAACTTTATATAAGATTGCCGCAAATGGATGGATTTGAAGGCTATTTGAAAGAGATTTCAACACATTATTTAATGTGTTCTGGTATTAATAACTTCAACAATTTTTTTTTTTCAATATCAAACACTTAAATTATAGATTTTTGAGATGTAATAAAATTTACTATCATTACGTAATGGCCATCAAAAGAAATATGGCATAAATCTTATGAGTGTTGTTATAAATATTAATTTAACACTAACTTGTAAGTTGTTAAATTTTATATCATAAACTAAATATTATTGGTAATAATTCTTAACCTATTACTAAAAATAATTATAATTTATACTTATGTCATTATTTATAGCAATAGGGTAATAATACCAACCTACTAGTTGGGACATTTGCTTTGTATTCCAAGTAATGTTTATGTTTTTATTCTTTTTAGTAAGTTTCATTTCAATATAGCCTACTTTCTACATTATTTAACTGAGAACTGATCAAATGGTGCTAATACAATTAATGACCTGCACTTCAGGGTAAAAATGATATTTCAAGTGATAGCATAGAGAGGATTATGAATTAAGAATAAGAATGATATTATGTGAAAATGTCACTCCATTTGAACTTTTGTTCTGAAGTATTATGAATCAGAACTGAAGTAATAAAAGAAGTGATATTTTTGTTTGAATATAAGAATTCTTAATGTTGAAGTTGCTGAGAATAAGTTGTAACAAGTTGGAGTAAAAATTGAGTTCAAAGGATTTTGGACCTATAATTTCAAAACTAGAAGATAGACATTATACAATGCTCACAAATGACACAAATAAAATTATTTTTATCCAAGTATCTTTAAAGAATAACGACTTTCTATATTATTAAAAGTTGGTCACAAGTTGCTCCATGAACACAAATCTCTATCATTCAAGAAAGTAAGTTTATAGGATTTGATAAAAATCCATGACATACTACGAAGACCCCACACTTGAAAATTATTTCCTTTTTCATTAATGGTTGAAAAGACCTAAGTTAATTAAAGTAATAAATACAAGAAAATAGAATAATATGAAACCAATTTAAAACAAGAAATGAGATCAAATTTTAGTTATTCTTAAAAAATTATAATTTTGTGGTTTGGATACAATACAACAAATTTAGTGGAAAATATTTTGACAGTATATAAGTACATTAAACATTAGAATCAGATATTCTTTAAAATAATGAACATAAATTGTGAATCCCGTTGTTTGCTTCAAATCCTTAATATTTTTTATAATTAAACTCTAACCAGTCTTGTTAATTGGAAGCACTACTCTACAACATAATAAGGAAGTCCCTATAACATTTTCAACAAGAATTTCCAGCAATATAAGTAGGCAAAATATAATAAGTGAATAATAAAATTATGTCATAGATTTGAGTGGGGATAAAATTCTATCAAATGCATTATTCTTCATCATAAATCCATGTACAATATTTAGAGTATAATTTTAAAAAAATGTAGACAATAATTTACGTCAAATGTAATACATTTTTTTCTACAATTATTCACTACAAAAGGCAAGTAACATGGCTTTCATCAATTTTTGAAGTTTAAATGGTGTGAAGTATATACAAACTTTGAATTTAAACTTTAACTATGCCAATATTCTTAGTAAGCGCTGCATGATTTGATATCGCTGGAACTACACAATTGAAAATGAAAATTGGAAGCAGTATAAAACAATACATCCTTATATAAATATTTCATAATCATGTTTATAAGTCATTTATAGTACTTTTATGACAAAAAATTGAAAACTAAATATTTATTGTAATTTAAACCACAATCTAAACATTTATCAAAACAAGCAACTAATATTCAATTAAACATTGATGTTACATACAATACATTCACATTATTTGTCTTGTTTCAGTTCAATGCATTTGATAATGCACTCATTAGTTATTAGATGTACCTATGATTTCATGGAAAATAATTACATTATTTAAATTAAATATTTATAAGAATTAAATTAATAGAATAATATACACAATTTAACAAACAAGAAATTATTTTTAACAAAAGATCACATTTTATTCTTCATTAAATGATATCAATCCTCTGGAATGTATTTTTTAAGCAATATTTGATTTCCCCTTTCTCAATGTTTTTCCTCAACAGTTGCACCTCACAAATATTTCTCTGAATAGTCTGAAGCCATTTCTCACAAAAATAAAAATAGTAGTCTATACAAAGGGAAACATTGCAAATCAAGAATTCCATTCAAAACATTTTAAATCATACAATAACAATGTAAACCTAGCTGAAATACAAATCAATGTTTTGACAAAAACCAAAAGATCTTTCTCTCACATGTTTTCCTTGAAAAAGTATTTATAACCAATATATTTAAACTATATTACTCTCTCATCAATTTTCCATCCATACATCCCAAACATTGTGTAAGAAAAATTGTGTAAAACCACATGAAATATGCATTTGAAATAACATATTAAAGTCATTTTACAGACAGTTTTAAGCTCCACTTAAAACAGTCATTCACACAGCAACTGTCAACAAAAGGCCATTTACAAAGGAGGCTTTTTATTTAAGATGCCATCAAAAGGACCTCTTGGGCAATTTTAAGAATTTTGGTAAAAAATATAATAATATAAATTGTAATTTCATTTCTTCTACACATTGCACCTATAAGACTAAGAAGCCTCCTTTGTAAAATTTTGTATTAAAGCTAATAAATACACTTTTCCTTCATAACAATATTTGTAAAACAGACATTTAAACTTAAAAATTTATCATGATTAGTTACCAAATGTCAAAATGTACTGTTTTTTTAACAACTGGTCATGTCAGCATTCCATTATATATTACAAACCGGGGCCCAACTGGCCCACTGAAAAACCCTGTAATTGCCAATTTACTGTTAGGGTGATCAAAATATATTAATAATTATCATTGTTAATCATCCAGTTTAAATTCAATATGAATTTTAAATTTCAATTATTCTTAATAATTAATTTACCTGTTAAAACTGTTAATACAAAAATGTAAGTCAAAATATTTAAATAGTATTTTTGTGTATTGAAATAAATATTTATACTTGAACAAAATATGAGACCTAATTATGATGGTTACATCCTTAATATTGTCACTGCTAACCATTATTTTAGTACGTTCTTAGGACATGACAATTTCATACTGGAGTGTTCTAAAATGATGCTTGTTTATATATTTAAGGATGAAAATGAGAATTTCAAGTTCCAAAAAATACTTGGAGCACTTATAAGACAATAAACTTGTCACAAATTTTCTTTATAATTAACACTTCAGTATTACATTATCTGAGAACCTTTGCTTTTTTCTCCAAAACAATGTTACATAACAGATTTCAAACATTGAAATGAAATATGTCCCAAGAATTATGATGTGTATTGCAGGACATAAAATAAAAATGAGAAAGGGTTAAGAATCCTGAAAAACTTACATGGAGTTCTGATGAAACTCTTGAATAGTCTGAAAATATTTTACATCACAAGACAAGAATCATGTGGCCAGCACATCACTCCAGCCAAAAAGTTTCATAATAAATGTAGTATTTAAATTTAGAAAATATAAGAAATAATTGATTTTCTTAAGTCGTTTATCATAGTCAAGAACAATTCATTCACTGAATAAGTATGTAAAAAACATTTTAATTATAGTGAAACTTCTCTATAATGGACACTGATCGGACCTTAAAAATGTCTGCTGTTGAAAAGTGTCTGCTTATGGGAAACAAATGTGTAGCAACATCATAATGTAAATTGATGTAATAAGTAAATCTTAAAAATACACCTTTAGTTTCGAATATTCACAACAAAACCAATGGACAGATGTTTCTTAGATTAAAACTAACACCCTTCACAAAAAATAGTTTGTACGTATCTCCTGCATTTTTTCCCCCAATCTTACTGTACAGTGCTCTGAGAGAAACATGTTCAACATCTTCATTTAAAGAAAAAAATGTATTAGCAGTATCTATTTATAGGTGCAGCTTCACCACATACATATTGTAGAAAATTTTATGCCGTAATCTGAACTTGTTTATGTATTTGATTAACTAAGATAACTTCACCGTTTTTGTACCTAATTAGATAACTTTTCCATTATGGTACCATACATGGCATTTTAGTATCTTGAGCACAGCAGAACAATTCAAAAGACATCTGATCAGTGACAAGTTCTAGTGTATTAGGAAGATACATCAATTGCTGGTGTTCCTGTGTAATTTGCATTTTTTAAGCAATTCAGTTTACCCATTCTAGAGAATCTTTCCCCCAGAAAATCGCCCAGGAAGTCTGTCTGCGTTTGTTATAGAGAACATTAGTTTTCCAGAATTATCAAATAACACAAATTCTATAGGAGTGGGATGTGCAATGAAGAAGTGTCCTAGAGATATGAAGGTTAAGGGAAGTTTCACTGTAATATTAACAGAAGTAATATATACATACACAAACCTGAAGATTCTGGATATTGTTAAATGAGCACTAGCCTAAAGTGAAAAAATTGAGAAAATGCTATTAAATAAGTTTTACTGTATAATCTCCATTCATACCTTACTGGAAATGTTAAAGCAAATGTCATATCAATCATTTTTCTTTCTTTTAACCAGCCAACAAAGAGACATGTGGCAATCATCAAAATAGGGTTCTGTAGATACCCACACATACCACTTCTGTGGAATACACAAAACAAATTTTCATTTTCAGCAACTAAGTGGTTAATGTATTGGCAAGGTTTGAGACTGCACACCATTTGCTCAACTTAGAATAACAAATTTAAAAAGCATGAAATATATTCAACCTCTTTATGTAAATATATGAATTTCTTATTTTTTTAAACTGACAATTCTATTTATTATAACAAGACTTCACTTCAAAGAAATCTTGGTAAAATAAGAACTATTTGAAGTTGCCCAGTGATTTAGAGTGACAAGAGTAAAACCAAGAATATCTCACAGTTTCTACAAAAATGTCACCACGAACTCGCTACTAAGGAAAATTAAATACAAAATTATTTTCTACAAAATATAAAGAAAATAACAGTAAAGTTTAAATTGAAGACAATATGCTATAGAAGGATTCCGAATAAATGATTGACACACAAGAGTAGATAAAGATAAACATAAAAAAAGGGTATAAAGATAGAAAATTACAGAAATATGAATAATAAATAATTGCCACGGGTGATTTCCATGCCAGTCACTTGACAGAGCTGTTTACCCTTTGTTGTCACACAATTGTTCTTCAAGCACACATTTGTCCCAATTTACATGACAACATTCCATTGGAGGAAAATAACTGTTACTCTTGAACATGATCAGAATGACATGTTTTCTGAAGCTTGTGAGAAATCCACGGGTTGTAAATAATATTTTTAATTTTACACTTTATTCAATTCAAACTGTCCTATATCAGTAACATTGATGTTATTAACTTTTGCACCACTTGTTGGGGTAGCTGCCTATTTCAGCAAGTCAAAATGCATCATGAGGAATTCTGATTCAAGCAGTATTCAAATTTGCCTTAACATCACAACCATAATCAAATTCAAATTGTCGTAAGACGGGTAATACTTATTTGTAAAATTAATCTAGCCCATTTCACAACATCTGGCCCTCTACATCAGTCTATCCCAACTTACAAAAAATTATAAAACTTTATTAAATGACTCTAAATGATACTCCAATGCATACTTAATAATATGTTTGGAATAACATTGTACTTAAATCACTTTGAAAGTATTGTATTGTCTGGTAAAGCTTCACTGTCCAAAAAGTACCATACAAACAGATTAATTTATGAGAAATTTAAGAAATTGCATAGTTACAGCAGAAGTTTATGTACTTCTGAACTTGTAACCTGTTTAGGTGTTTTATTATCAAGATTAAAAACTTTAGGAGTAAGAAATAGTTTTAAAATTTACTGAACACATTTGAAATAGTCTCTTCGAGATGATCATCGATTGTTCAATTACATAAAAACAAGATAAAAAATACCACTACAGATTAAAGCACTAATGGAAAAATACATCAACTTCCTGAGATTATGTTATTCTTTCCATTCAGCAATGCCGCTGAAGGTTTCAAAGAATTTCTGATAAGGATATCATCTTCAATATTTTATCTCGAGGTCCTTTCTACACAGACAAATTATCTTGAAGAAGGCAGAAAATTATGAAACTAAGCAAGAATCATCACTTCATTTAGGACGAATTTTTTCGTAAGTAAACATCTGTCCCTTTTCTAAATCAAGAGTTCTTTTTCTCACACCATGGAATATTTCAAGAGCATATTCATATAGTTCATTTTCCATGCGCCAAACACGAGATTTCTGAATTAGAGCTACTGTGGCAGGAGAAGGATCAATTTTTTGGGCTGTTCGTCTTAGGTGAGATTTATTACCTACAAACATTAAGTTCATATTGATCATTACTTTAACACAAACATAAAACATTATCACAAACAAATAATTAAGATATACAACTCACTGGATTCATAATGAGCAGCTGCACCATGAAAGAAATTCGGTAACGTTATCTCAAGAATTTTAACAAAATCTGAAAGTTCTTCTGTGATCCCAACTAAAAAGTAATGGTTCAACAAATTCCGCTTTGCTTCCGACAAGGCCCATTCACTACCTGGTTTCCTAAAATCAGGAGGAGGGATAAATGAACTATGACAACATTTTCATTATTTCACCAAATCTTCATCACATTTACAGTGTTTTTCTCACCAGCATTCAGGAGCATGGCCACAGAAAAATGGTATTTGAAGCCACATATTATTAGGATCACAGTCAGATTCACCCAGCTTCACACACTCATCAAAAGTCTAAAAAAAAAGAAAAGAAAGATAACTACGAAAAATGTCAGAAATGAAGTTCTAGATAAAGAAATATTTTAATTTTGGGGTACCATTTTGTCACCATGTTTCCTCCTTACTAAGTACGGACGAAAATCATCACCATACCGTAAAAAATAGTAGTAAGAAACAAGCCGATCCAATGGTTTCCGTATTATATTAATATATATTGGGCGCCAACTTACTCCAAATCTACAACAAAATTTAACAGTTGTTAAAATATAAAAATGTAAAATACAACAATTGCAAACTATAGTTTTCTTATTAAAAAACAGCAACAGTCATTTTCAAGAAAACAGATCAGCTTACTTTTCAAAGTCAACAAAAGCCATGTGGCCATGATACAATGCTGGTTTAATAGAATGCCAGTAAGAAATGTTGTACACGAACTTCAGTTGATTGGCAAGAGTTAGTACATGCATATTTCCAGTGACATTGATATGAAGTACGTGAAAACCATTCTTTTTACAAATGTCATACGCAACTCCCATAAAACTTGTTGATGCAGTTTTTGGCACTCTGTTGTAGATAATTACCATATTTTTTGAATCATGAGAACTTGATTTGGAGTCTGTCTTTCGCTGATCAGTTGAATGCAACTGCATACGTGCTACTACAAGCTCTTTAAGTAAACAAACATGCAAATTATGGATAATAATATGAAGAATTTTCAAATTTCTAACATTTTCATTAAAGAAATACACAAACCTACCCAAATTCTTTTTACTTTCTTCAAGATGCATCACTTGCAATTCAAAGTAAATGAGAAACAGGGTTAAGCCAAGCACCGCAGCAAAAACCCACATTCGTGGGGTTATAGATCGATGAAACATATCAATTTTGGTATATTTTCATAAATCCATCTCCTTCACAAAATAAATGGAAAACCTTTGAGTTGTTTCTTCTACACCATCAAAAGATTGCACATTACAATTGCAACATTCCACGTGTAATGTACATCACACTTCACGAGTGCTATACACCGACAAAATTTTTTGTAATATTATAGTGATTATATATTCAATTTGAATGTTTAAGGGAAATAATGTATTTGCCATACGAACAATAGAGAATTGGCCCCAATATACAATATTTACCAAATCTATCACACAGTGGCCGAATTCAATCACCAACGAAACTTCGTAGTTCATACATTTCAAATATTTGATCAGGATTTACTTCCTTGAGGTATGAAAATGACAGAACAAAAAGTAGTATGAGTTATGAACCAGTTTTGATTTGTTTACCGAAATCATCTCAGCTGTTCACGCACATGATGTGATCACACACTCAGATGATATGTGCGTGCCATTAAATTTCAAAGAGAATTATCGTGCCTGCGTCAACCGGCGTCAAAGCTGACCCCCACAGACAGCCCACAGACTATAAACCCCTGACAGTAAGAGTTCGAGGCTCAGTCGAGGCTGGACAGAAGAATCCTCTCACCACACACACCTCTCACGTTGAGCGCCACTGAGCGCACCACAAGCGCACGCCAAGCGTGTTATGTTTCCTATGTACTGAACAGGTATTTTGGAAGTGAATTGGTGGCTATATCTCGTTTTTAAAGGCAGTTGAAGTGACTGAGTATCGAAAACTATTGCAAAATAATTAGCTTCAACTATATCTTTCAAAAATGAAAAGTTTTTCTTATGCTTGGAGGTTTTGTGTTCTCTTTTGTGGGTTGTATATATCAGTACAAAGCACTATTTATAAACCAATATTCATAATTCATGGTATTTTATCTGGAAATAACAGTATGGTAGCAATGGCAAATAGAATATCTGAGGTATTATATCATTGTAACATAAATTGATATGGGAAACCTTCATATGTACTTATTATTGGATGATATATTGAACATAAAATATTTTTTGTAATGCTATGGATTTTCTTATAATATTAGGCTCACCCTGGGACTAACGTTGTAGTATCTGGACGCTACTGCGGTTGGTCTAGTTTGCTTCCTATGTGGCACCAGGTAATAGAAATAGGAAAGGATTTAATTCAGTTTGGAGCTGCTCATCCTGAAGGAATCCATCTCATTGGTACTTGATCTTTTTGTGGTAAGATAAAACATACCCAATGCCTATTAAACCTTATCCTATCTCATCATTGACAACACCTTAGTGTCAATTTTTCCCTACTGTTCATCCAAAAAGCTAGGATTTGGTTTGTCGTTGTTGTGGAAAATGATTCAGCATTAATTTTTTTAAATGTCTTGTTCATTAACTCCAGGATATTCTCAGGGTGGACTTATTGCACGAGCAATTCTTCAACAATTTCCAAATCATAATGTTAAAACTTTTATTTCGTTGAGTTCACCTCAAGCTGGGCAGTATGGAAGTAAGTACATACCTAATTAGAGGCGATTGTGATTTTTAACATGTGCGTTAAGTATATAATTTTAAGCCACTTTATATTTTCAGCTGAATTTTTGCATCTTATATTTCCCAATCTGGTGAGAAAAACAGCTTATGAATTATTTTATTCATCGATTGGTCAGCATACATCAGTTGGGAATTACTGGAATGATCCACATGAGCAACATTTGTTTTATAATTACAGTCTATTTCTTCCATATGTCAATAATGAATTGTTATCATCTCAAAGTAAGGTTTATAAACATGGAATTGTGAAGTTAGAAAGATTAATATTGATCGGTGGCCCCGATGATGGAGTAATTACTCCGTGGCAATCTAGGTATGAATGTTCTTCTTGTTAGTGCACTATGAAGCTTGAATTATTGATGTTTTTTGTCTTAATATGGTTGGATACTTTCCTATATACTTTTAGAATAGAAGTATAACTAAATAAACTTTTATTTTTAGCCATTTTGGATATTTTAATGATAATGAAGAAGTTGTTGATATGAGACAACGAGAAGTTTACCAAGAAGATTTATTTGGTTTGAAAACCATGGATCTTGATGGAAAATTAATTGTTATTGAACAGCGTGGTGTTTCTCATTTACATTGGCATACAAACAGCACAGTTCTTGAAAAATTCATTTTACCATATTTAGATTAGACCCATATTAATTAGATAAAATGTGAATGTATTCAATAAAAGAATCAGGCTTTGATGTAAATCTTTTTGATATAATTAACTTTTCTGCAATTTATAGAATATCTGGTTATACCTACATTTTTCTAAGTTTTCCGAAGTAATGGAGTAACATGTCATCTCATTGTATGTTCCTTATATCTTAATTTTCAAAACCCAAATTTGTTTCTTTTCTTTTAATATGGAGTATACTGTCTGGATTACCTCCATTGATCCTTCTGCTCAATTTTCTCCCACTTGATTTCTGTTATTTCATTTGATGAAAGTACATCATGGAAATATAGTAAAAGTGATAGTGAAATATGCTTACCATTGAGCATATTTGTACCAGCAATTCATTACTGTAGGGCATTTGAAAATTCTAAAACTCGTTTGTACTGCTTTTTGAAAATAAATTTATTTACTGTTTTTCTAGGTTTTACCAGATTTTAGATGTACAATTTTAAATTTTTTATACAAAAGTGAGTATTATTATAAACATTTAAAGTTTTTTTTTTTTCTTGTAGGTCTGAGTTAACTTTCATTACACTTAATCATTACTCTTAAACAAAATTGTAGTAAATTGTGGAAATACTTTTTATTACAGGACTAAATGTTAGTGTAAGGGTAATGTTTTTAGAGTGGCAGTTGATCTGTATACCATTATTTTGATTTTTGTTAATCCTATGTTTATATAAACTAAGATTGAAATAGTAATTTATTAGATTTACCTTAGTAATGGGTAGTAATGATTTTTATTTCATTAAGTTTGCAATTAGTGCAGAATTACTTTTGTTCTTTCTTTCTGGCATGTTACCATATGCTCTTTAATTTATTATGTTATCTTGTTACTGTTTGTAGAATTTTTCTCAAAGAATATTAGTTCCTGTGCTTGTTAGATCAAACCTTATTTATTTGTTGACTGTAGGTGGTGATTACTTTTAAATACTCTTGCTATATACTCTTAAATATATATACTTCCATGACATCCAACCATGTAAAACTATAGATTACACAATATTGAGTGCCAAATAAAACATTTTTACCTATATTTGTTACCATGAAATGTATTTACAACTTTTTTAAATTTTAGAATGCTTGTTATAAAATAGCGGAGGGATTGACGTTATGTATCCTGGAGCTACTTTCTCAAAATTAGTTTCACTTATTCCTGAATAGAAAATTCTACTCACCTGGTGCAAATTCTATGGAAGTTTTATATATATTGAATGTCTTGAGCAAAGGAGATGTAAGAAATTTTTTTCTTTTAAGTTTTTGATACTTGTCATTCTTATTAAGCAACAAATAATATGAAAATTGTTTTGATAGTTAGTTTTTGAGTTATAAGTAGAAACCTTTAGGTGTAATAACCAAAATGTGTATTTTTTTGTAATAGCTCATGTAATGTTCTTTAAAACAGTTAATTTAAAAAAATGTTGGCTCTTAGAATAAAAAGTAATGGCATAATGTAAGATATTATAGCAGTTATATAGATAACCTTGTGACCTTCTATATGCTCCTTTACACTCTTAATATCTTGTTGTACAAGTTTCCCAATATATGTTTGTGATGTCCAAAATGTTAGGGGAGATATGAACTCAGCCCTTTTAACTGCCCAATTCTACTAGAACATGCCTTTAGGAGATCGAGGTTGTACAAAATGACATGAGTTTGTAATACTGGAAAGAGGCTAAGGGTGAGATAAGTAGGCCTTATAGCTGGTGAGACAAAAGTATAAATTGTGGAGGATATTCCTCCCAATTCAACAAAAGTTTAATCAAATCTTAAGTTATATTCCACCGTAGCCATAAATTTATTTCTGTGGGAGGGACAAAATTCTCAAAAATTTATTGATGTTTACTAATTATATAAACTTAAAATCCATCCATGTGTTCAATTGTTAAAGAATGCAAAATTAACATATTTTACAGGTGAAGTACTTTCATTTAAGTTTCTAATAAATTTCGGAAATAGCCTTTGTCACAAGGATTCATATGAACTGCATTTATATTTCCCAGTAATAGGATAAAAAACACGAATGTATTTCAGCTCTTAATTACTTTGATAAAATACATATTTAGATTTGTTCGAATGGCTTTAGATATTAATCGGGCGCATAAATTTTCACGTAATAATAAGCATTATAAAAAAGGGACAATCCGTCATTGACCAAGGACTTTTTTTATGAAATTGACGAAGGACAGCTGTGGGCGTATAATACCCCCTCTTACGGAAAGATGCCACAGCTTTTTCGGTGTGCGTGACAGGATCAGACCCGCCGAGAAGAGTGGGGAGTAGTAAAATCCGTGGGCCGCTATCCCGAAATAAGGAGAAATAAAGATTTTATTTTAATCTATTACAATTAGTTACAGCGTGTCTAACATGTATATATTCTCTAAAATTAAAATTATCGTATTATTAAAGTATTAGTCTAAATTATAATACGTGGATAGCAGACAGATTTTCGAGACAATACGGTACGCGTCTCCCGTCCACTGTTGAGACGCTATCGCAAAGGGCGGAGAGGGTGTGGAAAGGACAGTATGTATTCAATAATATAATACAAAATTCACGGAAAAAAATAAACAGTAGTATTTTGTTTAGTCATCTATTTTGTGGAAGTGAGAGGAGGGGGCGAGGGTATCTCACAAAAATATCCACGCTACGATCCTGATGCGTATATATTTTTCGTTAAGTAGCATGGATATTTTTGAGATATACACGATTTTGTCCTTGCCCCCTCCTCTCACTGTCACACAATAGATGACTAAACAAAATACTTCACTCAATTTATTTTTTTCCGAGAATTTTGTATGTATACCACTCAATGACTAAACACGAAATCTCAGAAACTACAAAATCTACAAACTGGACATTTAGCAAGTAGATTCCTCTTAGGGAGTACACATCCGCTAAGATACGATTTTACGAAAATCCGTCCCTAAGAGGGTGAAATGGGGGTTGGACTGTTTTATGTATGTATCCCACCATAACTCTATAGTGCCTGGAACAATTTCACCCAAACTTGATACACAGATGACTGACTATATGACAATCAGCATTATCGGGGTAAGACTCTCCTGGAGAAGGGGATACCATGTGTAGACGTACCTTCTACATATACGACGATGAAACCCCCATGCATTAAAACATTTAAATGCATGTTGTAACGGCAAGACATCACACGTTATGATGTTTACGCCGTTGTCAAGACAAACGACCCAAACGCTCTACATCCAAGACCAACTCATGCGGTCACATAAGCAATGGTGTATAACACTCCTTGGACGCAAGGTGCGCACACAACCATGTGCATAACTAAATTCAACAGATCAAGTTAGAATAGAACTCTATTAGGAAAGTTCTAGACAGACAAATGCTGATGCCAACAACCGTCGCCATAGAGAGATACGTTGTTGATAAAGCCAAGAATTCTCATTCTACGCGAAGCTTGCGCACAGGACCCATAGTTCTCCGCTACGCCTGCGCCATCGCTCTTCGTCCGGCCCGTGTGCACGCCACACGCTGGCACACCGCCGCGAGGAAACTATTATGAGTTCAACCACACCTACGACGATGAGACGTGCCTCAATCCTGTAATTTCGTGCCCAGATAGAACCATTACTACAAGACGCCTGCCTCAAATCACCAAGATCAGTGAGTTACGGCAGAGAACAATTTGAATTCCCTCTTAAGGAAACAGCCGACAAATCATACTATCTTACGTGCCCCTGCTGTCGTTCGGCACACATATTTATTTCTATATTTGTTACATGTTAATCGGAAATAAACTTGTCCTGTTTTCCTGTAAAACAAACCTGAATATTTATTTTGTGAAGGAGAATTTTATTACGAAGCCAATTTCAGCATTGAAATTTGTGAAGTAATTCCCCGGACCAACACGTGTAAAAATAATATAAAAATCCGATATTCGATTCAAAAATCGTAGGTTTCGGTGGCTTTGGGATGGATAAGGATGCTTTCTAAGTTAACAATCAGTCCACATTGCAGATAATATATCGCTAGGATACGGGTGGGAAAGAAGGAGAGGAAAACGTAATAAAGAAACGACCGATAATGGTTGTAGGGACATGTCCCTCCCTACATAGTACACACCAAATGCGTGCCATACATACGCATCAATGAATCTCCCCCGTAACGCCGACGCCTATTAACAACGTTGATGTAGGAACGCTATTCCTACATATCGATAAGGTACATACCTTCACACGCATGAAACTTAGAAAAACTCGCCACGAAAAGCTATACGTTCACCATGTTGTTTACTGATCTCCAAGGCGACACCGCCCTCTATATAAGAGAACCTCAAACCACGACGCCAAGGAACCTTCGAAACAGTAAACAAATAGAAGACTCCATGAAACAAGTCGTCTCGACTGCGATTCCATAACGGCACTCACTAATCTGCCCCCCGCACGACCTATTAGGATTATTATCCTTAAGAAATGAACTATGAGACAGTGTTAAGCCCCCAGGAAGTCATATGTTTCTGTTAAAACGCAACCTGATAGCAACGAAACATTTCTTATCCTGGCTAGCCTCGACTAGAGTACACCTCTGCGCATGAGCTCTGAAACGTTCTAAGTTGAATTTCGTCCATACCGAATTCCTACCCTGAATCCTAATCATATCCTGGCGATATATTTCTGCAACTCTGACGATATGTATTTCTACAATTCTGGATACATATTTCAACGAGCCTAGAAAGCATTCAACGCTGAACTTCAACCACGCCGAAGTCTAGAGAAACCATATCCTAACGATATACATTTAAACTTCACCGGCGCTGAACCCCGGAGAAGTCACATCCTGAAGACTTACATTCAAAAGGATCTTCGAAGTTCAACACTGACAACGCCCTGACGCTGAGGAAATTCCGTCCTCCAAACTTGGCGACCGGGACTTCGAAGCCCGACGCGAGAGACACCACGACGAAGCTTTCCACTGGCGGTACCACTACGCAGAACAGCACTGGGTTCCGTGGATTGCTGCCGCCGACGCCGCAACTTGGTTATATACGTGAGAAACTAATTCAAGCGGAGCGTTCAATCGGCCACCTGTCGTATCGTGTCAACCTCTTTTGTTTTATCCCAAGACAGGTTCATTCATTTCTGTAATAAAACTTTATTCTTTGAAGAACCAACTTGGAAATATTTATTTTGTGAAGGAAGAGATTTCGTTGCAAACACAACAAAATCTCCGCCATGGTGTTGAATAAGTCATTCTTGGGACCGCTCCAGTGAAGTGACTCCCTCATTGACAGATAAGTACACTGTCACCCCCCTATAAGGAATAAGCCGATATTAGCGTTGCGATCGTAGTTTTCGGGGCAGCTGAAATTAGTAGCGACATTCTTGAAGACGTCAAAGCCAACAAACAATCAGCCCGTATAAACTGCAGCACCCCTAGGGAAGATGCCATATCGAACATGACATGCCAGTGACGGGTACCTAATTTTCGGTGTCGCTGAATAGATCGTGAAATCCCGATTTTGTGCAAGTCTGAACACACTGACACCCCTTGGGAGTGAGGGTGGAAATGGGTTTATGGATAAAAGGAATTGAAAACTAATATTGAAATTAAAAAAATAAAAATACATCGGATACATAGTTTTAGGGTTGAAGAGATGTTTCAACTACCAAAGTCGTTATGTTGAAGATGAAATCACAAAGGAGCAGTATTTTTAGAGTTCGGGGCGGAAAGGGCGAGACGTAAAAAGACCGATATTAGGGTCGTCCATGGGTATTGTGGGATGAATATTCGTATTTCCAATTACATTATGTACCTTTCAGACCACATTAGTTGCATGACGCCCCTAGAGATAGAGGTTGGGAAGTGCGTGACACAAAAAGTTTTCAAAACTCTGCTAAAAAAGGATTTTACAAAAATTCATCCCTATGGGTGTGAAATGTGAAATTAAATTACATCAGTGAAAATAAAGGACTGAGGGTACACACCAATACTAATATAACCTTTAACATTAATGGATAACATTCTTCTTGGGTACCAATGAGGATATGTGAAAAAATAAAATTGGAGACATATTACTGATTACGCGTGTAAAGCTGCGGATACTTAGCTAGTTAAATATAAAGCGAAAAACCACTCACTGAATAATCACGAAAACTCAGAAACTACAAAGCCTACAAACTTGAAATTTGGCAGGTAGAGTACTTTTAGGTTGTAGACATCCGCTAAGAAAGGATTTTGTGAAACCCTCCTCTAAGGGGGAGAAATGAGGGTTGGAATGTTTTATGTATGTGTCCCACCGTAACTTTGGAATGCCAGGAGAAATTTCAACTAAACTTGATATACAGATGTCCCAGAAATGTTGCGACAAACCTTTAGGGGAGGTGGGGTACGTCTTAAGGATTAAGAATTGCATAGCAACCCATGGCCGCAAACGTCAGAGGTAAGTGGTAGCAGAAGTCGAATATCGGAAAGGAAACTAGTAATTCATTTGAAACATTTATTGGACATACTGAGTACAAATGGTGTACGACAGTTTTAATGTTACAACAGATGCTCTAAGTTTGCACCATCAGACGCCACGCGTGCCTGACACCGACGGAGCATTGACTGCCGGACACGCTGGAATACACTGGACGTTTCTTTGATTGTAATAGCTGCGCCAACGATTCTTGCGACGAGATCCATTTCTGACTCCACAGGATCGCGATACATGAAAGATTTCATGGCTCCCAGCAGAAAGAAATCAAGTCTCGATAAATCCGGTGAGCGTGGGGACCAGGGAACAGGTCCACCACGCCCAATACATCTATGCGGGAATGACCTGTTCAAATGCCTACGATCAGCCAGTCCAAAATGGGCATGCGCCCCATCATGTTTAAACCATATGCTGCGCCTCACATTTGCTGGACGATCTTCTAGCAAGCCAGGAAGAAACTGTTCCAGAAAGGTCTGATAATTCGCGGCAGTCAAAAGGGATGGTAAAAGGTACGGCCCGACTAAGCACTCTCCGATCAAACCCGCCTACGCATTAACTGTGATGCTATGTTGTGCCACGTGGTGCCGCACTCCGTGGGGTTTTTCTGGTGCCCACAAATGCTCATTGAGGTGATTGAATACGCCATATACCTAGTGAATGAGACCTCATTAGTGAACAACAGATGAGCTGGGAAAGTCACATCTCGGACACTTTGTTGCAGAAACCACTGTGCGAAACGCACACGTGCTGGATGGTCATCGGGGTGTAATAACTGCACCCTTTGGAGATGAAAGGCGTGTAAGGTCTCGGCGTTCAAAACATGCCGGACACTGCCACGAGACATTCGTAAGTCCGAGGCAAACGGCACGTATGCTGGTCCTTGGATTAGTCTCCGTGGCATCCAATGCACGTTCTTTCCTAACGACCGAACGCATAGATCGTGACCTGCCCTCACTAGCCCTGCCAGATCTTAATGACCCATATTTTCACAAATTTCGATGGAGATGTGCAAACAAACTGTGGTGCGGTTGATGTGTGTGTGTGAAGCGTTCTCGATAAATGCGTCAATGGGAATGGGAGAAAGAATAAAGATTCATACATTACAAAATTCACGCGAGCAAAGCCGTGGGTACTCGGCTAATTGTGTATCTAAAAAAGCGTATTTATCTATAAAAGCGTATAAATTGTGTATTTATAATGTATCTATAAAAGCGGAACTAAAACATTCATAAAACATTATTGTCATCCGTGTGGTCATACGCAGTTTGTACTTTTTTGACAATAAATTTATTAGTATCGTTGAATTACTATTTTCACCCACGAACAAATAGGTTTCTGTACGTTCTCGAATTATCTATCTCAAATAAATTATTTCCGAACTTCCGCGATTAGCTTTTGTCATGTGTTTGCTACAACTATCGCGAAACGTTTAAATCTTATCTGCTCTGTAGTAGACAAATCCGTGAGTCAGCAACTGTAAACACGTAAAGAGAAATGATAGTTCCATGAACATGGATTTTCTCGAATGACGAGCGGTTTAATTACGAGATGGAAATGATTCTGACTCCAACAGTGACGATGACATTTTCTCTTATCTTTAGTAACAATATTCAAGTTGCACATCAATTGAATGATTTTTTATTAGCCTAGATTCCATTTCTTTTCATATCGTGAACAAATCTTTTGTCGTTGTTTTGGAAATTCTCTTGTACAGTTTTTTTTTCATTTACTTAAACAATTTTCTGAGAAGAACTGTTACTGATTGCATCTTTTGAAAAAGAAATTGGGCTCGAGAAACAAAATGCTATGCCCTTCGCAGGAAATACGCAACCAAGATATATTTATATTAACTAATTGTTTTGTAAAACACGTAGAAACCCTATTCTCGTTTGTTCAAAAAAATCAGAATTATGAAAATAAATTGATCCCCGTATCCACTTTTTATATGCAAACGACTGAATGTTTGATTGAGCGTCTTTAAATATAGAAATACAAAAGTAATAACTGGTTATGCTACAACTTAATTATTGCTTATTTGATTAATACTCGTACTAAGGATTTGAAATTTTGTCTCATACATAACATACGAATGAAAAACACTACATTTCAAAATGAAATAGGAAATTACACCGGAAGTACATTCAAGTTGAGAAAACATTTAATACTAAAACGCATGCTTAATTAGTAATAATGTCAATTTGGCTCCCCCAGATGCTGCAAATTAGGACATAATCATATATTCCCTCGCCCCCTTCTCCCCGCCCAACTACACCACTACGTCTGACTTACGGTCCGAGAAAGATTACGGTGCATTTTTGGGTCCACATGTGATATGTACAATTTGTATTTATTTACGATACCGTAACATTAAAGTAAGTTAGATTAGCGATTTTCAAAGAAAATTAATTATGAAAATATATTTAAAGTGTTTTTAATTTACATCACTCACCGTGTAGAAAGCAGATTCGCTTAATAAAGTATTCAACTTTATTATTCGTTTCGTTTTGTTGAATGCCAAAAAAAAAACAAATAATAATCTCCCATCACAATATTGATACTTTTACTTAAATAACTATAGAGCTGCAATTTCAATAAAATTTTCAACTTGCTCTTATTAACACAACTGAAATCAGATCATTTTGTTTTCAGTTTGAGTCCAGGATATAGGACATTTATTTCTCTGTTGCGTGTGTACTAATTTACCAAGTGCTGCAAGCAACCAGAAAATACATAGTTGCTGAAAATGCCTGCTGTGGAAATTTCAGTCGGCACCATGTTGTGCCCTGTATATTTGGGTTTTACTCGTCCCTCAAACTTCAGACATAATGGCCACGAATCATCCTAGTGCGGAGACCAATGAATTAGTTCTAACTTCCGTGAACACTAATTAGGATACTGTAGGCCTATGTAAGGACAGTTTAACCTTTTTCTTTGTTCCACTCCATTCCATCCCTACCGCAAAGATTTCGGTTGAGTTATTTTTTGGTAACCACAATTTCTTTGTTACATAATAAATGTGTTTAATAACAGGGGTGTAATGGAACTGCAGCGCACGGCAGCGGTGCCCTCCTTTGTGCTTTTGACGTGGCCGACGCTTCTTTTGAAACAGTAAACAGAACCTATCAATGTATTCTATGTAGGCTCTATTACGATTGCATAGTGCGAACAAGCATCGAAATAATCCATTCGATCTAGCTTAGATCTAATTCTCCTTTGACAATCATTATTTTGCGTTTAAAATTGTTTGAAGACTCCCGAACCATGACTACTGATATCGAGGGTGCTCTATTCTGTACATTTAACAGCTTTGACACTTGAGCTCCCAGATTTCGCACCACACCCTTGCTTAATAAATTTATTCGTTTTGTGATGAGACAGTGGGGCATTGTCTTTCAGCGAGTGACTGCTGGCGTTATGCACATATCATGGAGAGGTGAACATTAGTGAATTATTAGGAGGATATAAAAAATCTTTTCAAACTCACTAAAATTGGCCAAGTTACAGGTCTACAGAGTGGCGTAAGGAGACAGAAGAAATTTATTTTTTGGGAGGCGCCCAGATTTCTCGTCTAAATTTAATTGATCTTATACCTTTTAATTGATCTTATAAGTTGTTTATCATTACATCTTTTTTGTCAATTGCTTATTTCTAAATATCGTGTTAAGAAATCGAAATCAACAAAAAAAATTTAAAAGCAAAAAAATTTTTTAAAAACAAAAAAAGAAAAGGAAAATTTTTGGCCATTAAGAAATACTTTAAAATATTTTATCATAGCTCAATTATAGTTAACAATGGTTATATGTTATCAGACTGCAATGTTCTTTTTTAATTTCTTATCACGATTTTTATATCCTCTCTCCAAGTTCTTCCAAATACTGCCCTCTCCCCAGAAAAAAAGCAAATCCTACTTACACCATAGAAAATGTTCATACCTTACATAGCTCGATAGTGAAATCTTAAGAATGTGTTTTCATGTCTTTTAATCAGTTCCAAAGGATAAGCCAGTATAAAAGAGAAATCGATCACTCCAAAAAAAAATGTTCTCAAATCATTTTCAATCCACAAATTATTTTGTGGTAACTGATGCAAGAGATGCGCAGTGAAAAACAAAAAAACTCGAAGAATGTTGCTTCATCTTCGCTTCCTTCTGCCAACTCACGCAGTTCCCCCTCCTGCGCTGTCGGGAGCAGTATCACTATGACACGCGTCCCGTGACGGATGAGGCGCGTCTTCATTCGTTGCCAAGGACGCTCTCATAGGCGACGGCAGCATTAGTAGCGCAGTGGGCGCGGCGCTATCGGCGGTGACGGACCGTGGGCCTCAGCAGGCGATCTGGGACCAGCGGTGTCACCATGCGGATTGGAGCTCTTATGCCCAACTTCTGGGCGAACACGACGCACGGAGAAATCCAGTTCTACGAATGGCTCGGAGATTCGTAAGTGTCCCGATCATTATATACTCCAATTCAAACGTTTTTGACCCTGGTGACATTTCGTACGTTTCGTTTACTTTGCACCTTCGTATTGTTTTTACTGCAATATGTTTTGTGCTACAATATTGTTGCACAAAAGCACTTTTTGTGTTTTTATCCGAAATATATTTTTAATATAGTGGTGGAGGTACATATCTGAGGCTACAGTTCCTTTCATTTAATCTTCGGCAAATACTTCTACGCTACAAACAGAAGTATAGGAGACTAGTCGATCCCGAGCGATCAATTCGTGCAAACAGTTAAATAATTAAACAAAAATTTTTGATAAGTATTAAATTGCCTCTAAACTTTATGATAAATTAACCTGTGACTTCCAAATCAACAGGTGTCAGTTACATACCCGCAACATTGGTCTTAAAAATATACGTGCTGTATTTCAGAAGCGACAGTTTGTTCTACAATAGCGTTCCGTAATACGTAATAGTTTAAAGTACTATAGTACGCACAAATTCTTATAAACATCGAAACAGAAAAATAGGGTTAATGTACTTGTTAACAGTGTTTACTCTCTTGAGTTTTTATGGCCTCAAACGGCTTAGTAGCGCCACATAGGATGAACTTATAAACATTGAAATTTCAAATACAATTCAATTATTAAGACAATGTTATGAAACACATAGTACGCAGTTAAAGCGAATAAAATACATTATGATTCCATCCCTATCCAAAAAAATAAACTTCGTTATAATTCAAAATAATGATATTAAATAAATAATTTTAAACAAATTATAGCCGAATAACTTTTTCTTTTTTTTTTTTGCTTTGAAGAACACATTTGAATTCAGGCTTAAGTCGTCGTCAGGTTTGACAAATTATAACGAGAATCATAACAATAGAATAATTGTTCATGTTATTAAACGTTAATATAAAACTGAAAATATGTTTTCATAGAAGATGAATTTACACAAACATGTTATACTGTATTGTAAATACCCGATAGCTTTTCTGACAGTGCGTAAATTCAAACTCCCGTGTTTATTTTTTATAAAATATCACTTCTGATATGCTACGTGTGTAATAATTAACTTGTATGTCCAATATTAATGTGTTATCCTAACCCATCAAGTGATCATTATTAATACAATGTGAGGTTTCTTCATTTTGTGCAACATTTTAAATTTCGTTTGTGCTCCTGGTTTCTAGTTTTTAACCCTGTTGACCTACATCTTTGCATTTTAGTTTGTATTCTACATTATTAGTAATCATATGATCTTTATCTTTCCCATTTGTTATCAAATTATTTCTTTTATTTTTAAATATTTCATTATTTAAAATTCATTATTTTATTATTAAATATTTTCAGAGGGTGTTGAAAAAAATTCACCACACCCACTTTTAAGCGAGCGGCATTCTCGCATTCTCAAAGAGTTGCTTCTACAATGCGTGTATAAAACAAAATTCACTGTGAGCTGCCTTGTTTTCAATCATAAATTGAAAAAAGTATGTGCCCGTTGGCTTTCCTATTACGAGTAACACTGCGTATTTGTAAGCTGTTGTCGTTGAATAGTGCTATATAGACTTCTATACCGGAATTAATCAGCAAGGTCAAACGATTTTTTAATCATATTCCAAAATATTCAAACGTTCCGTAAATACATAAACATTAGTTCAAATCACAAAATATCAAAGTATTGCAGATCTTACTTTATTTTTATGTCATTATTATTTTTAAGTGCGGTAGGGTTTGTAGAATTCATAAAATAGATGAATAATTTTGAACAGTTTCAATTTACTGCTCGTGGCCATAGTAATTTTTTGGCACGGAAGACGGAGAATTAACACCATATTAACAATCACTTAACTCCTGAGTTATCTGAATGTTGATTTATCTCATTGGCACCAAGAGAGAATATGCACGTCAAATATTTTCATTTAGGACAATATCTACGAGCATTTCACATGATACTTTAGCTTTAAATATTACATTCAAATTTCAATTTTGATATTGTTTTTCTTACTTCTTATTTTGGAATTCGTGGTTACGAAACATGGAAATTTTATCGTCCAACTATTATTCACGAAATTTCGTCACTTATGTTACAATTCTATTTTCAAACAAATATTTGCTCTTCCAAAATAAAAAATATTTTCATTTAAACGTTATAGTGAGATGTAAAGAAAGCAAATAAGCAACGGATAGTTAATGTAATAAAGCTCTTCTCAAGGTCCAAGCTAAAGACTACAGTCGAATACATGTGTGAAGAGCTCTATTACATTAACCATCCTCTGAAGGTCCAAGCTAAAGATTCCAGTCGAATACATGTGTGAATATTTGTGGGAACACTACAACTCAAAATTTGTACATTAAGTATTTTTTAACTGAGTCCCACTACACAAATAACTTTGTCAGAAACTTTGTCTCAACTTTTTTAATTAAATAATATTTACGTAATATTGGTTGTATTTATTGTCCCGGTACAGAGGTAATGAAATTGATTCCAATTTCAAGAAATTTGGTATTATATTAACAAATATTTGTAACACACATTTCGTTTTACTACTCAATTGATAAATGAGAAAAATATTCAGAAAAATAATGATAAAACAAATTTCTATCTTTGTTTTGGTTTTAAATAATTAAAATCCGCTTTTTCTTAGTGCACTACAATTGAATAAGACTTTTCTAGTCTATCATCTATGAACCTGCGGGGGCAGAATACTTCAAACAAATTATTTACATTTAACATACCATACAACAAAATTAATATTGGTTCTACTCATGAATAAGAAATGTGTTTTCATTTTTACACAGGCAACACAGATTTAGAAGATTCGCGCTCTAATACAGATCACGATAACTGAACGGATGGGTTGGACCATTGGGTTGGACCAAACTGACCAAATGACATAAAAGAAGGGATTTAATAACATATAGTACTCAACAAACAGGCATAGTTCCAGGGGTCAGCTCGGGGGCTTGGGACTCCATCCCGACAACTGTTTGGGTCGTAATGAAAGTACTCTTCCAGTATAAAATGTTGTTATATAACCGTTAATTAATTAATTAATTAACTACGTAATTAACGTGAGTCAAACTATTGAACAAATGTAAATTATTTTAAAGACATCAATAACGATAACATGTTTGGCTGGAAGCGTGATCCCCTCACCCCTCCACGAAATAAATTTATGGCTATAGGCCTGGTAACATCTTTAATGGTAGGGTTGAATTATTTACGCCTATCATTATTGTATGATGCTACAAGAAAAGTTCGAAAAAGTTTAAAACCTCAAATTTAAGTATAACTGCCCAGTTAGATGGTAGTTTTTAATACTCCTCCTCATAATACTTCTTCCAACCGGGTGACTTTTCATCTTAGTCTTTGGTCAGCCATCGTTTATCGGGTATTTTTAAAAACTTATTTTTAAATAGTTGGTAGTATCTAGAATGAATTCAACGATTTACTAAAGATACCTATGAGATTTCGCTTTTCGGCAAACAGATTAGCTACTAGATTTGATTCATAATGAATGACATATTCATTAGCCGAAGAATCATTGTAGGTAGCAGTAAATTCCTCGCAAATAAAAACCCGTCAGTGGTTCAAATTTTTCTCTTATTATACGAGAAATTATCGTCGCACTAAATAATGAAGGAATATGTCAGTTCATAAACGCACCTAACCTCACTACATTAATTATCGACACCATTCCTCATGGGTAAACGTTGTAACTTGAAGGCTGTGGCCCCAAACACCAATTTTCGTAAACGCTAATCTAGAAAAAAAGAAGTATTTCAAATAAACATGCAAGTGCAATATCAACAATTCCATAACAAGAATTTCAGGAAAATAAATAAATAAATAGAATTTCCTCAACTGACTCGTTCAAACTTTGATACGAAATTGTAATCTTAATCTGCAACTCGAACTAAAGATGAAGTGTCGTCCCTGTGTGCATTTGCGATACGAAGAATGAAGAAGGAAACTATAGAAACTCTTATCGTGACAGAAAATAATTAAAAGTGTTGTTTACAAAGTACTTGATTCTGGGCGACGATTAGATATGTCTGAGACATTCAGAAACTTTGCAATCTCTCTTAGGCAAATGTCTCTAAGAGACATTTAAAAACTTTCGAACACCCGGAACAAATTTATAAATAATGCGAGAGAAAAATGATACTATTGGATTACAAACAAGCATGTATACATACTTTTTTCTTTCTAAAAATCAAGTTTACTGTCATTCTTTCGACTTTTTAAAAACTTATAAAGCTTTGAACGAGTATGTGCTGAAATAACATTTTTTTCGCGTGAAATGGTACTCATACGAAATTCTAACATACAACTGATATCTCAATAAATAAATAAATGAAGGGCGGAGTCCATAATAATTTAAATTTCCGGGTCGTCGTCCTTTTTCTCAATATACGTTCAGCTGTGTCTACGACAGCCATCTTCACTACTAGGATTAGTATATTGGAAAATCTTTTTGATACTGAATTATTTGAGATTAGTTGATTAAATTTACTGACGTTTCATTTGACACCTGATGAAATCTCTAACCTTATTACGATTAAAAACATTACAAATCTACCAAGAAAGGTCGAATTCTTAATATAGTGAATATTAGAATGTCAGAAGAAATTATTTAATCCTGCATGTATTGTGTGGTCAAGAATTTGGAGTATATTTAATATATCTCAGTTAATTCGAACAAATTAACTTAGAANAAAAATATGAAAGTTGCATAGTTTACAGATTCAAATTGAAACTTTTACATACTTGTAGTTGCGTAAAGGGAAGATCCTGTATTGGACATCCTGTATTGTCATTGGAAAGCAGGCACATAAATGAGCACGGAAGTCATATGAATGACTAAGTAGGCTCTCTCTGATGTCACATACCAATTTTCTAGATATAAGGAAAAATTGTTTTAAAAATGTCCAGTTTAAATCCAACATTTTGTAAACACAATAATTGGTCTGCTTGGTATATAATTGCAAGAACTGTTATAAAAGAACGGTAAAGAGAAATATTTTTGCAAGATTAATTGTTCAGTAAGTGAACGTTTGAGGCCACAACCTACAAGTTACAACGTTTGCCCATGAGGCAAACTTGAAGCGCTGTATCATAATCTAAGAAATCTGCTGTCTACACAATAGAAATATAAAATGGAATATTTAAGGGGGTAGTCTATAAAATTATTCATTTACTTCAATTGAAACAGAAAAATAGTATAACTCGTAAAGAGATGGAGTATGTAAAGAGCGATTGACCTGACCTTATAAAATGTAAAAGTTAGGGTAAAAAATTCACGTGCTCAAAAAAATAGAAAGCTACAAAATAGTTATTTGGAAGTGAACAATCTTAGAAAGAAAAACAAACTTTACAGGAAAATTATTCGGAAGAAATTTTCACTAATGGTTTCCTAATGCGCTCTAGTTACACCGCTTTCGTAATTATTGAATTTCAAGTAAGTATTCAAACTTTCAGAATTCAAAAGACGATTGTTCGGCTAATTTATAAATCTCACCCCCGAAACTCTTGTAAACCTTTATTCAAGGAATTAAATATCTTATCACTTCCCTGCATTTATATTTATGAAACGGTCGTGTTTGTTAAGACCGAATTACTGAAGTGCCACCCTTGCTTTATACGAAACAGTCTCGTTCACGAACACTATACACGCAATAGTAGTAATATTCATCGCCCTAGAGTGTCAACCACTCTTTGCCAAAAGGGACCATACCATTCGGGAATCGTTCTATATAATTCCCTGCCCAAGAATATAAAAGATATTATGAAATTGAATATCTTCAAATCCGCGGTTAAAAACTACCTCCTGCACCAGTGCTTCTACACTGTAAAAGAATTTATTGATTTTAACAAAAGTTAAATTCGTCTTGTGCTTTATCACGCCATTGCTGTAGTACTTTTTAAACAACTTATAACAATTTCAAAAACTATTTTCTTGCATGATTGTGTTGTCTTATGGCTCATATTAATTTAGTTTTATGTGTACTCAACATTGGCACGGTTGTGTACATAAATTCTGTAGCCCCATCCTGGCCCGGGTTTTTCTCCGTTTTTCCTTCGGGTAGAGGCGGATTTCTTATACAGGTTCCCTAGGCTTTGTCTAGGGGTGTGTTTATTGTAACGATAAATCGTGATTTAGTGTTATTTCAATTCTTATGTTTTTTAAACACTATACTCAGAATAATCTATAGTTCGATAATAATTTATACATGTAAATTTATTGCGTTAAATTACAAACATATTGACATTCTATTAGTATTATAACTCGCAGCTAACTTTTTATCTTATCTAGGAATTTTTGCTGAATTTTTTGAATCCGCCTCTGCCTTAGGGCCCTTGATCGGAATTGATGGGATGGTCCCTTGCTTGCTTCCGGAGAATAAATTAGTTTATTGTCCTCCACGTGGTCATACGCAGTTTGTACTGGTTTTTTGACAATACATTTATTATTATTATTAAATTTATTATTGTTATTATTATTAAATTTATTATAGTTATTATTATTAAATTTATTATTGTTATTATTATTAAAATTTATTATTTTTATTATTAAACGTATTATTATTATTATTATTATTATTATTATATTTCATAAAAGAACGACAATTCAATCATAAATGTAGGTCTATTTGACACATGGGGGTAGGGGACGCAGTATAACAGGATAATCCATTTCACCTCCTCATAATATACACTAAGTAATTAAGCCGAGTGTCCTGAAATAATCTCTATCTATAATAAAACACAGTAACATGCTCCATCCAGTCTCTTAGTTTCTTACCCCATGCTCTGATGCCGCATGAAATTGAGCTTAGGTCAACCCTATGATCACGAAAGTGTTCTTTCAAATCGTTCAGTTGTTTTGCGAAATGCGAGTGAAAAACATATAAAAAATTTATTGTCAAAAAACAGTACAAACTGCGTATGACCACGTGGAGGA
>NNCF01126077.1:170378-278409 GCA_002313205.1 Laupala kohalensis | reverse complement strand
TATATATATATATATAATTAATTTAAAACATATCGTGTATGTCTGTTAAATATTTTCATGTACCACCAAGTATTTCAATTATAAAGTTGAATTTGCTATCGAAAAGTGAAGTGATTTGACAAGAAAGGGAAAGATTGGAACGATCCCGCTGAGCGGTAGAACGTGGGTTCACACCCTGCTCGGCCGAACAAGGTGAGGTTTCCAGTTGTGATGTCCCTCACCTACTCCAGACAAATGTCTGTGCCAAAGGGTCCCCCGGCAACCCAACAACTCTCCCTCCCAATTTCCTCTCCTAAGTCCAACTGTTGGATGGAAGAGAGGGCCTCATGGCCAGAACATCGCCATAAGTAATAAAGTAAACAATAAATAAATAAATGCGCTGTTACAGGATATCCGTTCCATGGCTCGCAACGTGCCAATGTCCTTCCCGTACCCCATCATCTCCGATCAGAGCCGAGATCTCGCTTTTCGACTCCACATGATCGATGAAGATCAGCGCTACGATCCTGTGGCCGCCAACACCATACGAGCCCTCTACGTCATCGGGCCCGATCGCAAGGTGAAGCTGTCCATGTTCTACCCCAATTCGACGGGTCGCAATGTCGAGTAAGATTATTTATTACGATTATTTTATCTTTCCTTTTCTCTACAGACTAACCAGATCGAAGATAATTCACAACTGCTGTTCGTCTTGGATCGTAATCTTATTCGAAACATGCTTCCCACAATATCCCAGATCTTAAATGCGAATCGGAAAATCTTTTTAATGCAACATTTATTTCAATCGTAGCCAAATTAATTCTGAAACTTAACTATCCCCTGAACCCTCTCCAGTTTGAATCTTAGACTAGGCGAGTTAATAAAAAATAAAACCTCAAATATATCCTACATTTTTTATCTGAAAAGATATGGATACTGTAATTCTTTTAAATAGAACTACTTCTAAGCCGATGAAAAGAGAATACAAAGATAAACCATTTATTGAATTGTTGAACGAATAACAACAGAGAAACATAATAGAGATTAAGTAAACATTTCCCAATATAAAGTATACCAGGGCGAGGTCCTCTGGAAGCGTGAAAAGCGTCCATTTTTCCTTGTTCATATACCAAATATTTCAGTATACACAATATTGTTATTCTTTCAAATTCAATAAATGTAAATGTCTCTGTATTTGTATTTTCTTGGTATTTGAAGTAACGCTGAAAAATATAGTACCATTGAAAAAGCAACAAATCATTTCAATACGTCAAATAGTGAACCCGATGTCTCAACTCAACTGAACAATGGATACAGTACTTCGACATCTTTTTTGGTTTATGTAAGGCGTTCGATCTTATTTACTCACTAGTTATATTATTTTCGGTAAATTCTTCATTTATCTTTACAAAACTTAAGACATGATTTGAACAACTCTCTGGTAAAAATGGCCATTGGTGTAGCCATCTGAAACACCAAATGGCCATTTATTTCATGTGACCACCTATGGCCGTCAATGCCAATGAAGATAACGGCCACTCAATGGCCAATTTTACCAGAGATCCTCTATACTTCGATCATAGCTACGTTTGGGTCAATAAAAGAAGACGAGAATCGAGAAATTATGCTTTTGCTTGTTTCAGAGAGGTTCTGAGAGTAGTGGACTCCCTCCAGTTGACGTATCGTCTCAACAACGCGGTGTTAACTCCGGCCGATTGGAAGGTAACTCTGATTTTTTTCTAAAAATCTTACGACTTTCAAAACATACTAACACCAGGTCCCACGAAAACACCTTAAGTGTATTCTTGGAAAATGATAGAGTTGCTACTAATGATGAGTGAATCTACTCGTAAATTAAGGTATTTAAAATGTTACAATTTTGAGCGTGGCGCAGTATCACAAAGAAATTCATATCGGCCTGCTTATCCTCTATATCGGGCCACATCTTTCACATTTTATTTTTCATGTTTATGTTATATTAAAATAAGGTCACGTTAAATGAAGTTGTTTAATTCAACATTTATATGAAAGTGAAAAGATAATGATAGCTATACTAATTTGCACTTTTAATTTAGCTTTGATATTAATTTCTCACGTCTGTCGCGCAAGAAAGAGACATTGTCTTTTTAGATGTATTGGTTCTTATACATCTATCCATCCATTTTTTATAACAATCTACACTAACTTTCATTGCAATATTTGTAAATTGGAAATGTAGCGTGCTATTGAAGCTTATCTACTGGAGCGATAGGAGGTAGTAGTTGGGTGGTAGGCTACTGTTAGTAGGTGGGCTTACCAACAACTTGGCCCACGTGGAGGGGTTAGTAATTGTTAGAGTTATTGATACCAGCAGGAGGTGGACAGAGGTGGAATTTTCATTAGTCACAGCAATATGAACTGGGACATTCATGTGAAAAGCTACAAATTTTTCTGGCCCCACTGGGAATTGAACCCTGGATGACTTGGAGCAATAACGCAACCACCTGAGCCACCAGAGCCACCACTCTAACTTACTGTGTACAAAACGTCAAACTGGTCTCCATTTCAAGTGTTTTCTTCGCAGGTGAGACTGACGTTATTCTTTTGTTATTAAAATATTAAGTAAATTGGACATTTACACCGATATTTTTACCAATCCATATTTACTAGGTATAAATATCCATTAAGTCGAGACTCTTGTTGTGGTCGTTCACTTTGGTTTAACGAACTGAATTTTCATTCATGAAATTGAACGCAGAGCGGAAATTTATGTCGGACCTACGAGGACAACAAAGTGTCAATGAGCTTCCGATAAGTAAAAGTCTTCAAATAGGTAAACCTTCTTCAGTTCACTCTCACCTCCTATATTTGAATTGCATTCGGCTCCAATTATTCAATTATAACGGTCAGAGCAATTTTGTTGTCAATTATAAGAAAAAGGAAAACTTTATCCCCGACCTGCCCAATTTACTATGACTACCATTTAATGACTTGTTACGTAGTGTCAAGTGTATCCATGTGTCGGTGTATTATTCAGTCATGTGTAATTAGCAGAGAATATTTTAAAGATAAACCGATTTACAATAAATCTAAATGTTTGCTAAAATCTAGGAAAACGACACAAAAATAATTTTCAATAATAAGAAAATCTCTAAGGAGTTTTCGGTCAAGCTTCACCTCGCGTTAAACAGGTTTATCGATTATTCTTGATTAATAAAGTTGCTTATATATGATTTAAATAAGAGTGAAGATTATTTTACATTTAAGCAGATATACATTTCGAAATAGAGATGTAATCGCTTGTAATGGACAAAGGATTAACTTGGTCATGAAAAAGTGTTCTGTTCACTCGATGTTTATAGAACTTATTTGATCTGATATTACTTTTACCAACGACTCGCCATGTCAACTTTAAGTTAATTTACGAGTATGTAAAAATATGATGATACAGGTTTATTATGAATAACCGAAGCGATTTCACAAATTTACTGTAGCTATATCATTTGACATATCGCCAAAATCCTTTACAGAGATACAGAAAAACTCAATTTTTTGAAATGAGCTCCCATCTTGATAACGGGATGTCGTGGTCGTATTAGTTCATGAAAATAAGGGGTGTAATTTATATCCCATGCAAAAAGAAAGAAAAACTGTGGTCACTTAAAAATGTAAGATTGTTTTTCTATTATTTTTTACGAGAGAGTTTAAAGGATTGGAATGTATTGCCAACTACACATTAGGGAAATGTGGGCTACCCGAGTATCTGCATATTGGTGCCAACATTTGTATGATTTTTTTCAACACGTAGTGGCTACATTTCCGGCTTACTTAGAACGTTCCTTAATGTCGGTTTATTTCACTGACACATGTTTTTCAATTTCAATGTACTTGGAAATACATAAGACGGCCGTGACTATGTAATAATATTTAACTTACTATGTGACTTTTCACGCTGAATGGTATCTAATTTAGAGCTACGTATACAACACAGAGCTAAGTATTTGCATAGTTCTGTTGCATATTTTTTTTTTAAGTTTACGTTTACTAATCTCACTATGTAAATTTGAAACTTGTTAATTAATACGAGCTGTGCCAACCTTCATGAAGCTTAAAAACAATCTTCATGAATCATGAAAGTTACAGTCTGTTCCGTTTCGAAGGAATTTTCCCGTTTTGATTCAACTAACTAACAAACTAACCAAGTTGAATTTCTTTCGCAGATGGGAGATGCAGTGATGGTGGAGCCGAATTTACAAGGGGAACAGTTGGAACGTCTGTTTCCCCGGGGCGTGGAAACAGTGCACATGCCCTCAGGTGTAGCTTACGTCCGCAAGACAAGTGACTACGTGCATTCCAAGGAATGCTGGGACGGTGCACTGATCTGAACAACAGTTGTCTTTTAGAGTCCTGTAGGTATAGTAAAGCGCCAGCGACGTCCAAGGTCTTTGAGCGCCTAATTTCTCATACATTCCGCATTCGCTACGCACGATTTCTCACAGTCCACTGCTTGTGGTCACAAGGCTCCGACTTGTTTTCAGTAGATTGATATGTGAAGCCATATGAGCACCAGCGACACAATTGGATGACAACTTTCGGTCAAATAAAAATGGCGACGTGCCGGAAATCGAACCCGCGATTTCTGCTTTGATCGCAGGGGTGTTAACCATAAACGGGCGTCCCCTGATAGGAAGTTGTCACATATCTTCTCCACGTGTAAGTTCACGGAAGAAATATATACACACAATGGAATGGCGTTTTTGTATCCCGTGATCCATACCAACATGAGTCTACCCAATGAAACTATGCGTGGCGTTTTCGAAAGTTATGAGAAATGACGTAGTATATTTCCAAGTATAGGAGTTATAGGCCATAGTGATCATATAAACATACGTGTTGTAATTTTTGGCCAAATGCAAGAAAACCATTCCTTAGTATATTTCCGCCTCTTGCGCTTCTCTACTTGTGGGACTCTACTCTCTTTCTGCACAAATGGTCCACGAAACTGTTCTAAATAGGTTTGTGGTCTGCTGTACTGTCATATACTGAGATTTAAAAAATATTTTTGTCTTAAATGTTGCTTGTACCTTCTAAATGTAAATTTGGTTGTAACTGAAGCTTTCAACCAATGTGTATGTGATTAATGATTAAATCGCATTGTATTTTCGTTGAATTTTAACGTTATTTGTCACTTTAATTTCACGCTATCCCAATGCTAAAATCTTTATCAAATCCGTCTTCTTAGTTCACTTTAGAACAATAATGAGGTTTGGCCATGTAACTAAGTATCAATTGTTCCCGGGCATCGATAATTTTCACAACTTCCTCATTCTCGGATGGTCTAATACTCGATAGGTTAATCCCAGTAAGCCTATTAACCATAGACAAGAGGTGACAATACATGTCACTTTATATCTTCTTACTCAATTTTTCCTCTTACAAAACAAGCTAATCTAGCATCTAATTTCACCCTTGTAGATGTGCTGCACAGGAGCGCGGATATATAAACCTTGGGTGGTTACAAACATGTGACAAGTATCGATGTTTGCAGAAATTCTTTCGCCATTTATTTCATTTATCCAACCACTCTACCATTATTCTTCCTCGCCATCCTTCTCTTTTTCCTCCTGATGAACATAAAATTGGACAGTATAGATGGGAAGAGGAAATGATAGAGGTAACGAAAATTGGTCAGATGTGTCATATTTGCGAACAAAAAAAAACATACAAGAGAACGCGTCTGAAATGAAGGTACATCTACAAATATATGTATTTATATGAAGAGTGAACCAATCAAATAAAATTGATGTCCTTTGGAGCCCGTTATCATGTTCCTTATACCGCACCAGAACTATAAGCGTGTCTTAACATACGAGGTTTCCTTTCGTCGTATAAATGTACAAAATATTTAATTTAATACGTAGGTTGCTTGGAGATTTATAGACCCTCTAGGCGCAATAATGTGCTCATAAAAATTGATGAAAAAATTCAGCTTCCCAGAATTATTGTGTTTAGCTGTAGACATAAATGAGTTAGTGACGAGTTAAATGAAAATCGAATGCGTGTAAACTCGACTTACTACATTGCGCAATATTAAATTCAGATGTTTAGTTGGAGAACGTAAGTCAATTTTATCAACTTTATATTGTGTTTTGGTTCCTTCGTGAGGTTTGTTAAAGTTACGATCACTTAAAGTTCACTGAATGCATTCAGAGACCTTGCGAGTGATCTTTTGCGTAGAGAATATTTATCCAAACAACAGAAGATTTATGCTAGTATTAGTTCTTTAAAATGCGCATGCTCTAAATACTCTTTTTTTCCTTGTCCATATATTAAAGCACTATACATCTACGGATCTTTCTGTTTTGCATTCTTTTTTAAGGAAAATTTTTAGTAGTTCCCCAGGTTCAAGTGTTCGCCTCAAAATATTTATAATTGCGTGTTTTGTGGTTGAGTTATTTTTAAATGAGCTACGGGCTCGTGCCAATACTTCTCTTGCTTGAATACAAACAAGCCCTGGTTACCCGACGATCGCTAGAGGTTACTTTATGGGCAATTGCGTATTTAAATGGGAATGGGGGTGGTCCGTCTCGGGCCTCATCCCCAAACTCAGATAGCAAGTTACGACAACAATGGCTTTTACTTAGCATTTGCTTCGCTGTGCAAAGTATTATCGCCCCAATCGTGAAACCTACATGAGATTATGGTATAGGGTCAAGTATTATCGCGCTAATTGTGGTACAACCATGTGGTCAGGGTTTAGTGCCAAGTACTTTATTGCCATCCCAGCAGCACTGAGTGTGAGTGTGAGCATTTGCGCGACAACCGTCGGTACCTAGAATGCAACTCACCAAGTCAGTGGACTAGCAGGACCAATTGGTGAACTGAACTGATAGGTGGTTGGGAGTCGTCCAAATACGCTTGTTGAAATTGGAAATCGTGTTTGTTGATGTGCTTTGTTCTTGCGAGTACTTTGCATTTATTAGTGGCAAGTATTTTTTTCTATTGTTACACTTTTTCAGTGAAATATATGGTACCGAATATATCGAGCAATGCCAAATGTGCTTAGCAGTTTAAAAGCATTACTTATAGCAAGAGCGTACGCTGGGTGGAGCAATATGGGGCAGTTGTTAAGAGTTAGGGCAGATACCCAATTTTCCATATGAAACATTTAGTAAAAGAAGTAGTTGAAAAATTTGCAACTAATCTTCACAAACCATTCGTTAAAAATGGATTCTTTTTAAATAAATAGCTAGTATGTATTATTGTATTGCATTCAATTCTCTTTGATATTGGTTGAATTCAGAAATCTTCTCCACCACCACAAAACGTGAGCTGGATATGCCCTTGACTAATAGCCATATTTTGCAATGAGGTTCACGCAAGGCTTGGAAGAAAACATTGATTCCATCTTACTTTAAACATAAATCCGGCTCCTATCATGACATTTTATTTGGCGTTATTCGTATTTACGGCAATGTAAGAAAAATCGTTCCGCATTATTTTCTTCATGCGGATACCCTAGCCGTTTCCTTAGATAATGCCCTAGCTGTATCGTCAGCGAATACCCTAGATGTATCCGTAGCGAATCCTTAGTGGGTACCTTAGCTGAACATTTAGCGGATACCCTTGAGATCCACCACATTTTGCGTAAACTTCGAACCTTAGCATAACATTATGGAATCATTGTACAAGCTTTTAGCCTTGTCCCAGATATTAATAAATGCGTAAATACCTTTGTACAAACAAGGTACGGGTTAACTGTTCGGTAACAATACATGGCTATCTGGGAAGGGACCTCCAAATAGGTCACCAAATATCATTAAAATCCAAACCCGAAATGTACTCTAAAACGGATAGAGTACATTTCGGTATCCTTGCAAAGTTGACTCCATGAAAATAAATCACGACCACTACACACAGACATGTCTGTGAAGTACAGTGTTAAAAAAATGTTAAAAAATATTCTTTTCAATCATCCTCGTCGATAAATTCATCAAATGAATGTACTAAAGGTCACCTCTGTGGAGTAAACTTCATCCCACATTCAGATAAGAATATTTTGGAAAAGACATGGATAGAACAGGGAGAAATAATATGCAGCCACTGGTAGATGCAAGACTAAATTTATAGATAAAAGAGGTATGGAACTTAATTAAGGCAGTGAATTTTATTCAACTAAATAATTTCCAGATGCTCCCATAAAATAGTCATATCCTTTTCAATGTCATACTATACCAGAGTTGCAGTTTATAAATTTAACTACAAAATTTATACTTCAGTATTTAATTTATTGAATAGTAGAAATTGTCATGATCATAGATAAGACATAATTAAAATATTTTATAATAATGTCAACAAAATATAACAATATATAGTATTATATATTACTATACATGAATATATAATAATAGTAAATTATGTTACTTCAACAATTTTAAAATACTGTGTGGCAATTTTAAGATACATATGCGGCACCCGAGATATTGAAGATTTGACGATGTGGCTCACAATTGTGAAGAGATTGCCAACCCCTGCACTTGAGTGTTACTTGTTTGAACTTGTTTGAAAACAAACATAGCTTTAATATGAGGGAATCCAAAAAACTCCAAAGAAACTCCATCCCCAGACAACATTTGATTTAGGTATGTCACTTATTGTGAGTGGCCAAAAGAAATACAATGAATATTCAATATTCATAGTTTATCATCCTGGTATGTTATTATTGCTTCTGGTTATTAATAAACACATAAAAAATATGAGTAAACAAAAATATTGCAAATGTCAGTTGAATCATTTAAGATTGGAAAGTAATTTTAACTTTCATCTCTAAACACACTCAGATACAGGAAAGCACTACAGCTTTCAGATAGTTATCAATTTAAATTATCTCTCAATTTAGAGTATTATACAGTAGCATTAATTAATTCAAAACTTAGGTACATATAATTTAACTATCATTTAGAAGAAATAGATAGCGAGACACAGCTATTATTATTGAATTATTTATTAAACAATTTAGCTTTCAATATTGTGTAATCAGTAGTTCTGCTGTGTTCTATTGCAATATAACTATGTTTAATACTGCAATGATAGAAATGCAATTGGAGTGATTTTGGGATAAATAACACCAGATAGTTATGTTGAACAATATATTTCAGAAGAATTTTATTGAAAAATATAGAAATACATGATGAAAAAATTGATTGGAATATATATCAAGTGTTTTACTTTTTGAGAGTCACCAATCGTTTTTTAATAAATAAAAATTGTAACAAAATTTGCAGACAATAAGCAGATTAAAACTGCATGACCAGACTATAAGCCAATTTACTCTCTTGTCATAAGCAAAGGGTCACCCTATCAATTCTCATCAAATTGCTAATAGGAAAACCACAGGAAAATCCAGACGAGTATGGGCAGAATAGTGCCAGGATATTGCATTGTGTATTCCATTGCATTTCCATTGCATATTCTGCATATTGTAACAGAAGACTTCTGATGTAAATACATATCCCTATAGCTATTACAACATTAGTATATAATAAACTCATGAGAAGAATTTTGTCACACGTGAAGAAAGTATGTCAAATGATAAAGAACTATGGCATATACTATTATTACATCCTTAAAAAAAACACCACAAACCTCAATACTGTATAAATTTGAAATAATATTTGTTTGTTATCACATTACACTAAGACCAAATAACCTGAACTTGCTTGTTTTATGTGTAGAGCATAAATTTTTTTTAGTAGATATGAAAGATCCAGAAGATAGAATAAAAAGTTTTGCAAGTGGTCCTCCACAGTTGAGTTCAAATTGAGAAAAATCTAACAAATACAAATATTTTACAGAAATTATATCACATAAGTTTTATTTTTCATATAAAATACTAATACAGTTCATTAGGGCATATTAGTTCTGTTTCCTGAGAGTCTACTTTATCCATTTTCATTAAATTGAGTATATAGAATCATGGAAATTATTAACTAAAATTACACTTCCATTAAAATTTTGCTACTTAAAAAATACATTCTGTGGCACTACAGCACACTGTGAGCCATGGCCTCCTCTATTCATCGCCTAAAATTCTCAATCCTCTGCCTTCCTCTTCCAATCTCTCAGTTGTAGCAAATCCCAAGCATCCTTTCAAACTACATCCTATCAGGTTTTCCCCTCGGTCTCTTCTTATGTATTCTCTCTGAGAGTGGTTTCTTTGGTATTCTATGATCAGACATTCTTTGTACATGTCCAGCCCATCTTAGTCTTTGGAATTGTATATAGTCAACTACATTGTATTCCTTGAACATGTCCCTTAATTCACTATTGTATCTTATCATCCAAATTTCCCCTTCTTGTGTTGACCCGAATATCTGTCTTAAGATTCTTTTTTCAAACTAATAATCCACGTCTTGCATCCATACATTAATACTGGTCTTATAAGCATCTTATAGATCTTTATTTTGCTTCTTTGACCAAGTAGTTTATTTCTTAATAAAGTCTGCAGAGCAAAGTAGGCTTGGTTTGCGAGAAACACTGTCTTTTTAATCTCGGCTGCTTCATCATTATTATTGGTGACCTCTGTACCTAGGTATTTGAATGAAGAGATTTCCTCTATATTTATGTTACCAATGAAATATTGTTCAAATTTATGGCAGTTTCATGTCAGTACCATAGCTTTTGTTTTATTTATATTTACTTCTAGACCCATTCGATTTGCTATTGCCTCCAATTTAATATACTGCTCATTGACATCTCTCCAGCTTCTATTTAGTATGCAAAGATCATCTGCATATCCTATAATTTGAGTGATTCTATAAATGATAGTTCTCATTGGATCAATATTCAATTACCTAATGACTTTTTCTAGAGCCAAATTGAAAAGCATAGGTGCTAAGCTATCTCCTTGTTTCAAACCATTGCTTATGGGGAAGGAGTCCGTGACTACTGACTGCACTCTTACTATCCCTGTTGTGTCCTACATCATTAGTTTGGTCAGCCTTATCAACTTATCTGGAATTTTGAAATACTTCAATGTATCATACAGTTGTTGTCAAATGATACTATCATATGATACTATCATATGCTTTGCTTGAAGTCTATGAATCTTTAGTGCACTTCTATATTGTACTCCTTACATTTAATTAATATCTGCCTCAATTTGAATATTTGATCTACCATAGATCTACCTTTACGGAAGCCTGCTTGATATTCTCCAATTATATTTTCATCATATGGTGTTATTTTTCCATGTATCAGTTTAGTAAGGATTTTATATCCACTTTATTTTAAGCAGGTTGATACCTCTATAGTTCTTGCAAAGTAATTTGTACACAGGACAGATAACGGTGGTCTTCCATTCTTCAGGCATAACTTCCTCATCCATATGTTTCTTATAATATAATAGAGCTATTTCCATAGATGCTCTCCTCCATATTTAACCAGTTCTGCAGGGATATTCTCACTTCCTGGTGATTTGTTGTTATTTAATTTATTTAAAGCAGCTTTAAAATCTTCATATGAGGGTGGTTCAGTATCTATCTCTGTTACTTGAAGTTGTTCATTAGTTGAGTTTACAAGTTGTTCACTTTTGTTCAGTAGTCCTTGAAAATATTCTAGCCAACTTTCTTTAACTCTCTCTTCATTTCTAATAATTTCTCCTTTTGTGTTCCTACAAAGCTGTGTCCTTGGCTTATATCCTTTCTTCACTACATTAATTTGTCCATAAGCTTCTTTTGGAAGCTCTCTTGAATTGTATTTATATATGATATCTTTCAACGAATTCCAGTCATCTCTACACAATTCTTTTGGGTACAGTGAACTAAACCTTCTGATATCTTCTTTTGATATTCATTTCTTATATTTAATTTCTGTAATTCTTCAACCATAAATTTATTTTATTTTGCACTTCCTTTAAGTTACTCTACTTCTATTTGGTTGCGATACTTACTAAAGAAAGTAATACAATAAAATAATATTATATTTCTGGGGAAATTTTTATTTATTGAGCATACATCTGAAACATTCAGTATATGTGACTACCATGATTCAATTGCATATGATTATTAGCTGTAGTTATAATCGCTGCTTTTTTTGTGCTAGTACATCTAGTAAAGATGAGATTGAAGAAATTGTAGTGAAATTTTGAATATATTATTTAAAAGTATATCTCTACAAGCTATCATCATCACTTAATGTTTGCATAATGGCATCAGAAAGTAGCGATAAACTCTCATTGATAGTTATCCATTGTGTTAGGTACATTAATCCGGTCTGATAGGACTACTCTTTGGTCCATAAGTGCTTGTCACTTAAAGCTATGGAAATTCCTTTGTTTTAATTAGGTTCAGCATTATTTTGGTGCATAGAATGAGTTACATATTATGGTATTCTATTTGTTTTCAGTTTTAACTGATTTACAGAAACCAGTAGCCTGGTAGTATAAATAAGATACCAAAGAAATTCTGCATTGCAAATTCAGTATTCAATATATGTGAAGTGCCGAGCGTGTGGCTATTATCTTTTTCCACTCAAAGAAAGCAATGGTTATAATATTTGATTCACGTTTCATTATTATGTTGTTTTTCATGCTATCTAAAACATTAAAACAAAAATAATTACTACATAGCTTTTATACAATTATTTTTATTTTTTTACACAAAAATACAATGAATGGGCAAAACTTTCAATCCAATCAATTTGATGGGAATAGATATTTCATATTATATCATTGTACACAACTTTTTTTTTTAATTTTATTCTTTGAAAACTTTATAGTCTTCAAGTACTATACAATACAAACAAAATCCAAAACGTGTCTGGGTTTTTTAATTATTTAAATTAAATTGGTATATAGTGTGGAAAAAACATTTATTTATTGATCGATCTCGTAAAATTGGACGACGTTTTCGCGAATGCAAGAACACATACGCCAACGCACGTGCTTCTTCTATGTCCAACTGGTGGAAGTGTGCCTGTTGCCAGGTATCGTGAGCGCTAAAATAGTGAAGGCACATATGAACATTTTGTCGTTATTTGTCTCGTTGCCCGGTGGTTTTCATGTACGATTGTCATTTCGAAGGTATATTATTCGGAGTATATATCGAGAGGATACAGAAGGAGGAGGATGAATTATGCTAACAGCAAGCAATTAAAATGTAGAACCGTTTTACGAATGTGATCTTCATGACTAAGAAACGGCTGGGGCAATTTTGCGTTTACTGAAGAAAGAGGAGGAAAAAAATACGGTGGGACCACCACTGATTAAGACAAGGGAAAAAATTTGTTTTCTGCGAGTATGTGTCAAAAGTATTTTAAAAAGATGTTGCGTAGTACATCGCGCACCCTTCGTACGTTTGGAGACTGGGTTTTAAAACTCGTGGGCATAGCTGGGCAGAAAACGCTTAATCCGCTCTGAAACCATCAACACTTTAATTAACTTCCGTTACATTAACTTTCGTTAACTTAAATCTTAATTTTTTTTAGCATTGTTCCCGCATCTGGTTAGAAATTTATCTTATCTCGTATCGTCTGAACCGACGATCCGTTATAGCTCAAGGCCATCTCGGGTGCACGTCCTTCCCCAAGGTAGGAAATATTTCAATATTTTTTAAATTTACTACTCGGACACAAAATTTGTGTATTCGAAGTTTGAAACTCAGTAACAAAACTACCAAAATGTACATAAAAATCAATTCCGTCAGACTTTTATTTAATTCGTTCAACAGTATTAAATAGTATTTCATTAAATATGAAAATATTTTATTAAAGCGCGAACGTAAAAGGGTCCCGTTTTAAGGTGTATTTTAAGATTAGTCGCGTTTAACATTTCTTAACCAGGTGTAGTAGTACGTACTGTCGGAACCAAAATTTTCATGCATCTGGTTTTAAAATGAATTGATATTTATATCAGTTCAGTGAAGCTGCGCACGGCAGCAATCCCACCGGAAATTAACTTGATTTAAAACAAAATCTATAGACCTAAATAATTGAGATACAGACAATGTAAATAATGTAAGTTAATTTACTTATAAAAACTTCAAAATTACTTTTCCTCATTTTTTGGGAACGATGTAACCTGACAGATGTTAGTTTTTCATGTTCAGCACCTCAAAAATACTTACACACAAAATTTTCACATCTAATATTTATTTTCGTTTTAAATTTCACAAAAACAATTGTAGAACCGCAATTAATTAATTATCCGCAAAGAAGTTATTTGAATTGATTTTGGAGAAGAACTACGAATTTATGTACTACGGAAAAAAGTACATCTAGACAATATCAGCGAGAAAGCAAACTCATGTATCTTGTTCTGGATATATATGTGACTTAATGTTCGAGTACTAAATATATATGCATTCATCAGTAAAAGTAAGGTCTTTACTGTCTTGCGTTTTTTTACCTTAATTCCTAATCTACAGGTCCTAATTTCCACTCAAACGAATTGACTCGATCCCCAATAAGTTCGGATAATTTGAGTTCTCTACAAAGGAAAAGACAGGGGCGTAAGTGCTCTTTTCGTTTGCAAATACCTACGTTAAAAGTTTCTCATTCAAATCCCGCTATTTCAACCAATCCATTACCCTTCCCTTGCAATCATTACATTATGGTCCTGGTATACCGAGTTGGCGTAAGCAACGGCACGTGGCCGTAAACTACTTGCCAAATTGTTTTCGTAGGAATTTTGTATTAGGAGGGTCAAGTCCATTATTATATGCTGGTAGTGCCGTGACAGTCAAGGTACGTAGGAGCGGAGACAAAGCATATGATTGCTATGCAGTTGGTAGCTAAGGAGATAGGTTGTTGATTTGAGGGGACAATTCATTTGGTTAATGAAGAACGTAATAAGTTTCGTAGTAATTCATGAGCTAACTATATTAAGGGTTATTCAGTTCATGATCTGATAACATTCATGAAAGTATTAAATTAATTACCTGATGAATTCGGGATGGAATTTTGAAAGTCGATGGTAAGTATACAGTATAGAATATGAATAAAACTTATTTTAAAAAGACGTTACACTAATCCTAATTTACTGTATCACTCTCATCATATTTCAGACATGGCACCGGTGCGATTAATAGCTAGAAAATACATAACACATTAATAAACGAAAACTTACACTCACCATAACATTATAACTGAAGCAATGAACCCACCAAACGCCAAAATTTATGACAGATAAAGCTAGTGATACTCTGTTGTCCATTGTTTTCTTCTGTAATACTTATTTTATATCCTTTCTTAAATACTTTTCTCTCTCTCAGGAGGTTCTTGGAAAGCTTCAAATCACGGTTAGACAGTCTTATTGGAATACAGAGGACAGGATTGTAGGTTGCTCTAAAGTTCGCCTAGGTAAAACCCGAATTTAGTTTACCAAGGCGGGGTATAACGGACACCCCTGTCTCTTCCTTCAGTGGTACTTGGCCCGTCACCACTCCTCTCGTAACTCCTCTCGTCGGACAGCAGTTGCGTGCAAGCAAGCTGGGTATGTGCGGCACACATTCGAAAATATGTGGTACCGGACGATATTTTGACGGATCTTGATATTTTGACGAATATTTGCAGGTTCATAAGTAAAGCTGTTTGGAAAATAATGAACTCACAAATGTATAATTAGTATATTATTTTAAAATTCGTATAATGAGAGGGAAAATACTTCATAAAATAATATAATGACCGAAAATAACAAGAAAAAAGAAATGATGAAATCAAAGGGAACGAAACACGGATTTCATCCAATGTGGCGATGAAGATATTGCCGCAGTTGCAATGGACGAAAATAATCTATAAACGTCTTCTAAATGTTTTATCTCACAATAACATTCTCTTTAAAGAGGAAAACTATTTTGGGACTTCTTTTCCTTTACAACACTGCACTATTTTCTTTCATGAATGGTGTAACCACTTCTTTGGCCACGGGGATAATCTTCTAGGAATACAATTCCTTGACATTTCTATAGAAGTATCCGAAGTTATGGATCATTCATTTGAAATTATAATGTTATGGCGTTCGTAGACTAGCCACCAGCACATCAATAGCTAACATTCTACTTAAAGGTATGTATCAACAAGTTTAAACTTCCATACTTGGAAAATTAATAAACAAATTAAATATTAAAAGAAAACAGTCTGATGTAATCTACCACAACTTAAAGAAATACGGTTTATTACAGTACTAACATGTTTCGGGGAGCTTTCCCCATCATTAGCGTTCCAAGTAACACGGGATCAACATAAATAAAGTCAATTAAACATAAATTGAAATTGAGACTGATTTATTGCACACTACTGAGGCGCAACTTTACATAGGTTGACTCTCGAGGCACTTAGTACACTTTCACAACTGCTGCAGTAAGCCGCAGAAAAAAAAAATTTTCAAAGCTTTTTGAACGTCACGCAATTATATGAAGACTGAGAAATTTACATGAAAAGTAAACAAGATTTTCTGATCTCATCAGAAATCGAACCCGGGGTTGTTTCGCTGAAAACGATCACGCTACTCATGAGCTCCATGGGGAATAACAATTAATAATCATTATTATTTTCCCTTTCACAGAATAGAAATTCGACTAAAAGAAATTAAATACCAGATTGTTAGTGAGTAAAATATACTTTGGTCTATTATACAAGTGATGAGTAATTGAAAGGAGGGGGAGGAACAATATCTTAAATGACCGGCTTGAGTTATTGAAATCGTTCAGTTTTCAAGAAAATGAACAAGAATGTGTAAAGAATCAGTCAAAGACAATATACTTTTTAATACCTGTTTACGTGGTGTAAGTACCTTCAAAGTAGACCTGTGACCCTTGATTTCTTTTCTATAATTACTGCCGAATTCATAGCATATGTATAAATGGACAGAGGAAGTGAGGATGTGTAAGATTTCATGCGTGAGAGTATTGAGAAACAATAAATGCTCCTCGTGGGAAGGAAACGGAAGCGCAGGAGAAGAAGAGGATCTGTAGTTGACTGCAGCAGCAACAGGAGCAGCAATGGCAGGCGCCGAGCCTGCTCAGTCGCCTCATGCTATTGATCGTCGTCGCCTCGTCGACTGGCACCCGCCCTCGACCCTCGTTTCAATTAACCGGGAGAACTCTCCCGCTCGCTCGGCCCGGGGCCGGCAGGCGCCGGCGTCTGCCACCCACCCCTCCCACTTCTTCATCACTCTACACGAGCCTCGCCTCCTCCCCTCCCGCTGCAACTCCATCGGCAGCAACAATTCGACCCTAAAAACAAAAACAAATCGTGATAACCATAACCTCAATCATCGCCAACATGGGATTTGATGACAGGGTAATGAACAATCTCCCTCTGCACCATCAAAACTTTTAACAGTATCACGTTAAACTTTACTTATTATTTGAAGCTATGAACTAGCTACGAACATACAAATTAATATCATACATTTTAGTTTCATTTTGAACGTTTTGAAAATTGCGCCTGTCTTGGAATGGAACACGCGTTGCGTGTTCTGTTCACTGACGCGCAGGCGCTCTGAGTGCAGAGAAGAATGCTCGGGTTTGACTCCCGGTCAGTCACCATATTCACCTCGACGAAGGTCATCCCTTACATGGAAGTTATAGAAAACGAATGTAAGTTAATATCAGTGAGTGTAAGGTTTATGTGTGATAAAAGTATTAGAGCAAAATATTTTTATTGGAGTTGTTAGCATTTGATCTCATTTCCCTTGTTATTGTGGTCTCTTCATTGTTGGCACCGTTTTGAGTAGAACCACGTCGCCAAATTCGTCATTCTGCCCTCCACTACCACATGGCAATGGAAACGAAAACTTTTGGGGCAATTTTCTTCGAGAGTACCCAATAGTACTTTTACATAACGCGTACTCATTTGACATGGCATTTGTGGATTTTCGCCACAGAAAATATCCTTCGACTTCGACTAGGATTAAAACCGTTCACAAGGGTTTTTGAGACCTACACTAATCACTCAGCTATATTGGCAGCGACATCTCATTGGAATACACAAAACATTTCGATAAAGGTCATTCTTCTCCCTCCGTAGCCAAAACGACACTGAATGGAGGCACATGAATGACATAAAATACTCTATAATCACCGATTACTTGTGTACCCGCGGCTGGCGATTTTGTCATTTCTCTACAAATATTCTCGATTGATATCCTGTAAAATGGTTAATTATTAATGTCGATAGTTTTGTATTGTTGGCGTGTTATGTTTCTCTGCGTCCTAATCGCTTCAATTCACTGCAATGATAAAAGAGAAAATATTTTTTTTTAATGTCTAACTGATAGATTTGAAACTTATATCGAGAGTTATAGAAGGGAAGACCGACAGTCGATAGTTACCTTCTATCGACACTCTGATATTATCGATGGAAAAATATCGAGTTTCGATCGATACTACACATTTATAGGAGTTATAATCTCGTTCAGATATTCTTGAAGCGGATCTTTCGTTAGAAAAAGTCAGTGAAATGAGGAAAAATACTGTTATTTTATAGACTTGTTGAAGAAAACAAACAAACGAGTAATTACGAGAGATTAGTAAGACGTAACAAGTCACCGCTCATCCAACACTTATTTTTTTAAATAATTTTCCAAAATCTACGAACAGTTCCATTACTTACTAATAATAGGTCATAATATCTGTGGAATGTATTATTACACCAGTCTAAAATCAAAACTATTCATAAGAATATGACAAATTGCTTCGAATGTCTGTGACACGTAAAATATAGCAACGATAGCAAATAATTATTTTATCCAATTCCATTCCTATTATGTATCCTTTGACTTCCTAGAAGAGGACACTTCTCAATAGAGTACAAATTTTATAGTGCCATAAGTGTCCGTTATATTGAAGTTTCACAGTAATTACTTTCAATATATGTGTGTCAAGGTAAGGTTCAAGGTTTCAGACCTACCAGATTGCGTTGGAGCGATTAGCTGGAACGTAAAGTATGGGGTCGATTGAAAGATGTTAAAATTTGAAAAGTGCGCCAAATCCAGGGAATGTGCATAAATGATGAAGGGGCAAGCATCCTAAGAATCCTATAAAACTCATTTCGAAACGAGATTTCTTTGCTTGCTATTTATTTAATGCAGTATTCTGTGCACCTAATACTTTTAACCGAGGACCTGGTTCGAATCAATACGTAAGATTCTACAAGATTAATGAGTAACGAGAAAATAAACTAGAAAAAACAAGTAAATAAAAAAGACAATTCAGGTTTAACCATTGTATTTGTTTTACTAATTTACAAGAATCATTATTTAATTGCTACGTTCTATTAAAATTAAGGATAAAATTATTAATTTAACTGAATATTCGATTCACGGCATGTTTTTAAAGTTAGAGGTTATTTACATTAATAAATGTTTAAGGTCGGAGATCAAACATCAAAAGTATGCCTACGGGGTTCTGCCATTTACTGGGCTCCACACGACGAGGAGACGTAGCTAGCATCATGTTCCGGTCGATTTGACACCCATGAATAATTTTATTAGATATACTCATTTTATAATAGATTGATTAGGTCAGAGAGTATGTCTGTGGGTTGAAGTATCAGTAAAATTCCCTTGGTTGCTAAATGGTATTAACGTAATAATGTACCTGTCACATCTTCTCTGTTCTTACATTAAAAAACTGTTTAGTTGTTTTCTAAGAACTAAAATTTTTAGATGAGTCGACGAATTCAATTATATAATCCTCCTACATAACAATTAACAAAAACTTAATTTTACGTAAAAAAAGTCTTCATTTTAAAAGCGAAGATTTTATAGTACTGATGTTGTTCCAATACCATTTTAGACTCTGTTCTAGAGAGAAAAATTTGGCTATGGATCGTAGATTACCACACTTAAGAAGGGTTGATTCGATACCCGCATCTGTTCTGGATTCGATCCCCGACTTCAGCTGATTCTTTCCGTCACAGTTTCAGCACGTCGAAGCCCAACCCTATTCCCCGATTTCAAACAAACGCGGGTGGTGAATGCGCCGTCCGCTTTCCACTTGAGGGGGAAATGAAATCAGGAAGCGGGTATTAGATCACTAGGGACGAAAAATCAGTTAACTGAGGACGGTAAAAGAAGACTGTAAGATGTATTGATGAGTGAGAAAGCAGATGACAAAAATCAGGTTCAAAGAATAATAAAAACCCTATCTTCAGAGACATAGAAAGGTTTTGGGGCAGGGATTTGCCTTAGCTAAAAGGGCATCACTTCCTTGATAAAACGGGGAAGTAAATTTCACATATATTACAAAATATAAATGATTTACAATTTCAATAATTGCACCATTATCAAATAATTTATCACCCAGAATATTTTTTTAACAGTCACTGTTACATTTAATTTTAAACAGTTTTAAATTAGAGTTATTTTTATTTGCGAACATTAAGTAGATACATCATCTCATCTCGGCAATAAGTGCGCTGAAACATGAAACAAACTCTATCAAATATTCCAGAGCTCGTGAAGTTAACCAGATATTTGTCAAGCGCGTATTGCAGACCGTAATTTGGCAAAATACAGAAGTAGCGGCTATTTTGCATCTTGTCCATTACTTTTACAAATATATTAAGAATTAATAAAATTTATGTTACATTCCCATGTGATTTTATGGACCAGATGTGTGATTTATACTAGGAAAATTTCAATGATATTCACGTCATTTTTTAAATTCACTTTGATTTCGGAGTATTCAGGAGAGGGGTTGGTAAGTGCCCCACTTCCCCCCCCCCCACCCTTGACTACGCCCGTGCCTATATTAATTAAATATGTTTATTTAGGTTACTAAGCAGCCTCTAGTTCCTTCGAGAGAGGGGTGGGAGGATGGGGGAATGGCCCTTACGTGGGTCCCCAATTACAGTGGATGAATAAAATTTGATACCAAATCAATAAAAATTGAAAAATTGTCACAGCAAAAGTATAACTAATTTGTCATCTGCCTGGTTCAGAGAAAAGAACCCACTAGAATCAGTTATTTGTCGATCAATAATTACAGATCAATTATTGTCGGTAACGGTTAAATACAGTTAATGAAATAAGTTTTTAATTGTTTGTGAGATATAAAATACTACATTATTTCAATATTCTCTTATTCATCTTTTCATATTTCATTTATTCCAATTTCAGAGACATTCAATGTTTTACTTGTTAATGGATTCAAAGAGGCAAAAGATGTGGTGTGTTGTCCTCATTGGCCAACTCATTAATCAACGCACAGAGAAAACTAACTTAAGATGGGACTGGCGCTACAAGCTAGTCAGTTATTTGAGAAGCATAATTGTTTTATAACAAAACATTATGAACAATAATGATGAAAAAACATTATTTAATTTATGTCAGTTAGTAGTATAGTAAAAACAATACTCAGGAACTCTCTCGACTCGTTTAATGCAAAAGAGAATCTAAAAACATGGCGGCAGGGCGCAACTTTATGTTGATCAGAAAAAGTCGAAGTATCTTCTTGTAATGTCCGGTGACATATAGATAAAGATGATGTTAAATTGCTAAGGAAAATTTACTACAAATCAAGACAATCTTTAATCACTTTCGTGATTTGAAAATTGGTATTTTCTTGAAAATAAGTGTTTCCTCCATAAGACGCAATCTATTACACCGTCAATTATAATTGCAATTATTTAACTTAAATGGACGATAAGGTATGTTCTTCATGTTAAAATCACAATAAGTACGTGTTTCTCTGTTTATTTATGCCGAATTCAGATATCTTAGTGATTTAATTCTACCTACACCAGTACTATATTATCTATCAAAACGCTATAACCAACTACCCGAATTCCATAATTATTTTCGTAAATATAAGACTATTCTTCGAAAAGTAGTCTATGCAGCTAAAGTAATGGAAAACGACAGGCATATACTAAAATCAAAAGACCGGATGAAAGCCATGTGGAATATTATTAAAAATTACACGCCAACTTCTGAAAACCGCGAAGAAAATGTTTCTTTACTAAACGATGGCAAAATCGTAATAAATCCTCAGGACATCGCAAATTTGTTTAATTCTCACTTCTCAGAAGTTGGTAAAATAACGAACTCAATATATCCAAATCAATGTCCTCCAATTATATCCACCCACGTACCCAATTCTATGTTCACTTCCGAAACTAACGCCAGTGAAGTCATGAGAATCATCAGCTCATTAAAAAACAAATTTTCAACAGGCGTAGATGATATACCTGAGTTTATTGTTAAATTTTCGTGCCATGCTATATTAAATACACTTATAAATATTTTTAATAGTTCTTTATCGGAAGGGGTGTTTCCTAAAATATTTAAGAGAGCTAAAGTGAAACCTTTACACAAGAAAGGAAACAAACTTAATATTGGAAATTACCGACCAATATCTTTACTACCCACTTTCTCAAAAATCATAGAAAAATTGTTCTATAAGCGTCTTCTAGATTTTTTATCAAAAAATAACATACCCTCTGACGATCAACAAGGTTTTAGGAAATCCTTTTCCACTACAAGCGCCATATTTTCCTTCTTAAACGATGTTACCACATCTCTAGACCGTGGAGAAAATCCTCAGGGTGTTTTTCTTGACTTATCCAAAGCATTCGATGTCATCGATCACGAAATTCTCCTTTCCAAATTGCATTCTTTAGGCATTCGTGGACTTCCACATCATGGGCTAACTTCTTATTTAAAAGATAGATATCAACAGGTAGAAATATCCTATTCTAAAAATAAAATACTTCAGCGGTGTCTTTCAGAAACAAAACCACTTACTTGCGAAGTACCCCAATGATCAATTCTCGGCCCTATACTCTTTTATTGTATGTGAATGACATGTCATCATCCACATCAGATTGCAAAATGGTTCTTTTTGCTGATGACACTAATTTACTATGTAAACACGCCAATGCTCAAAAAGTTTTGTCTAACCTTTCGACTTGGTTCCATGCAAATCGTCTCATTGTAAACACTGACAAAACAGTGTCTATGTCATTTCACAATAGTATCACAAAATCTTTACCCCAGGTTTCTCTTTCTTTAAACGGAACACAATTAAAAACTGTTACAAATACAAAATTCTTAGGTCTCCATATTCAAGACAACCTCAAATGGAATTGTCACATTGACAATCTTAATTCCCAATTAAGCAAATTGTGTTACGCATTCCGAATCTTAGTTAACGCAGTTAGTCCACGTATTTCCCGTTGCGTATATTTTGCAAACGTTTACTCCCATTTACGTTACGGCATTACCTTCTGGGGTAATTCCGGTCAGAGTATTCAAACTTTCAGAATTCAGAAGAGGATAGTTCGGATAATTTGTAAATCTCACCCCCGAAACTCTTGTAAACCTTTATTCAAGGAATTAAATATCTTAACACTTCCCTGCATTTATATTTATGAAACAGTCGTGTTTGTTAAGACCGAATTACTGAAGTGCCACCCTTTCTTTATACGAAACAGTCTCGTTCACGAACACTATACACGCAATAGTAGTAATATTCATCGCCCTAGAGTGTCAACCACTCTTTGCCAAAAAGGACCTTATCATTCGGGAATCGTTCTATATAATTCCCTGCCCAAGAATATAAAAGACATTATGAAATTGAATATCTTCAAATCCGCGGTTAAAAACTACCTCCTGCACCAGTGCTTCTACACTGTAAAAGAATTTATTGATTTTAATAAAAGTTAAATTCGTCTTGTACTTTATCACGCCATTGCTGTAGCACTTTTTAAATAACTTATAACAATTTCAAAAACTATTTTCTTGCATGATTGTGTTGCCGTATGGCTCATATTAATTTAGTTTTATGTGTACTCAACTTTGGCACGGTTGTGTACATAAATTCTGTAGCCCCATCCTGGCCCGGGTTTTTCTCCGTTTTTCCTTCGGGTAGAGGCGGATTTCTTATACAGGTTCTCTAGGCTTTGTCTAGGGGCGTGTTTATTGTAACAATAAATCGTGAATTTAGTGTTTTTTCAACTCTTATGATTTTTAAACACTATACTCAGAATAATCTATAGTTCGATAATAACTTGTACATGTAAATTTACAAACATATTTGCGTTAAATTACAAAGATATTGACATTATATATGTATTATAACTCGCAGCTAACTTTTTATCTTATCTAGGAACTTTTTCTGAAATTTTTGAATCCGCCTCTGCCTTAGGGCCCTTGATCGGAATTGATGGGATGGTCCCTTGCTTGCTTCCGTAGAGTAAATTAGTTTATTGTCCTCCACGTGGTCATACGCAGTTTGTACTGTTTTTGACAATAAATAAATTTAATTAATTTAATTTACTACCTTAAATTGTTATAATATGTTGCATTTTTTAATAGTGTCTTACCAAAAACCGATGTTTTAATTTTCGCTATACTCACGTACTAAATATGATTTCGTAATAGTGATATTCTTACCTACACTAAATAGTAACGTAACTACCTAATCTCGCACGCAATACAAAGTTACTTCAACAAGTAAGTACTAATCGTTGTACCCCAAATAACTTGGAAAATATATTTTTTGAAAAAAAGAAAAAGACATTGGCCCTTGGCTGAAGTTTCTAATTGCTCTGAACTGAATAATAGAGAGAGTATATTAGTCCCTAAAAAAGGTGCAGAAAGATATTAATTTATGGACTCGCATTATAAGAATGTGGCAGAAATGTGGATTACAACAGTACTCCACAAGTAAATAAAATTGTTTGAGTCTGTTCTCCTCTTCTTTTGCGCGTCATTCGGCCAATGAAAATGTAGTACAAACTAACAAAGTTATTTGCCTTTCATAGCTAATTAATTTTGAAGAAAACTTTTTAGACATAATGCACCACTTGATCAAATCATTTCGTACTTATATATGATATAATTATGCAGATTTTTACCGGAATATAATTTCGGTACCCTACTTCAGGTCAATTAAAAGATTCTTTTTCTTTAGATATTTTGACAACAATATGACACTGACTCCTAGATAAGTTGGAGAAGGGATGACCAAGATTTTTTTTATTCTACGGGTAAAGGTTTGATGAGAGTTACACCACAATTATTTTTGTCTATGTTCCTGTATTTGATATTCAAATTCAACACACGTATTTTATATCATTTTTATAAAAAATTTAAATGTATTATCATTGCTTGCCTTCCAATAGTATATGTAATCACTACTGAAAATGGAACTATTATATTATGTTGTAGTGTTAAATAAAATAAATAATTTATTAACAGAAATAAAAATTTGACCATATGACGCAATATTGTAATTGCAAAGCCTTATACCGGATTTTTTTATTATAGACCCGTAACTTCTAATTGCAGTGGAGGGCAGAACAAAAGTCGTAGAAAAAAATAGTTTACACCATTGGATTTGTCGTGTTCACTGCACAGATTCGCTTGCCGACTATTTAAAACATCGTTTTGTTTATCACTTGCTGCTCGTTTTTAGCAAAGTTTAAATAAATAACTCATATTTTGAATGTAGCAGCTTGAAATTGTTTAATACATTGTCACAAACAAGTAATCACAAGCTGAATAAGAATTATTTTTAAAACTTTTAGTTTATTTCATAAAAAGTAATAAATTCGACATATTGGCAAAAGAAATAAATATATCACGGTTTTTTTTCAAACTTATCAGGCTGAAAAAAATATTGTTCATTTATAAAACCATTTTTTGTACTTGTATGTATGCACAACAACATGATGAAACCAATGGTATAAACCATATTTTTCGACGATTTTTGTTGTGCCCTCCTCAGCAATTAGAAGTTGAGAGCTCTAAATACACAATCCGATAGTAAGTGTATTCTTTGGAGTTTCCCATTATTTTTATAATTACGCCATAAAAGGGTTAATGACGCAAGTCAACATGTTCATATTGTTTCACAATCACTGCCGTATCACTCTCATCTCCCGCTTTTGTATCAACAGTTTCCGCGCAACTCCTCAGCGAAGTGTAAGCTCTCGAAAGGCTGTTGTGTGAAGAGGAATTCGTATGAGGAGCCCTTCACGCTGCAACCTCTCGAATCGATACTCGCAGTTAAAGCAGTAGAGCAGTTCTCGTGGTGGGGGTTGGAGGAACTGGGCGCTGTGTGACATCTACACATGCCCCTTCGCCATTACGGAAGATGTGAACATCCGGAATCATCAGGCCCTCGCGGTCTTTCTGCTTTCTCGTTAACGGAAAATTAATTGCTATCTTCCTCACAATTTGACCGCGGAAATTTTGCATATTGGCGTAAGATGCGGGAACGTTATAAAGGTAAGATTACACACTGTTTATTTGTGTGAGTGGGTTTTAACACGATTAATAAATTAAATTTCAAAGATCGAGTTGATAATTCTTTTTTTTATTCGTAAGAATTGTTAGATTAGGGATTATTACGCGCAAAAAATTGTTTATACGGACACTAATTAAAAGAGAAACTTCATTTATTCCACCAAAACATAGGAGAGATAAATTTGCAACAAGAACAACAGAAAACAGCTGCAAGAACTTACTAGGTACAATGTTACCAACCAAAGAAAAAAATAATATGGTTTTACATCCAAAACTAGGTCTTCCAACAAGAATAATGTTTAACCTCTACTAGTTTCATGGTGCATCAAGAGTAAACATTAGAGTGCATTTAGTTTTTTTCGTGCATATTCTATCCCATAATAATGACACTTTCAAAAAAACCTGCCCCATTGTTGCGCCCAAATTTCGTCGTCATAATTCCATAGAATTATTACATCATTTTACAATTTGTTTTTCTCGATTTTTTCGTATTTATTTACATTTTAACATAATATAGAGTAGTTATTGTCAAATCAATTAACCTCCAGTTGTCCTATTATTTCAGTCATTTTAGTCGTCAGTTTGTTTATTTATTTATTTAATAACTTCCGTAGTAATAAATTTATTATACTAATGTCCTTGATTCAGTGTTAGTTGTCAGTTTTCGTGTATTCTCATTTGCTTTTGTCGTTAAGTTGCTAACTAACTCACAACAATGGACACTATCGCATTCCTCAACTCATTCAAAACTGATCTTCAGAAGGCGTACAATGACTTGGTACATTATATTGACACACGGATCTGTGCGCTGGAGGAGGTGAATAAGAACACGATCGGCGGTGGGACTACAGTCAGAAATTCTCGCCGCCCTTCCAACTGCTATCACTCGGTTAGACCAACGACACATGCACCATCCCAACTTTTCACTCAGAATAAGTTTAGTGTGTTAGATGACATATCCCAGTTTCCTCCCCTACCTAGTTCTCCTACCCGTTTGATCCCTTCTTGTCTTGTACCTAAACCCGTTCACAAACCACGCACTGGTAAGCACAGTCACCCAAATCCAAGTAAAGTAGTTCTACCCACAGATGAAGCCAACACTTCCACGCAGAAATCAAACGTGCTCATATTAGCTGATTCGCACGCAAATTTTTCAATCCGCCTCTGCTATAATAATAATAATAATAATAATCTGTTAATAAATTTATTGTCAAAAAACAGTACAAGCTGCATATGACCACGTGGAGGACAATAAACTAATTTACTCTCCGGAAGCAAGCAAGGGACCATCCCATCAATTCCGAACAAGGGCCCTAAGGCAGAGGCGGATTCAAAAATTTCAGCAAAAATTCCTAGATAAGATAAAAAGTTAGCTGCGAGTTTTAATATTAATAGAATGTCAATATGTATGTAATTTAACTCAAAAAATTTATTTTAAATGTACAAATTATTATCGAACTATATATTATTCGGAGTGTAGTGTTAAAAAATCATAAGAATTGAAATTTTGCGAACTCGGTATGTGGAACACTACGAGTGTCGTATGAGTTTGTTGCATGCACACGTCACTAATTCAAATATTTAAAATCTTGTCAATCTCAAGGCGAGTCCACACATTCGTTATTCGGCGAACTCCGAGTAACTGCTCGCCGAATAGCGACTAGTGTGGATGGGTTGCTCGCTATTCGCCGCATCACGACAGGCCTTCGCCCTTTCCCGCTGCATGTCGGTCTTTTAAGATACATCAAAGGAAACCGATCATAGGCGAATATTCACGAGTGACTTGTTCGTGGTACTGTCCACATATTCATGCTTCTATACCAAATATTGCGAGTATACGAGTAGCCTATTACGGTTTCAATTTATTTCGAGTAAAAGTGTACAAAGTAATAAGTGTTTTTACTAGTGATAAAATAGAGAAATTGCAAGTAATAAAGTAGTGATGGAGTAACTTCATTTATTATCCCCAACGTGGTCATACGCAGTTTGCAACTGTCTTTTTTACTATAAAGTTTATTTGACGAGCGATTTAAACCACAAAAATTTTTATTCACTTTACTTTACTTTTTTATTAATCGTCCTTAAGTTTCACGGTATTGAACGTGTATTGACATTATTAGCATTATTTATTTTTTAGTATAGTATTAGCATATATTTCCTACACACGGAATGTTCAGGAAATAAAAAAAATGTGAAAATAAAAAATACTATAATAATAATAAATAGTAAAAATATAACATTAAAATGTAATGAATGATATTTGAATAACTAAATAGAGTGGGATGTTGTGGAGGCACAAATTAAGATAGTTATACAATATTGATTCTTTTAGAATGGATAAAAACTATAATGATTATAAGGATCTTAAATTCGAAAATACCGATTACTATAACTAAATTCATATGGAATAAAAACTAGCTCATTAATGATTTAATTTCATTGATTGAATTAAGATTAGATAAGACCCATTTACATTACTTAACATTTCACAAGAAACCACTACATACGCAGCAGAATGTGTAATTACTTCAGATTCTCTCTCCATAACCACTAATCACTAACACGAATATTCGTCGTTCCCAGAGCGAGCATGTGCTCGGCAAATTGCGTATGTCTGGATCAGTGTGCTCGCCAATAGGCGAATACTCGGGAAGTATCCCGAGCAAGTCGCTATTGCTCGGGGTTCACCGAATAACGAATGTGTGGAGCCGCCTTAATTCAATTTTCTGGAAATTTCGATATTTCAATTTGAATGGGAGAAAATGTTTGATGCGTTATTCTTGTTGAATGGAACATTCAACAGTGCAAAGAGCAAACCATTTAACATGAGAATTTGAAGTTTTGAGGGGATGAGAAGCTTCGTTATAGAGGCTCATTAAGAAAGGATTTTTCAATAATCCTATTTTATATGTGTAAATTGGGGTGAAAAATAATTTTTCAAATTTTGGTTTTATTTAACGAACATTTTTGAGTTTTTCAAGTAAACGCTTTTTTGTCCCCCAAAAATTATAACAAAGGTTTAAACTGTCATAAACACAAAAACTCACTTACGAAGACGGGTAGAGACGGTTAGAAATGACTCATTTGTTAGAGCACAATTAGTCATATAATATCCTATTCAAATTATGTCAAATAGCTTCTTTTCTTGATGAAATTTTTAAATGTTATCTTGGTAAAGAAAAAGTGAAGGATGAAACTTTAAGAAATCACCGACACATCTTTAAATGCACTAAAGTACGATTCTTTATTTGTGTAATTTACTCAGTTCGGTTGCGAAGAAAAGGAATAATTTTCTGGTACATTTGCGTGTTATGTATATGATGATGATGATCATTATGATTATGGTTGCGTAGGAAGCAAGAAGGGGACTAGGCACCACGTAGTTCAATAAAAAATAATTTCATTCTTATGCCATTGTTTTTACAAAATATAAAGAATGAACCCGCTAGCTTTATTCTACCACATCCAACAAAGGTTATTGACCCATATCGAGTATATTGCATTAAATATAGCTCCTGAAATGTCATCCTAATCTGATCGCGAGTCGATCTGAGTTCGCAACATCCTCGCCATCCCATCGATCTTCTTCTCTGGGTTCTATGATGACCGGAAACGCACCGAGTTCCATTCACTAGCAAAAAAGTAAGCCAAAATACTGCACAAACTGATTTTAACTTTTTGTACCTTCGTAAATTTTACCGTCGTACGATAGACGACAATTGAAAACTTTCTATTTGGTGAGAAAAGTTTGTTAACCACAATCAATTCGTGTAACGATGTTGTGAAACAGAACGACTTTCAGTTTATGTGAGGTTATGGTGAGTATGTAAATGTGTTCATCCACATTCGAGTAAGTAAAAAGGTTGTAACCGAAATGAAATAAGAAGGTGAATCTGTCATGTGCTTAACATGGAGAGATGTACACACAAAAGTAGAGACTTCAAGGTTCAGACTGACTCTAATGTGTGTTCTTAGTACAACGAAGCTGGAGTTCAGGACGAGATCATTTTGCGTGCTTTCATTTAGAGTCAAAAAGTCAAACTATCCCACAACGGGTTCCGAGGGAGCCCAAGGAGTTCGCGGAGGGTAGATCTCCGCAATTACTTGACCTTGGCATTAGGAGGAGGAGATGTGGTCAGCATCTCGCTCTGACCGGTTTGACCTCAGGTTAGACCCTGGTACTCCTTTTACAGCAGGCTGAGTAGGTGTGATTTCATTTAGAGTCACTGAACATAAATAAAACGGTAGAAATGAAACTTACGGAGATTTAAAATATAAGTAGGCTGCCATGTCTCAAGTATTAAGCTACAAATTGAACAATAAAATGTAGAAACAATTTTCCCCATTCTGTTCTAAGAAAATACGATACTAGTAAACGTAGCACCACATCTTAAAAAAAGTAGTTGTAAAGAATGAATAATTATATTGGAGGAGTAGAAAGTAAAGTGAAACACCCTTGAACTGTGGATAACTGTTATTTGGAAGAAAAACATGAATATCACTTAATGAAATTAATGCGTTGCTGATTATCAAAAGTGAGAAGATGCGCTACAATTAAAATTATACTGTACTGAATGAGTTTATTACATAAGGGGCGGCACGCTCCAGGTAATAATCCCTAGAACGGGGGTGAAGCGGATCTAAAATATATGGAAACAACTGGTTAAGAAAATGACTAAATCCAGTTTCACTGCTAAATTCCGTGTAGGCACGCGGGAGGACGCTACCGGTGCTAAAGTACCGAACGAGGGCGTTCAGAATGAAGGCGGGTCACTTCGGCGCAGTGAAGACGTCACAGAAACAGGATGGTGCGTGGGAGAAGGCAAGGCATCGTGATGAGCACGGTATGATCAGCGGCGTAGGATGACAATTAAAATAATCGTTTAAGTGAAATAGTCCCACTCAAGCAAAGGGAAGAGATGATTTTGGGTTGCACGATCAAAAAACTCATTGTTATTTGAACATTTGTTCAACATTTAAAAATTGTTTCGGAGTATTAAGCCGCACCGTCATTGTATTCGCGGCTCAATACCCCGAAACAATTTTTAAATGTTGATCAAGTTAGCCGTGAAAGCCTGCATCTCTATTTTGAATATTTGTTTGAAATTCAAAGAAATCCAGCACATGGCCGAAACGTTTTGGAGAATTTCTGAATACTTTTTATTTCAAATGAATTTTTATACACTGATTACGAATTTCAATTTCTTCAGGGGATTTCGGGAAATTTTTAAGAAACTCAATTACGCACAATTAAATCTCGCTGGTTTTTTGGCAATTTTTATGAATTATACTCATTTTTTTAAATCTTCTTTTGGAAATAAACCAGACATCTAATAACTTGAGAACACAAACAGGGCATGACTATGTAGAGGGCAATATGCTACGTTATTCTTTGGAAGCTTGCGAGACCATGGGACCAATTCCATGTACAGATACCGGAGAATAAAAAGCATGGTTCTGGACGAGGTTTCAAAGATATTGAACTGTGCCAAAAGTGATCACAGATAATACGCAAACTATTCGCTAGAATCCATTCGGACAGTATTATTCTCAAACATATTTTCTGAAATTCCTGAAAAAATAATTTTCGTCTCTACCATGTTACCTAATGGGTTCACGACAAAAGTTCTTTCTTTATACTAAAGTGGTAATAAATAAAAATCAGTTGTCGCAAAAGTTGATGTAGAAAAGAAGCTGCATCCGTTCACCTCGCTCGGAAATTTAGTCTTGTCATCCATCTTGGATGAAAGTGGTTAATTTGTGAGACCAAGCAGGATTTATCTGGATGAAAAATAAATAATATCTCGCAAAAATCCAGTTTTGTCAACGTATGACCTCGTAGACACACTTTCTCGTCGGAAGCAAATAAGAAACTACCCCGTCAATTCTAACAAAATGTACTATGCCGAAGTATTATATCCGCTTTTGCCTTAGGCCCCTTGATCGAAATTGATAGGATGGTACCTTACTTGCTTCCGAAGAGTGAACTGCGTCGCTGAAGAAACAACACCGCCTAAATGACATTTTTTCGAAGATTGTGTTGTTTGTATCTACATGGAAATGTATGCATTTAGTATGTTCTCACGACGTAGTTCGTCGAAAATCCAACAATAAGTTTTTGAAAATAAAGTTTATTTGTTAATTTATTTAAAATTATAAAACCGCCGAGGTTCACTAACGTTTTTCAGCTTTCGTGGAAAGTTTGCTTTTTGTCACACAGGCAATGTTGTTTCTTAAGCGACGATTAGTTTATTGTTCTCCGCGTGGTCATACTCAGTTTGTATTGCTTTTTTGACAATAAATTTATTATTCTTATTTACTAACTACAAACAAGTGAATACAAGTCTCGATCAATCCCAAGTCGTTCATAGTTTAAAGGACGGAACAGAGGGTTGAGAATTGGTGCATTTTTTTAATTTTTTTATTAAAATAAAGACAAATATTCCGAGCAATTTCCTTCCCCGCAACCCCACAAGAAGGGGAAGGGATGGAGGATGGTGGACACTCTCTCTGTAGGAATGGTTACATGGTAGGCCAGAAGGTGTAGCAATCACTTATTGACATGAAATGAAATAGTTTGACACAATTAAAACGCAAAATGTCAAAGTTTCAAAAGAGGGTTGAAGTGTTTGAAGGGGTTATTGACGGGGGATTATTTCCAGTGATGGAGGAAGACAAGAGCTGTGAAGGTTGATCTAACGTACATCCTTCGGAAAAGTAAAATAACTCATCCCCTCAATGGGGATAGGACAAATAGGATGGGGTTGGGATAAACACAGCAGGGGTGGGTTTCGAGGATTTTTTCAACTTATCTTCCAGAGTAGTTTCTATCTGGCCTGATAACGGGGGATTAGTCTAATTAGAAGTCAACTTAGGTGATTATAGACATTCAGCTACCGTTCAATAGATATAAATGGGGAGAGAAGAATAATTATTTACACGAAGATTCAAAACTTGATACGAGTGAAGGTGCGGAAACTCGGTAAGTGAAATAATAATTTATAATCCACTAGCCGATTATCCGGCGTTGCTCGGGATTTTTCTTACAACAATCTTCTTTTACTCAGGAAAAAATAAAACCTAACAATACTGTACGATCAAAATAATTTTACTTGCGGGTTTTTAGAAACATGTAATTTTACAAATTCATAATAATACAAATTAATACAAAACTTAATTGTATTCACTAGACCATCTCGTGGTAGTTGAATTTTCGCTTCCGAGGCTTCTCATGGCTGCATTATTTCACTAAAATTCTTAAAAATCTAAACTATTTGTCAATATTTTACTACTTAAAGAGGTTTTTCTATCTATTTTAAATAAACCACCCACTAAATTTGATGATTATTGATTTTTTTTCCTTCTCAAATTACCTTCTTAAATTGAAGTATTTTAACACTTCTATTTTTAATCAGGTTTATTGATAATTCAGAGTAATTTTCGTAGATATACATATGTTGTCGCAGATTTTTTTATAGAACTCATAAAGGTAAACAATATGTCCATTCGTAGTGGTCACCTATCTCTAACCATTTAGGCGACGTAAGCAAATATAACTATCTTTTTTTTTCGATTTTATCGACATTTATTCCCAAAAACAGTTTCCATCTTTCTTATCACTCTTTAACAAAATAAAATTTAGCCCATGTTCATCCTGGACATATAAACTATCTTCTATATATAAATTTCATCACGATCGGTTCACTTTCTTCCGGTGGAGGCCTCACACCGGCATCTAGGAATTTTATTGTAGTAAACAGACAGACACGCTTTCGCGTTATATATATATGGATCATTTAATTTTACCGTTAGATCAAACAATATTCTATTTTGTGACCAGGCCCTGTGTGATATTTATTGAATAAAACTAGCTGAGTACCCGCAGCTTTGCTCGCGTGAATCCTGGAATATGTCTCCAACTTTATTCTTTCTCATAGGGGTGATACCATTCATCACAGAGACACCGAAAATTCTGAACTTGTCATACCCTTCCCTGAGGTGTCACACCTATTATATGTCATACCCATCACAGGCCAAGCAGGGTTTTAACCCACGACCAATTGCTCAGCGGTATGGTTGTAGAGAAGACGCTACTGCTGTCCGTCTACTCACCACGTTGCATTTTCTTTTCTCCATGTTTAAAATACGAGTAATTTAAATACGTGAACATGCTCATTAGTATACGTAACTAAACAAAGGAGTTACATTATTATAACTACAGTAAGTAACTACATTACTGCAAATAAATACATATAAATTACAAAAAACGTTCGAAGCACTTACATCGCAACTGCTGTAGACACAAATCTATGAAAAAAAATTAATTTAAACTTCTAACAATAAAAATAAATCCTCCAATAAGTAATAAGAAACATTCACAAATCAATCACATGTGCTATACAAAATTTAAAAAATCATGAAGCAAAAAACGTCAACATAGAAAGAGGCTGACCAACAATAAATAGCAGTGTGTGTTCATGTAGTACTAGGCGAAAACCAAGGAAATGAAGAAAGACTATTGGTTATATGTTCGGCGAGATTTAATGTATTTTTTTTTCATAAACTATTTACAAACAATCTAACTAATATTTCGGTACTAAAGTAAATGAAAGTTTTCTTTTTTCTTTTAGTTTTTTAAAAATTACTTTGTGTAAATTAGTTGATTGTCCTCTCTGTAGTCATACGCAGTATGCAACTGCTTTTTTGACAACAAAGCTTTTTTCAGTTACCTTCAGCCATATGAACTGTTTATTTGTTTCCGGTTGCTGAAGGTACAAAAATTAAAAGTTTTCTTTTATATAGTTGAGTGCACTAGTCATTTTTATATCTTTTGTCGTTCTTTTAGTATTGAGAATACAACGTTAATATAAGCTGTCTCGTTCACTTTTACCTTCAACTATAGCGATTCTTGAGATAAATTAGTCATCGAGGAAAGAAAATTTATGTCACGCATGTTTAAACATTTCGAAACGCAAATTTGTGAACATATTGAATCTTGGAGGAACCATTCTTCCAGACACAATTCACAAAGATTTGAAGGAGCTTTTTACAATAAGATTCCTTCAAAAGGATTGTCCAAGTATTACGTAACTGAAAAATTACCATTATTAACACTTACCTCCATAATGCACCTGGGACAATATCTTTAACCCATCAATAGTTTCCCTAACGCTAGCCCCCACCTTCCACCATTACGAAAAGTTGGAACTCCATTTTCGGAAAATGTGGGAATAAAGTTCGATTAATTGAAAAGAAAAATTTATTGTTCGTTCATTTTGCTACTTGGATTATAATCTCAAATTTTAACGTCAAAATCGACCTTAAAAACATACCCTATAAAATTTAGTACATAACAACCACCCTGACACACCCCTACCTCGCCGTAACACATTGTAACGATATCACAGACCCCTCTCTTCCCTGGGTGCGTTACGTTTACCAAAGAAAATTATGCTAAGAGAACGTACAAAAATTCTCTTCAGAACGAGCTCAAGTATTCGTAAAACGTTGAATCAATATTTTATCAATTCTTCCCCAAAGTACTTCCGGGAACGTGATTTTAATCACAAAAAAACCGGTATCCTTTAAAAACCATTCACAATGTGACAGCGACAGGCTCGCGGAATGCGTGACAGCCTCTGACTGCGCCGGTGTTCTCTTGAAGGGTGGAGGGAGCGCTTCGTGATAGGGGTGACGTACAATGCGTGGGCGAGGGCGATGAGTGGGTGAAGCTGCGAGAAGAATCGCACGGGGCAGGGGGAAGGGAGGGGAGGGTATGCGCAGGGCCGTCTGCTTCCTCGTAAAGAAGAGTGAGGATGCGCAAAACAGAGGGAGGTTTCCTCTCGATCGATGGCGTTCGCAGCTCCGACTGCCACCAGGGCGACCGACGCGAAGCGACGGGTGGGCGTCCTATGGGTGTACTGCTAAGGCCACGCGTTCACAGGTGTAAGCACGGTTGTTTGTTAGTGGTGAGAGGCTCGTTGCCAAAATGCCAAAGTGGGGACGCTCTCTATACCTTTAAATTGTAAATATACTTAGTTTTTGTAATGACCCTCCTTGTATTTAGGAGTTCCACACAAAAGATAAATGAATCGGTGATTGCTAAAAGGAACCTGAGTCAAATTTTTTGAATTCTCGGGAAAATGAAAAGAAAAAACACAGCAAATTTTTAACTACAAATTTAAAAATATATATATTTCTGTAACTACATGTTGTAGGACTACAAATAAGTATGTGCCCACCTTTAACGATTCCAAAACACAGCTTCACTTAAAGATACAAATACTCAGGTATCCTTTAGCAATCACGGATTCAAATGCTAGTTTTCAAACTTTGCAATACTTTTAGGAATTGTACGTGGAAGTTCGTTTTTTATAACTAAAAAAANTTTTTTTTTTTTTTTTTTTTTTTTTTTTTTCCTTGGGGCTTTAGGGCCATTGAAAAGTGACATACGTAATTGCTGAAGAACAGTATTCGGAATCAATTTTAAGGCTCGGAGCAAGAGAATATGAGTTTTGTAAGAGGAACACTTAAATATTCTTAAAAATACTTAAATATTCGAAATTATTAAATTGATTCATTAAACTAATTAATTGTTTTATAAAACTGTTAATATAATGAAGAAACAAAGGCTCAATAAATGATTTAAACTTGATTTTATTTAACAATTGTTTTTTCCTTTGAAACAATTTTCAAAGAGGGGTACGGTGGGTTTTGATAACCACGGAACTAGAAGGGAGCCACGAATCAGATTCCTTATTCCCATTTAAATCTTAAAAAAAAATCAAATACTATTTTCTCTCGAGTAATGAATGATTTGATATAATATTTCTTCTCTCTAATAATTAAAGCTCTTTTAAAATATTAAAAATTCCAAATGGCTGTAATTGATCTTTATATCATAAACATTTTCGACTTGGGTGATTCTAAAGAAACGTTGCCGTTTTGGCCCTTTGCAGAGTGGACTCCAAATTGAAATTAAACTTGTTTCTCAATCATTCATTTTTCTACCTTCTTACTACTTCTGAAGTATCGGAAAATTATTTCAATCATGAGTATTCTAATTTTTTGACCATTTAATGAATGTTTGAATCTTAATATCTCCAGCAAATTTGTCACAAATGTTACTTAAGTTAATGATTTTCTTTTTAAATTTTCTTGTTTTTCAGTACACCATTTTTTGTGGCCTCGATGATTACCGAGAGACCTGCGCCACCGGTGGGGTTACGAAACTTATTTGATTGCGTACATTTGGAGAAGGCTATATAGATCTAATGAAGAATTATTTACAGATTTTATAAATGCTGTAAATAATTTTTATCGTTTATAATTAATGTAAAGTAAGTTTTAAATAAAACAAAACAATATTTTGTAATAAAATTTTTCTCATACTATTGCAAATATTTGTATATTAGTAATTTATTCACTTCAAATAGTAGCGTATGAATGTAGTCTGTAAATGAATTGTAGGAAAATGTCCCTTAAACGATTTCGATGGGGACATATACCTGAGACTCCTCAAAGGATTATAAGGGTCCGAGGGATACTTACCGAAGAAAGGTCTAGGGTCGTCTGGAAAGGCTATTCTATTGTACGTTTGCACCCGTCAAAATCGTCTTTAACCAACAATTATTATTAATGTAAATCAATTTTTAAATAAAAAACGAAATGAGGATTTGACAAATAACATCAGTAACAATTGTGACAGCTAATAAAAATCCTTCTGAACTCGTTCTCACATCCACGAGGTTCCGGAATCAAGTGAAGTTTGGTTGCTTAGGATGATACAGTCGCTTGACTATACTCGTCTTCCTTCATTGTTTATTAGAAAGAGTACAGATAACGAGAACATTTGAGATCAAATTGTTTAAAAAAACTGAGGGACAAATCTTTAAAAATTTGTACACCTCCTAACAATATTGTTTTGCTCAAATCCTTCATGGAATTTCTTGATTGGAATGAGTGCTTTGAATTCATGTACTTTTCTACGTTTTCTAAACCCGTTTCTTGTCGAAAAAAACCCTTCTTTCAAGTAATATTACACAACGGACAGTAACATTTGTGACATTTTCTATCATTTTTTACTTTCTTTTTTTATGACTCATTGTGGACTAATGGAAACATGTAGAGGGCTCTAATGACCCAGATGTCGGCGAGTTCTAAAGCTCCAATTAAAAGAAAGAAGAAACAACATATTAATAGCAAAGTGTTAGTATGGGATGATTGTTGCAAGAAACATTTACGAGGTAATCGTTGACTCGGCTCCTCCCTCGCAGGTATCCCAAAACGCACACTAATTTTCGGCAGATGTCATTGGAGTCAGCCACACAATATGAATTAATCGATAAAATTAAAAATAAATAAACTTGCTTTTTTTAATTCGATCGATTCCAACGTGCTCCAATAACGAAGTTCGGGCAAATAAGTAGTAAAAGAAAACTCTTCATGTATCTCTCCACTGAAAAAACCACCAGCGAAAATAGAAATAAAGTTAGGGAAGGGCAACTATTGGCAAGGGAACGCCACCAAATACATTTTCATAACATAACAACGGAGTATCGAGCACGATAATTTGAACGAAAATCTCAAAATTCACTCTAGAGTATCAGCGGGGACTCAGCTGCTAACTGCCAAACGTTAACACTAACGTTCATAGTAACACACGCCTCAGTCACATACTCGAGGGTAATTCGAGGATAACATCTATACATTCGATTGGCTTCAATGCGCTCAAATCGCAGGAATTCGCTTTAGCTCGGATAATGATTTCCTTTCCAAGGGAGTGGAATTTCTACCTCCACCGGAATTCTACTTCTGCATCCCCGCTACATTATCACGAGGCATTACCAGTAAGCATTGTTTGGCTTTCTCGCTGTCTGAATTCCAATCAACCTTATCGCAACTTTAAAATGTTTTAATTGAATCTGTTAAATCGTGATTAAGGCAACCATTAGAACCTAACCTCAACTCAAATGAGCTAAGCAATGTCTAGGTAAATACTCGTGGAATTATTACCTGAAAGGAAGAAAGATCCCAAAGATGAGGAAAATTCTTGGTTTGTCTGTTCCAATAGAGTACTTCAATTCTTCGAGGGAATTTTTTAGATTCTACAGTACTCGCAGCGAAAGAGAAGGAAAGAGGGAGGAGTCTAAAGACCACGTGAATGTCGAGGAGCCAATAGCAGCATTGCGAGATTGCCGACTCTTCCTCTTGGTTTAGACACGTGGGCGTTTTACTCGTGTCAGCAGAATCTTCGTGAGTTACTGCCGCATACATCAGCCGATTCTTAAAACCGGCAGCAACTAATAAGTCAACTATGACAGACAGAGAGCTAGATCTCCTAACCTTAGGCGGAAAGAACACCGCGTGAAGTTACCTTTTCCTCGGATGCGTCTTTGTGTGGCTGCCTACTCAGTGAATAATTCACAGTCTATGTGTGGGTGCCGGGTCACTCTGTCTAGGCAAGGCCACACCTCGTAGCAGACATATGGCAACACCGCTCTTTCGCTCCTATGGTTACATTTTTTCCGTTTCTTTCGCCACGAGGATTGGAGTCATCTGGAAATGAAGTCCCTCAAGGAGAACTTTTGAGGACATCTTTGTATGCTACGTATCTCCATTGGGTGAAGGTGAAGAACTCTCTCAGCTTGGGTGAAGGTGAAGAACAAATTTCGACAACCTTAATCGTAATTCGTAATATGACTCTCGCCCTGAGGTGTCACAAAAAAAGGTAGTTGTTAGCCATAGAGTAGAATATGGAATTCCTATTTATCACCACCGAAAAAGTTTCACCCCGTGTTGGCGATTGCAATTGTCTTCCACGACGATTGATGGTTTGTGCTGACAAAGGTTGTTGCGCAATTTCTAGCTGGCCACGGAGATTTCAAGGAATGTTTAAAGCGTTTCGGGAAGACTAACGACGACATGTGCGACTGTGAATTAGAGCGAGAAACCCCTGAGCATGTGTTGTGGGATTGCCCACTTCATGCGCCTGAGTGGGTATACCACATTAGAGAATATGGGAAGGTAGATATTCTAAATTTGTCAGCAGAAAACCCGTTAATTGACAAGCAGACAAAGTATGCACTATATATGGAATTTGTTAGCAAGATAAATGGAATGAGGACGGCGTACAGATGGAGAATCAAAAATAGATAGAAAAAGAATTGTAAGGTTTGTCAAATAGCAGAGGTCGTTGTATTGCTTTAAGCGACAGAGACAAGGAGACTGGCAACAGTCAAGACAAATGAATAAAAAAAATGAAAAATATAATAAAGAACGATGCTTATCCCACGATGGACGTTATTTTGTGGATACAACGGATAGTACATGACGCTGGTGCTCTGATAAAGAATTTTAAGCTGATGATGATTCAAATAAATGTAGCTATTGCAAGCACGAGCATAGGAAATTCTTCAATTTGTAGGTACTTACATATATTTTATCACTCTCACAGCCCTTGTTTCATATATCGTTTTACTTTAAAATTACTCTCTACAGAAATACACTCATACTTCTAAAATATTCAATATCTTTCTAAAAGAATAATTGAATATTTAAACAAGATACACGTCAAACAAGGATATAAATAAGAAACCCAACCCTTAAGTTTATTAGATGACATATCGATTACAATAGAGGCATATAAATGAAAAGGCTGCATGTGCGAAAAAGAGACAAAATGTTTTTTCGCAAAAAATTGTTCTTCTTAGTAACGCCAATGCTATGGTAAACGGTATAGTGCCACCTGTTGAAGTTTTATTGGTATGTCGGTCAAAAGTTAGTGTTAGCTTCTACATCGTCGCGAGATTAACGTGGATACTATTCCAATGCTGTAAGTGACGATTAGCAGCAATGTTTATCTTCGTTTGCAGCGATTGTTGTTTATATTCTGTGGTAAAATTTGAATTTGAACTCTTGCATATTATCAAATACCAGTCGTGGAATCGATATTATACCTTTTTGCTATTTTTTAATACTTTTTCAGAACGCTTAGCAATTATGATTATTAGCAGGGTTAGGATTTTTTCTGTTACATGAGAAAGGCATTTTTAGATAATAGTAGCTTTTCAATAGTCTCCTAGAGCGCATTTTCTCATTTATAGAGATATGACAAGAAAATTCCTTTCCATTTATACACGGTTTTATCGAATATTTCAGTAACTTTCAATTGATGTCTCTTGAGCTTGCAAGGGATATGCGAGTAGTAAACCTACCTCTTTTCAGAATACGCGTGACTGAAACCACATCTGCGACACTGGAAAATATTTGAGTACACGTACTCTTTCTCATCTACAGCTCTTTCAGCATCTTCAAAGACGTTTTATCTTCTGATAGGAACATTTTCTTAATGTAGAGATGCTTTATGTCTTGAAGTGCAATAGCTTCGTCTTTTTACCTCCTTGTGATTAGTGATGAATTAATTATTTGTTTGCTACTCAGTAATCTAGAATAAGAGAAATAAATATTTCAAGAATTACGATCTTACCATGGACGAATACGATATACTTTGTGATATTAAGTACACAACGTTTCGACTTAATAACACAAAATATATTGCATTCATCCAGCATAATAAGGTCGTAAGTCTTTAATTCTTTATTTATTTTGATTATACGTAATGTATGTTAATTGTAGTAGAACAAGAGAAAGATGATTTCTTGACCAGTTGAGTACGACGGCACCTTTTTGTCCCTTGTTTGTTTTAGCACTTTTTCCTTTTCTCTTTTCGTATGAAATTTACACCTAAGAATCCTAACCTTGATAATAAAAAACATAACGAATAATATTTATATTTTCTGTGAATAACTCACTAAAAAGTCGCAAGTTTTTAATTATTTATTTAATTATATTATATAATGGACGTTAATTGTAGTAGAATTTGTACCACTAGTGCCTCTGAAGTGACATAAAGCACATTTCCTGCCATTAGGTGAATTTCCGGTTTTCCCATAAGGAAATCCTTCTGTGATCGTTCTTACAGTATTTCGGATTTTCTACCGCCCACACTGCCTGCCACCCCTCACCGACGCTGACGCCTTCGCACTAGAACCACCTACGCGCAGTGACGTGTTGCGCGTGGCCGTGCTTCGGTCCCGCCCACTCACCGCCCACGCAGAAACACTCCACCCCGATCCACGTCACCTTGGTTTTCAATATGGAGCAGGTTAAGATAAAGTACTGTACAAATGCATTCAATTACGTTAAAGGAAAAATAAATTATTTTTAAAGACGTTCATACATTTAAGATCAAATTTTAAAGTAATGCTTGAAATCGTACGTCCTGCTACAGGTCTATCGTCAATAGTGCTCAAGTTTAAACTATCTTCAAGCTCCTTCTTCAGGACATGACCCGAACGAAGATTTCCAGGCAGGCCAACTGTAAACTTTGCTCTCTTCCAGTCGAAATAGGGTACAATGAAAATACAATAATTTGGGTAGTAGAATAGTACATATGTGACGTTGAGACAATTTTAAAAACGTAATAAAAATTTTGTTATATAATTTTAACTTGAAAGATAATGAATTAAAAACAAATGGGTTAGTTTCCTATATGATGAAAAATAAATATTTAAGATGTTTATATTATTAACAAATTTAATTTTTCATTTATACCATAATGTATCTTGCAATGAAAATTAATAATTTTCTCAAACTTGATTGAAAGTTGATTGGAAAATATGTCGACAAATATTTATCCCTTATTCATATTTTTGTACGTTTATGAAAAGGAAACTAAACGTGGACTTTGCATACAAAAACAGAAACAAATAAATTTCACAAATCCCGCCTATAAGAAGCTCACTTCTCCATGGATTATACAAATTCCGGTTCAGTCTTCCGTGGCACGGAACAAGGGGCGCCCTGAGTCTCGTTTCTCCACAATAGTCTTCATCAATGTAAGTAAATATTCCAAGACATTCTGTACTTTTTCTCCTTGTAATACACTTATTAACAACAATGTAATTATAACCATGCACGAAAACTACCAGGTAGAAATACAGGAACACAGCCAGGACTTTGCTGAATTAGGGGAGGGGTCTGTGGTGTAAATGAAATAATCTCTTAAGAAGGCTCGAATTTTATTTTTTTATCCAAATGTGTATATTAATATAAACTCAGCACCAACTCAATCATTGGTACACTTATTAGATCAACAATCCTTTATATATCTTAACTCACCGTAATATTCTCTTTTTCAGTTTAATTTTTAAAGTATAAGGTTGGGGGTCTGAACCCCTTGAACGTTAGCCTACTTCCTTGAAGGATACATGTGTCTCTTCTACTAGTATATTGACAATTGTCTTATTTAAGAAGTTTCTGTTGTGACACAATGATTTCCGAGATAATTCTTCATGACTTTTTTTCTTATTTTCTGATTGTTGATTCCTTTTCGATATTGCCTACGTAGAACGCATAGAATAGCTTCTGTATCATGTTATTGGATGAAATTTTAATTAATGAAGAAAATAAATAAGAATATTTGGCAAATTAATCCGTGTCTTCCCTTGACTTTTGTTCTATGTGTCCAACAAATTGGAGATTTTGTGGTACTATTGTTGAGGGGTGACTTTTGACCCTTCATCGCCTCAATTCCCATTCGTGTGGGGAGTTATATAGCTGTGATGAAATTTCGTAGCGCCCGGCCGTTCGAATTCGTGACCTGCCATGCCGTGCCGAACACTCTCCCAAAGGGATGAGGGTTAGGTGAGTGTGACGTCATACCCTGAGCGGGTGACGACACACGGGTTGACGTCACGGAATGGAGAGCGCCGTGAGTGTTTTACACAGAACTTACATTCAGAGGAAAACCAAATCCGTAAACTGTATCACTACAATTGTCTCTAATCACTCAACTTCCTGGTAATATTGCAGAACTTCACAATTAAATTTCTTACAATACATTTATTTGATGATAGTTTCGGAAAACAACTAGGTTGAACTATGAAAATAATAGCCTTTGCAAATACTTCAGAGCATTGCACTGAATATAAACATAACACTAGCAGAAAATGAACAAAGGAGCAATAACTTTTCAGATGTCTCACAAAAGAATATCGGACAAATGTTTGTGAAAAAAAGAGTAAAAGATGAATAGTTTGAGGAGAAACAGTGAAACGAACAGGCCAATTTCTGAAGAATGGACATTATAAATTTATTTTTGTCATTTTACTTACAGATCTAACATAGAACATGTAATTAACAGAATACTTAAGGTGATGTTAATTGAAACATGTCTGGTGTTCCAAATCAAATTGTGGTTGTTCTCATTTTAGAGAAAAAAGAAGAAGCGTTGTTATAATCAGATGAAGCACTTAACAAGCGACCTGGAACAGATCCCTTCTTGAAACCACAGTGAACCAAACAGTGCGAGACCAATGCATCAAGTATGTTTTGAAGGTTTTAAGAGTTTTTTTTTCTTCAAAAATATAAGATAAATTGTCTTTCTTCTCTCCGAACTCAATAAAAAATTATCTGTAAAATATAATCAAATTTGAAATAATCTCATTCCTAGCAGTAACCTCATAAACTCATCCAGCATCGCTCAGGAGTTTTTATTGTTTTTCTTTCGGCAGCTACACACCATTTCACGAAGTTGGTTAAATATATTTTCCAACCACAATTCGAAGATTATAATTATTTCTTATACCTCCACAGTCCAACACGACCAGCAACGTTCGTCATTGGTAACCTGTTTTTCAGAGACATTTTTCAAAGTTCGGTTGAAAAACTTTCAATCATAAAGTACTGAACGTTTGAAGATTGTCACTGACTGTGATTATCTCTGGACTTAAATTGGAAATATATTAGATTTCAGCCTTTGGGCTAGTTTTCATTCTATGATTTTGATACGACATGGGAGTTTGCAGTAAGGATTAAATTTACCAGAAAGGGCAGTCACTGTTTTTTCATATCTAAAGGCTTGATGACCAGGCCCGACTTAGCACGTGTTTGCTGTTAAAATACGGTTTACTCGGAGTTATAGTTTACTGAATTCAAAACATTGCACGTTAACATACAAAAGCAGTGATTATATCTTAATTCGTGAGATATAGCGAAAATAATACCCCATGTCGTTAACGCGAACACAAAGCCTGAAACCATTTCAAACTTTCCGCATCCATTAAAAAATTAAATTTAGAAAAATCCAGAAACCCGTTTTTAGTTCTTTGAATACATACGAAAACCGTTATGTTATGTAAATTAGCTTGTAAGATACTGAAACAAGCAAAAACTCGAAACATACATTTCATCAAAAATTACTTCCTAAATCATGAATTGTATTTTCGAAAAATCCTTCCTTAGTTTATCTCTCCAATACAAAAGAAACGTCTCATCTAAGTTTCAAGTTCCTGTCTGTAATCGTTTATTTCTCTACGTCAGAGTAAATCAGTACGTCATAGAAGAACGCCGCTGAATCTTATCTAGAGATTGAACGAAAAGTTTCTACAAATTCGCAAACACTGTCATAAAGTTACGAACGTTTAAGAACATTATAAGTTGATGATGCATCAAAATGTAATTGCAATTTTTGGAAAAATCATACAGTTGACACCCTCTGTAATTATAATTAGGAATAATTAAAATAGAACACAGAAAAGAGTAATTCAAATGCTTAAATAAATCTTCTATACTGATTCGCTAAAAAACCACTCATCATTGATGAATTGTTTTATTTAAAATAAAATAATTAGTCCATTTGTAATTATTTTCATGTTACTGAATAATATAATTCACAAATTAAACTTTTTCATTCGGCAAGCATTGCTTAAATACATTAATAAAAATACATTAATTAATAAAAAATACATTAATTAATAAAAAATACATTAATTAATAAAAAATACATTAATTCAAAATTATTTCAATTGAGAGCATTTTTGGATTGATGAGTTATTTTTTCAAACAACATAAAAATTACATCCCACTTGACTTTGCATCTTGTAGGGAGAGAAAATGTTTTATAGTAATTCCAGAGAAAAAGAATATCTGACCAGAGAAAAAGAATTAAAGAAAAATAGATGAAGGAATTCAACAGTTCATAAGTACAAAACATTTGAAAGTAAATACAAAACATTTGAAAGAACTTTTTAAAAGTCAGAAAACAAAAATTTGTGTTTTTCACGAGAATTTTGTTAGTTTAAAGAATTGGGAAATTTAATAAATTTTAAAAGCTGATGCAAAAAAATATAAACGAAATATGGTATTACTGAGTTGTCACAAAAAGACCATAAAATCAACTATTTTTTATTAAATGCATGTTTTAGTCTTGTAATCAGCAAATAAATCAGTTCACTTATCAAATTTTATATCTCGTGTGGGTGTTCTGAATTAATTTCACATTTCATCACTTAAATGTTTAAGACTAAGTTATATTAAACACTTTTAAAGCAAACAAAATATATTGTCAGTCCGCAAACTCCAGTTTTCTAAAATTTAAAAAAAATAAATGTTAACTAAAAAGATGGGTTGGCTGCCAGTTTTTTAAAAATAAGAATATGATAAAACATGTGATAAATGTTACCTGCATTTATTGACAGTGTGTATATCATATCAATTTAGTTAGTTTAGTTAGTAATTCTTAGTATTAGTTTCTAAAATTGTTTTCACAGATTATTAAATAAACTAGAATCCTACAGTGACAAAATTTTATTCAAAGAGAAAACATCAATCAGAACACTCATTTGTTAATAAGAATTTTAACATTATAAATCACATATATTTAGCATTGTTAAATCCACAAAAAATATAATATCTGTATCTGAAGCTGTACTCTTTGTTAATATTTTTAATATCTTTTAACTTCATTTGTGTAAGTACTGTTTACTCTTGATTGAAAAACTTTCATATATTTTAAACAAATATTTAACTTAAATGAAAACTTGAGAAAGTAGACCATTGTTTGCGGTAGAAGTTTATCATTACCAGTAAGAATGATAGAATATTTAAACATTTTTTAGCGTTACAGAAGTTATTACCATAGTAACCAATGGGAGGATTGAACTCCCGTGTCCCTCTTCCCTATTCAACACTTGAACCAGTTGATGGAGGATGAACATTTCTCTGTTTTTAGCATAGAAGTAACAAAAGTTGAAAAAATAATTCACGTACAACGTATATAATAAATTTTTGCAACTATAAGTGATAAATACATTTCAAAACTATAAATTTAAGTTATTATTTCAGTTACTTTATATTATTTATTAATGAAGAATATAAAATGAAATTTCAATATTTGTTGCTTTTGGCGGTTTCCTGCTTCAATATGTTTCTTTGTTTTTCAACATTTATATGATTCTGCTTCAATATGTTTCAATGTTATTATATTTTTATTTTATATAGTACTTTTTTTTCGCAGGTTGATACAGTTAATCTCAAAATAAAATCTAGTTCTCTAGTTTTATCATGGATCATTTCACTTCTCTGCTTCGAAACTATTTGGATGCAATGAAATTAAATTTTTAACTTTAGTTCACTTACTCTTTATTATCAATTTTCATTCAATTGTCTCTCCATAATAATAGTAATATTATTTATTCGTCGCTGATTTTAGAACGTTCTAATTTGTTCATCTCTGTTGCTCCGTCACGACGTGATATTATTTGGGTTCTGTGGTGCAATTGACGCAATGATCCCTCGATTGCTTTCAGAAGAAACTTACGCATTTTATTTAAAATGCAACCCGCCATTTGCGATGTGCGACATTCCATTCCATTTTTTTTTTTTTTGCAGTTGGGAGTAACCTAGGAGTAACTGCAGATACCTATCCTAGCAGACTCATTGACAAGCTTTTACTGACGTTTGACCATTTGTATCCGAACGATGCTGCCACCTGGCGCCCAGTATGAGAACTACTGTCGATGGAGCGCGCCTGAGAATTTATTGACGTCTCGCAGTTCATGGTGGAAAAGAACACGCGCGTTTTTTAAAAGATTAATAGAGTGTGTTGAAAAACGGGGTCATATATACAGTTTTCATCTCGCAGGGAAGATAGTACTTGCGTATGAAAATTAAAAAAATTATTTCCGAGGGAAAAGATTATGTTAGAACTAGGAGTTGTGGGAAGCATTGATGAGCTGTGTTGTGAAAATCTCGCAGAATCAAGAAATAAATAAGGAATTAATTAAATTCATATAGTAACCTTGACTATGGGCTCTAACGACCTCGATGTTGAGGAGCCCTAAAGCCCCACAAAAAAAAAATAACCTTGACAGGAGAAATTGAACAAGAAATTAACGTAGTGATAATTTAAAATACAATATTCAGACGAAAATGTTCCACCAATGGGTAGCAAACATATAAGTAAATCTTTGATTTCACAATCTGTAAATGCAGAATTAGTGTTAAATGTAATTTATCTCGATGAGAACTTTCATTCAAGTCATTTTTGCAGCAGTAATCAAGTCATTGGAAAAAGAACTGTAATTTTCAAACACATAAGAAACATCCATGCATGAAAGTTTTTAAATAAGAATTACCAAAAATCGATTCCACAGGAAATCTGCTGTATAAGAAGATAAATATTTTTGTTGTAGCGGGTCCATTTGCTCCGAAATATTCCAAGTATACATTTCTTTTTTTCTTTTTCCTCGTAATACGTGATGACCAGATGAAATAAAAGTATATAATTTTCTTAGTCATATCTGCTGTCAAACTATTTCGATCGTTGTCTTAGTTCTCGGTAAGTAGAAATAATTTATTAAAAGGAGAATGGCTAAGATTAAGATTCCTATTTTATCTTACTTAATGTACTTACTTAATCCTATTTTATCTTACTTAATGTATTTCTTCCACACGTGAATGTGGTAAATGAGTCGTAGTCACGAATTCTAAGCAGCGTTTCCATGTTCATGTACAGTAAAAGAAAAATCCTGTAAATTAAAACTGAAAATCCTTGGTTAATCGCATGACCACATAAAAAGTAATCGCGTCATATTAATTCTATCTAACGAATTTTTTCACAGCTCTTCCGGCGATATGAATGGAAGTGAGGTATTTTACCGCCATCGGGGATTCAAAGCAGCGTGGGGAACCCCCGATGCTCTGATGCTACCGACATGACGCGACACCCCCGCGGAGCCGCGTCATGCTGACGTCAGATAGATGAGGAATATCACGTGACTGGCGTCACTGGTGGCAGCAACACCTAGGTCAGTAAAGGAAAACCTGAAGTATCGACAGAGGAAGAGCGCGTCGGGGAATATTTGAGTAAGATTACACCGGCAGGAATCCTCATAAATATTCAGGAAGGAAAACACCGATTACATAAATTTTGTAATTTGATTCCATTAATACTATGCGTTTCAAAGAACTATCCAAGAAATGGGAAACAATTGACACTTCTAGACAATTGCAGAAGGAAATAGAAAGTACAATTACGTTCTACTTCAGTGTCTCGCATCAATGGAGATATATAGAAATTTAAATGAGGAAATTAATAAAAAGAAATTCAAAGACTTAGCGGTCTAGTTCACCCTAATTACCAGTCGGTGACTCTGGATGGAGTTCGAGGCTGCTAGAGACGTCTGGTAGCGGAGGACGATAACTAAAGACTCCTGTTCGACCTTGCAACGTGAGCAGTGTTACCAACAATATGCACAATAACGAATGACAAAATTTGCATGATTCAATTCTTTCTATATAATATGATTATATATAGGTACGAACTATAAAATGTGACATAATAAGCCAACCTAAATTTTAATATCGATATATCGGGAATAAAAATTTGCGATAATTATAGTCAGATTTTGTCTAAATTTCTGCAATATAAGATAAATGAAACAGCATTGGTTACTACATTACAATAAAAGAGCTATTATAGTAATATTTCCAAGAACAGGTAAGTTACTTATTACTATGAATATTTACGATACGAACAAAATCACAAAATACGCAGATTCATTGATGCGATCACTTTATGCAAAAACTAGCACACTCTCTGATATTAAAAGATAGTTCAGAAAACAAATAAATACTTCATATTATTGTAAGTGGTTGAAACTGAATGTAGTTTAGGATATTTCACACAAGTTAAATTACATATGAAAGATATAATTTCTAGTTGTATATTCAATAACTCAAAAAATGCCACAATGTAAGTTATATTAAATAAGTGTATCAAATTGATTTTTTTGTACACGCAATACTTTAAAAATGAATCATTAAACCAACCTAAAGGTTGGTTTAGCCTCATTTAAACACGGGAAACAAGAAATATAAAATATGATTGATTGATTGATTTAATCCCGATTAACTGAATATTTTCATTAAATACAAAGCAAAATCTGACTATAAACTACAACAAAAATGAGAAATGTAATGAACTCAATGTATGAATAATTCGTGGCGAGAGAGAATATGATTGAGGATAGTTATCATAGACGAAATAAGCATATATTCAAAGTCATGTAACTACGGGAAAGAATGCAATAAGGCTGCTTTACACAAATTGTCAACTTCTACAATTTTAAGTAATATCTAATTAATATTAATAGTAGTCCCAAAAGCGACTATAAATTGCTGTTAACAAATACAAGTTAATAATACAAAAAACTAAGATACAAGGTAATATTCGTTCCACTCGCTCGATGCAGAAAGAACAGAACTGCACCACAAGATCAAGTGAATTGAATTGATGGCTGATGTTGGCGATAGATTTAAGTTCAAAGAAATCCGAAAGTACTGCCAACATAACGCGAGGTACACTTATCACTATTCTTATAGACGATGGTGAAGTAAAAGCGTTGGCTACTCTGTGTACAAACCCTGAACCAACATCAACCAAGTTAGACTCGAAATAAATACCATAAAATAAATAAATCATTATTGTCAAGAGAGTAGTTATTAACTGCCTATAATGGGCTCTAATGACCTTGCTGTTGACGAGCCCTTAAATCCCTACCAAAAAAAAGCCTATAACCACGTTGAGGAGAATGTACCAATATACTGCTACTACTTTACAGTAAACTAATTAACATAGCCTGTTCTCGTAATTTTTTTCGGGTTACATTTTCTCTTAGCAACGTTACATGACTGAGCATATATCGTAACCTTGCACTAAAGATTTTGAAGAGATATTTTTAACCACTGTCATAATCTCTATATCCCATTAAAATATCAATTGAAGGTCGTGAAAATAAATCCTTGGAATAATGTTTATGAGCTTTAAACTATCACTGGACGATGCTTTCATAACATAAATAAGACCTGAAAATTAAATGCAAACTATTTTTAACCACGAAGAGACCTAACATCTAGGAATCATGAATCAAAATGATAAAAATTGATGATGTCCATCGAGCCTAATTAATTTCATGAACAGACAAGGCGAGAAATACAAATTTATCATTCTTCGTAATGTCTATTACGTTCGCCGTGCTTGATGAGTCCGAATGCCTAGTTCACCACCTGAAACGATTCATGTGTATGATATTTTTAAACTGATTAATATTCTATTTTTCTTTTTTTTCATTTCTCCGAAATGTGATATCCTCTTCTCTTAATAGATAAGGAAGTATTGCTCTGTAAGACTGAATGCAGAAACCGTATAAAAGTTAACTTAAAACTGGTTGCTTCTGCGAATATCTATTGTCAATTTAAACGGTATCTATTTCGGTCGGTAAACGACAAATAAAAAGATCGATGGATTAAATAAAAAAAGTCCCAATGGTATGTAAATTCTGAGCTTCGTATGTGTTTACTTTGACATATCAAAATTTTATCCTTGCCAACGTTTCAACGAATCAGTTCGATAGCTATTCATTCCAAATGCTATTACGAAGTAACAGTTTCTTCACTTTCTCTTAATTATTCTTTGGGTAAATAGAAACGCGCATTCCAAATTAAAAAAAGTGACTGAAGAATGAAAAATCATTCGTTCATTTTCTATAAATTCCCTCAACATAAAATTCTGCCGCCAGAGATCGCAGCGAAGACGACGCTCAACGAGCACAAAAGTTGCGGTAGCCTAACTGAGGTCGTGACCGAATTCATGCACCGGGCACCTAGAAATCTGTGGAAAACTTTCTCAGAGTTCACACATCGCAAACTGCCAGTTTTCACGAACAGTTTCGTCAATTTTCTGGAGTTTGTTGTTCACAACAGACGGACAATGCCATCATCACGAGCATTGGACCGTCCACTTTTTAACGAACGACACTACTGACGCACAACACTGTCACTCATCACATCTGGTCCCTGCACAGCGCAAATTGCCCGATGAATGTTACGCGGTTTCAGATTTTTTTTCCAATAAAAATCTTATCACCGAAAAATTGAACGTTTGGTGCGATTTTCAATTGCACAGTTCATTTTGACACTATCGCTACAGTAATCAAACGGCAAGCGCCACGAAATTTCAACCACTGCAGTTCGAGGCATACTGACCTATCGTGTGAGTCAATACGTCAAAGTGTGTGTTCCCCCTATACGAAAACGGTTACTTTCTGAATAGCCCTCGCATATGGATACACGAAAGCTGTTCAAACACTACTAAACACAATTCAAATATTTGTAATAATAATTATATTCGTTTATTACACATTTCTGCTCTTCATTTATCAATTAATAAATACTCCACTGTTTTTTTAACTCCCTCACCCGAGCTGTAAGTATGTTAATCTAGGAATACTTTCATTTTCTAATTATATTTATCAACAGTATTTTACTTTATAGTTCAGTACATATATTCTCTCCGATCGATATGGTCTGACATTCGTACGTGATCTTCACACTTGTCACATCATTGTTGCTTCGAAAATAAAACGTCAATTGTGTCTTGCTTGATTTTGAACACTTTTTTACTATTTTCAAATCATCACTATTCTGATCATATTGAACGAGATAGGTTTCATTTTTACACTCATGTGTAATTTTTTTTATGTGTTGAATTTAGGTTTAGACGACTTGGATTCCATCCCCCATATGGATTGCTTCGCCTGCTAATAGACTGATATTTATGGAAGAGTGGTGTGTGAAAAAGTAATTTTTTATTGTTTTCAAAACAAAATATTTTGCAACAATAGCATTTTTATTCTGATCACTATTCTATTCAATTTCAACGCGATAGGTGGCCACATTCAAGCGTTGTTGTTCTTAACGTGTTGACTTCACGTGTTGCCCAATATGAATACCATACCCCGACTGGATTCTTGCGCCCGTCAATAGGATGACATGAGGGAGTCTTTGCACAGCGTAACTGCGAGCTATCACATAAGCTATCCACATCCAGGTTACTTCTGTGCAGACTCAAGCTAGTGGCACACTAACGCGTAGTACGTTACAACACGTCTGTTTGCGTGTGATATCTGTGGTACGCTAGTGAGAGAGGTCATGGAGGATTCTGGTCCGGATTTGAGGTTATGTTGATACCTGAAAGGGTACACGTGTATGCCGTATGAGCACGAGCTAATGTAATCACAGAACAATTTACTTCGCTTGCATAGTAGTAGTTTGTGTGGGTATACAATTTTTAGTATTATTTGAGTCGAAGGAACGCTATACAAATGCATCGATTATACTAGTTCTTTCCATGTGCGCTGCGCCGTTAGTGTCATCAATGTAACGTATACGATATGAAGAGTGTGAGCTACGCAAAAATTCTCTATTGACTGCGACGTAGTTTGTACGAACAGAGAAACAGCGCAGCAGCCACAGTGACGCTAGTCGGGAAAGGAAAGGCGATGGTCGAGAGCCGCAACAGCATGGAGGTGAATGACTCCACGAGGTGAAATGGAACGCTGCCACCAGTCGCTGCCCCTCCGTCGAAGGCCGGATGGAAACTTTCTCTCGTAAGAGGCCGTGGAGGAGGAGGCAAATGCAGGACACGCGTGCGATGAAAGGGAAGAGGAAGAATAATACTGGAAAATACACCTGCTAAGATGTCAATCAAGTATCTATCACCATTCCGAGATAAAAACTATGTAGTCATCGATAATGTTTTGTTTACAATAAACACAGGTCGGAGACTTCTTGTTCAGCGGGTGGTCTCAGATTAGGGAGATCACGACATGAAATTTGGGTCGAGCGTAATTCGGTTGCTTTATTATCAATAACGAATACTAAAACAATATTTTATTTCAGGATTAGCAAGACTGATTGGATCTGGTTTTCAAAATCCTTGGGATGATTCCCCGTTATAATAATAAATACTTGAAAGGGCTCTAATGACCTTGTCGTTGACGAGCTCTAAAGCCCCACAAAAAAAAATACTTGAGTGGAAGACAATTTTTGTTCATTACGTCTCTTCACTAACGGAAATTACGCGACCAAGGAGAAAGGTAGTCCAGCAGTACGTAGGTTCGATACAACTCAATTCCACTCAGTATGGCACGTCACCGTATTGAAGGGTTAAGTGGAGGAAGTTATGTGACATTTTAATAGAGAATGCGTTAGCTACGCGAATGAAGGCTATAAGTGATGTTCTTTTCGGATTACTGATCAGATTTGTAAAAATTTGTTAACTTTCTCTTCCTTTTCTACTGCGCTATTTTAAAATGAAAGCAAGAGTAATAGTATTTAAAATAATCTCAAAAGACAGCCCAACGACTGTTTTTGTCTGACTTTTAAAGTAGTAGATTATTTTAAAATAAATTCATCGATACTTTCAATTGGAGAAACAAAATCAAAGTAAAAACTCAAAAGTTAATTTACAGAACGTTACTTATCACGTTCACCTTCTCAATTCTTTAATTGTCTTACGAATTTAGTCACGTAAAATACGACATTGATCCTTTTTAGAGCTTCGCGCCATCAAAGTAAAAACCAAACAGCCACAGTATTTTTTATAGTCAAGTCAGAAACATTTTTGAAGTTTCCTAATATCTCTACAACCAATGTTCCCTACAACATTTTATCATAACACAATAAAAAGAACATACGCATACATATCACTATTGTACTTTATCACACCTTTTAAACAACTTATAACAATTTCAAAAACTATTTTCTTGCATGATTGTGTTGTCTTATGGCTCATATTAATTTAGTTTTATGTGTACTCAACTTTGGCACGGTTGTGTACATTAATTCTGTAGCCCCATCCTGGCCCGGGTTTTTCTCCGTTTTTCCTTCTGGTAGAGGCGGATTTATTATACAGGTTCTCTAGGCTTTGTCTAGGGGCGTGTTTATTGTAACAATAAATCGTGAATTTAGTGTTTTTTCAATTCTTATGATTTTTAAACACTATACTCAGAATAATCTATAGTTCGATAATAACTTGTACATGTAATTTTTTGCTTAAAATTACAAACATATTGACATTCTATTAGTATTATAACTCGCAGCTAACTTTTTATCTTATCTAGGAACTTTTGCTGAATTTTTTGAATCCGCCTCTGCCTTAGGGCCCTTGATCGGAATTGATGGGATGGTCCCTTGCTTGCTTCCGGAGAGTAAATTAGTTTATTGTCCTCCACGTGGTCATACGCAGTTTGTACTGTTTTTTGACAATAAATTTATTATTAATTTATTATCATAGATGTGAAATAAGAATTTATGACATATTCCAGTTCCCAATAAAGTTTTATTTCTTGGTAACTCATGACTTGATTTACTTCAGATCAAAATTGTTTCAAAAATTGAAGTAAATAAATTGTAACCAACATAACACATTATATGGATGGATCACTACGTTTCTATGATTGGTACGATTAGGGAGATAAAACGAAAAAAAAAGTTATTTTTCCTTTCTGAATTTAAATATGGTTTATAAATAAATTACCGTTTACTTTAACTTTTAAGTAGCACTAAATATTCGCGTAAAGTAATTTCGGTTTTTTAAGTTCCGTGATAACGAACGTCACTCCAATGACTCAACAAATTAAAAAAAAGTAATTTAATCACAGATAGTGCGAAGAGAGTTTGAAATCTTTCCCTCCTCCAATGGTCCAAGTGTTCAAATAAAACGATAACGATGCATTCTTTTCTCGTAAAAAAAGTTATTTTTATGTTTCTTGTTTGAGCTTTGGTTGCATGAATTAGTCTTGAGNCGATGCATTCTTTTCTCGTAAAAAAAGTTATTTTTATGTTTCTTGTTTGAGCTTTGGTTGCATGAATTAGTCTTGAGAAAATAAACAAGATTTCCTTGTGTGAGTCTGTATTGAAACAAGCTAGGAACAACCAGGAAAACTTAACTTATTATGAACAGCAGGGTTTTTTTTAGGTTTTCTTCGCGTTTTTTAGCAGAAACTATTAGTTTATTATATTTTCTTGAATTAATTTTTGAATTAAACTTGTTTTTATAACAAGAAATAAAAATATCGACATTACTGTACTCGTATGTGTGAAAGAATACAAATATTGTAGTAGGCGAAGGTACTTAAAAAATAAATGTTTACGATACATCCATTGAATTTTTCTTGAAATAATAAAAACAAAATCTTTCGGTTAAACATGTACTGCAATTGATAAAAATTCTATAATAATCATGTGTGTAGTAAGTCTATACGTAATATTGTCGTAGGTATGACTTGTAACAGACAACAAACATGTCCAGGATTATACATTACTTCGTACACATACTCGGAAATCGAATACAAATAAACGATTACGAATGAGACCCTGAATCTGTTTTCTCTGATAACAAAGAATATCTGATTTGTATTACAGAATCAACTGTTACATGCAGCTCACCTGTTGAAGCAACCATCTGGTTTCTCCGTCCGGACGCAATCCGCTTGACGTACATGTATAGCAGACCACCTGTCGACACTGCTCGGCGCAGCGGTACGACCAGCCATCGTGGTCTGTGGTTATTGCAGCTCATTTTCCCGACTGAGAAAGGAGGCAACGATCAACAATCTGCAAATAATAGTAATAATAATAATAATATGACAATAAAACAGGACACGAATTGACAAGGAAAATAAAACAGCTACCATAATAGATATTGGAGTTCCACTGACTCACAACATTAAATCTACTGAGCCAGAAAAAGTAAGGAAATACGAGGACCTAGCAATTGAGATCAAAAATATATGGAACCTAGGTTTGATTGAAATTATCCCCTTACCTGTCGAAGGTATTTTATCGAAGAGATTTAAGAAGAATTTGGAAGATTTAGGAAGAAAGACGAATATCATGAAGGTCGCACAAAAAGCTGTCCTCCTGCAGACTTGTCAGATCGTTCGAAAATGTTTAAATTAATACTCATCATACAGGCTAGGATGAAATTCCTTTGTGTATCGCTAAACCCCAATCCCAATACCATTTATGGGGTCGGTGTATGTTTCCAGTATCTACTGAGAAAGAATCAATGGCAATAACAACAACCAGCTAATATACCACGCCTGAGAGAAAATAATAAGAACCACTTATAAGAGAGTAACTATGAAGAAGAAATTAAAGAATTGGATTACCACCAATGTTTAGATACTTGTATATATTATTTGTGCGATTTTGTTATTAGTTTAAATTTGTATAATTGTTAAAACACCGATTATGTCTCTTTAAACTAGTTACAAGTCTTCAGCGATACAATAGTTAATGATTACATGAGAACTCATATAGGATTACTGCTAGTTAGTTTGTTTTTCTTTTTAGTAAGTAAGTTTTGGTATGTAAGTTTTTTTGTACCAGACCTGCGTAAAGGTAATTAATTTACACCTGTAGAATTTTGTTAAATTTTCTGGTTTAACAAATAAATTAATTAAATAAAAAAATAAATATCATAATAACAACCATAAAACGGAAGTCCTAGGTAAACAGAATTCAATTGTTTTTCAATAGGTTAATGTTACACTAATGAATTCCGAAACACTCAACAAGGTTAAATAAGGGCTCTAATGACCCTGCCGATGACGAGCCCTAAAGCCCCCCCCCCTCCACATACACACACAATAGCAAGGTTGAAACTGAACCAAAAAATTCACAATGAAAGAATGGAAAATATTGAGAGTGCTTAAATGTCTCAAATAACTATATTGTTTAAAAATAATTTATCTATGATTACATGTATAACTATGCTAATAAAAGATGACTTTAATATCTTAAGCATTCATCAATTCAATCATAATAGCTATAGTAAAAAAATATATCTGCACGTCCGATCTACGTGAGCTTTCATGAATGTCAATGACATATAGTTGGAACACAATTAACACGTTTTTTTTAATTAGCCGTAAGAAGTATTAAAATTAGTACCTATGTATTACGCGGCCTAATATGATGTCTGTAAAAATGTATTTAAAAAATAAAATTTCTACATAGAGAAAGAAAATAGCGAGATGTAGCAAATGGAGTGAAAGCGCGGTGTTGTCATATCTCCGCAGCTCGGGCTTGCCTAGCGTAGCTCCACCCATTAACCGGTCAAAGGTTAAAGATCGAGCCTTCTGTCCGTCTCAGTTGCATATCAATTACATGGTTCAACAAATCGACTAATATAGGTGTCAGCATCCAAATGCAAACTCACGAAGGTTATGCTGACATGAGTTAGACGCTTACATGTCTAAACCGAGAGGAATAGTTGGCAATCTCGCAATGCTGGAATTGGCTCCTGGACTTTCACGTAGTCATTAGACTCCTCCCTCATTCCTCTTCTTTCGCTGTGTACACTGTAGAGGGTGATTTCGAACAATAAATCATGTATTTGGTTGCAGCGCTACCAGGAAAGCATTTTGTAAATTAGAACATGCACACTTTTATTTAAGCACTCATATTTTTCTAAAATATTTTATGAAATGCCAACTTCTATACGTTAAGCATTTTGCATTTTTGCACCCAATTATATTTTTCGGAGATTTGTTCATATACATCGACAGAATTTGTTACCTCACTGAAGATCCTAATGGTTATTTTATGAATGAAAGCTGTTCTCGCTTCACACGTGGTTACATTCATTATTTGGTTTATTTTTTCAGTACGTTTTATATGAGATTCAATCCAATTGGATTTTAACTTGTCCGGTACTTGCAGAGATTAAACTTTCACTTTACGTCCTTTGATACATTAACAATGGATTAAACACTCATAATATATACATTAATAATGGATTAAACACACATATAATCGAGAATATAGCTGTGTGTGTATTACGTGGATACCTCTTCCAGTTAATGGAAGTATAATAGAAAAAATAATATTATGTTTCAATCCTTCATTTAAAAATAGGATGATGAAATGAGAAATGTATGACGTGAAAACAGGTCAAGTGAAGACTAAAAGATTTGAAAAGGGAAAATTAATACGAAAAGGATCCTGAGTAAAAATGGTTATTCCGAATTTAGTAGACAAGTTACATAACAAAGATCGGAGGAAATTTTCAGGGGGTCCGTACAAAAATATTTAAGGAATCTCTGGAAAAACGATAGTCATAATCTCAGTCTCAAGATAGTCATAATCTGTTCAGTTGCAAAATAAAACAAAAAATAAAGAAAGTCACAATTACATTTATCATACATTGTTGTGTCAAAGTGTAGAAACGTAAAATAATTTCACAGTTTAAAAATATTCGTAACTGACTACTCTTTCATTAAAAAACAATTTTTTTTTCTTGATTTCATGTTTGAAAATAGNTTGTGTCAAAGTGTAGAAACGTAAAATAATTTCACAGTTTAAAAATATTCGTAACTGACTACTCTTTCATTAAAAAACAATTTTTTTTCTTGATTTCATGTTTGAAAATAATCTCAAAAGAAAATATTTATGTCAAACCTATAGCTTCATAACCTAAACTATAATCTCTGCGTAGTTTGTTGCCAGCATGGCCGCTGATCTCTCTTGATCCAATGTACGAACTTCTTAAATATTTTATTTATTTTTAAGAACAGAAAATAAGCATTTAGCTTCGGTGACAGTTGCCGGCAGACATTGTTTCATTTATTTATTTACCGGTAGTGTAATATAGGATTATTGGCCTTACACTATAGGTTAATAGGATTGATTTAGGGTTTAGCATTGATTCGAACTATGTAGATCAGAGGTGACTGAACTTCGCCAAGTAAATAGATAAATTAATCCGCCAATCCAGAACTGTCCTGTTTCGAGTTCTCTTTAGTTCTGCAAAGTTTTTAAAAATGCTTATAGCTGCAAACTTTTAAAAAGTTGTTGAAGTTAGCTGCAAAGTTAAAACAATACATAACCAATCTGATCCTCATTTATTTTTCTGTTGTTACACTGTATGTAATTTAATGTTACTAGGAAACATGGTATGTTACTAGGATACTGCTCTATTTATGTAAAGCCTAACGAAGGTAAAAATCATGGGGCATAAAACATTATTTTATCCAAGAAGGTCGTAAAAGTTTAAAATTTAATAATATAATGATGGTACAACATTAATAAAAACAAATTAGAACTTGGAGAAGTAGAAGAGTCATGTGGGAACATCAAGATTACTCAAAAAATCGGAGTGGCTGTACCAGAAATAAATTATGACGGACGAATATTTTTTATCATAACCACTCCTCCTGCAATGTTCTCTGTCCCAATAGTATATCACCTTAATTATGATCGTTCTTATTGTTACTTTTTACGTACTTACTATAGGGGAATAAATGTATCTTATGTATAAAAACTTGACAATATTGGAGGACATTCACACGTTTAGTACGAAAATTTTTTAAACTGCGTTTATTATTCCTGGAATACTATAACATTAAACAAATTGTTATATTTTTTTCAATTACATTCACAACCGAAAGAGTTGTCAAGTTTCATAATATATTGTTTATACAATGGAACCACAACGCTACTGCGGAATAGGGAGAAAAACATAGTCTCAAAAGTGCTCCACAAACTTAATACATCGATCGGATAAAAGTTGTAACATTTGAACAAGGCACTATTTCTACCTACATTACTATATCTTTTCTTTTTTACTGCATGAAATATTTTTATATAATTATTATTTTTGAGTAAAATTACATTTTATACAACTGTGTCATTGTTTCAACTCATGAATGATGTAGTACCATTTTCATACAGAAAACATTTCAAAATATTCAGAAATGTGTCGCAATCACCTATTTCTTTCATACTAATTACCACCCATGGATTTTAGCCTAAATGATAATTAAAGTATCCGTGAACTACCTTAATGTTTCTTCATGTATGAGCAGTAGTTGTTTAAATCATTTACATCTGTTTCTTCCACATTCATTCACTCTCATGAATTTTAGGCTAAATGATAATTAGAGTAAGTACCCATGAAGCACTTCAAATCATCATAAAGTTCACGCGCTTAGCCTCACCGTGCGCGCCGGAGAGCGAGTTCACTTCGCTGGGGCGAGCCGCAGAGGCGGGATTTACGGTTACGCATTCCCCACGCACGCACCCACGCGCCCAAACTCCCACCCACACGTTCACGGTCGGTCGTCCCTGGACACACACGCAAGGCACGGGGCAACGTAGGTGGAGCCTCTTCATCTGCGCACGCGCTCTGCAGGCACTCGGCTTCTGCATCAATACGCCACCGGCGCCGCCTCTACCTTCCCCACAGCAACCCGAGCGGGAGGGGGATTTAAAGGACTGCAGCCACATGTACTTTAAAACCAGTTCATTTCATACCGGAGCGTCGTGAATAGGATAAAGTCCCTCTTCTGGTTTTACATACCATGATACCAATATCGGTTCCGGTTCGCTTACCGGAAACCAAAGGTCTGGGTGGAAGTGATGTATTGTTGCGGAAGGCGAAAGGGTGGTGTAGTGGTTAACACCACTGCGATCAAAGTAGAACTCCCGGGTTCGATTCTCGTGTCGTCGCCAGTGTCACCAGACTGAAAGTTACAACATATCTTCTCCACGGAAGATATATATGCAAAGCAATTAAATTATTATGGTTAATGATGCTATTGAATGAAAATGGGAGACGGGACTGGGGCTCGAATCCAAAGTTTTGCGCATAGGAAATGACGTCGACCATCATTAATCTGTTACCTCGCGGTGAGGTTAACTGCTTTTTAAGAGATAATGTGTGTTAGATTATTTTGAGCTGTGAATTGAACTACTTAAAGAATTATGTAACTTACTAAATTTTAATTATTTAATAAATTATTTTTTGAGCACTTTTTGATATTTAACACGAATTTATTTTTAATAGTGAGACCTTCGTAATGTCATTAACAGAATAATGCGTTCCATTTATTCCGCAATTGAATGTTGTTGAAAGTCTCTCCATGATTTAAGAAGTATGAGAATAAATACATTACGACTCAAGTCTTATAACATGAACGACATAATTATTACACTTGATTACATAACTACGCTTCACATTGAAGTTGAGGTCATAAGAGAACGGACATTACGGATTCAAATATTTTTCGTGTTCGATTCGGTTGCGGATTCAAAGTAATTTTGAAATATCTGATACGATACATCTGATCGGGTCCAATAAAAATAAGGAATCGATTCTCGATTTCAGTCAGGCTCCGTAGTCGTGAAATATTGGTGTATTCATCGGAATTTTATAAATCAATTAAGGAACCTCAAAATTTCAGTGTCGGTTCCCCTAGATTTATCTACTACGTTGTCATTTATAGAGTGGAAGCAACAGAACTTTGAATGATCGTTTCGGTTCTTGTTTTTAAAAAATACTTATCAGTCTAAATTATAAAATTAATTTACAAATATATAATTCTTTCAATGAAAAAAATGTTATTTTACGTGATGTTAGTACAAATATGTTTTTGCCTCGATACTAATAGGAAACTCGTTGTTGACGAACCCTAAACCTCCCCCCCCAAAAAAAACTAATAGGAAACGTTCATTTACTACACCATTTTTTCTCTCCAAAATTAATAATTTTCTAAACACTTGTCGAGTGTTTCACGATTCAATTATTTTTAAATTATCAAAAATGTTTTTTAGTTTAACACAAAAATTATGCAATATCTTTATTAATTGTAACCTATAATATATGAAACATCTGGATTCCTAAGTTAAGTTATAGTTACAACAGAATCAGGATCAAGGAACGGTTACATTTTGGGATTAGATTCAAAAACGAGAGAAATAAATGGTGCATCTTGACCAAAATTACGGATAAATTTTGGGAGGAAATGAAATATATGTAAAAAATCAGATTCCATGGAAAATATATATCGTCAAGTACGTAGAAAAAAATGCCGGCATCCTTGGCGTAGTTCAATTCCCGGCGGGGCCAGAAAAAGTTTGTAGGTTTTCACTTCCATGTCCCAGGTCATATAGCTGCGACAATTGACAAGCTAAAGTTCTTCCATTCATTTCCTACTATTCCTAGTATCATTAACTTTTACAAATACAAACTACTGATACAAGCACCTCCACGTGGCACATTAGTTGATAAACTCAACTAACCGACCCACCTACTAACAATAGTCCCTGCAATCCACCTACTTCTAATTGCTCCTTGACGTTAAGCCTCAATAGCACGCTACATTTCCCATTTACAAATACTATAACAGGAAAGTGACAGTCTTACGATTCCCAACTTACTGCCGAGCGGAAAAACGGGGACTCACACGAAGTGGATGAAGACCTGGGGTTTTCTTCACATACTGCAGACCAATGCCAGTAGGTTACCTCAGAGTCACGGCAAACCGAAACTCGCAACAAATCGTGCGGTCAGGTAGAAGATCCTGAAGGACTGAACTTCGCAACATCATAAAAATTAAGACATTAAATAAATATTTATGTATTGTCTCATGGCGAGGTTCAGTCCATGAGATCAGCTCTTTTATCGAACCGTGACTTGGGAGATGAAATTGGGAAGGAGAGATGTTGGGTTGCCAGGGAACTTATGGTATCGAACCAACATTTGTTTGGAGTAGGTGAGGGGAACCCCAGCTGAAAACCTCATACAGCTCCGCCGAGCAGGATTTAAACTCACGATCTACTGCTCAGCGGTTTCGTGGAAGCGAAGACGTGAACACTAGACCACCGCTGTCGGTATAGTTCGAAAAGAATAATGAACATTTTCCTCAGAAAGGCTCGACAAATTCTACACCACAATAAATCTTTTTTTGCGCGTAGGATTGAAATCTGCCACGAAAATAATGATTGAAATAAATTTAACCTAGTACTTAAACTCGTGACAGAAACATAAGAACTAACATAAAACTCTCGAGACCGGCATTTTAGTTAGGCAGTCCGTTTGATCATCTCGGTAATACGAATTTATCACATCCACTGAATTTTCACTACTCTTCTGGGAATAGTTTCCCCAGGCATGTAGTATTTATATATAATATTTCGCTTAAAAATTCTATAAGAAATGGTAAATATTTATCATATTGCAACATGTATTAATTTCTCCCCAATCTTGAGAAAGTTTTCTAATAAATTCCTCTCAATAAAGTATTTTGAATTTCGGTTCAGATACGAGTAACAGCCCAAGAAGAGTGAGTATTCTGAATCTCTTCCCCTTTCCGGTTTAGAACGAGTACGTAGATTCAACTAATTATCTTGTCAAGTAGGAGTACCACTCAGGTAAAGGAGTTCCCGTTTGATCTCAAACTTCACCTGAATACCTGATGTTATGTGTTTACCTCATATCATGTTGATTAAACCGTTGTATCTTACACTATTTCATCCTGAAGCATTTGGTAAGGCGAAAAAACAACATTTGAGGTTTAAAACTCACGGCACAGAAAAAAAATGATACGTAGATTACGCATTTATTTTCATTCTTCGAATCGTTTGAAGTTTATGCTGCATTAAATTAGTTAACAAAACATGATAAGTGTGAAAATTGTTTTGCATTAACTACAATTAGTGTTGGTCTTGGGCAAAATTTGGAACTCACCATTTCCCAAATATAGAATGCTGAATTTGCAGGGTTACTTTATTTAAACTACCAAGAAACAGATTGCAGTAAATGAGTTTAAGTGGATACACATAGTATGCCATAATATGTACGTTAATTTATAGACCAAAATAATGCTTAACCTGATTCACTCGTGAGTTTTTCCCAAAATTTAAGCGAAAACCACTTACGAACTAAAGAGTAGTCCTATCGAAGCGAATTGATACGTTTTGTGATGCGGTGGATATCTATTGATGAGAGTCAATCTATTGTTACTTCCTGACGTCATAATCGAACGTCAAGCGATGATGGTAGCACCTAGCGATACACTTAAAATAAAATTGTTTCGCCAAAACTTTTGCATTCCAAATGTAACCGGTAAGCTTACCGTGGTTTACCGGCACAAATATACCACTGACTGCAATAATAACGAATCCTGACTATTATGTAATAGAGTCTTCTGCACCCATCCCATATTTTGTTGGCCCAAAAGTTTATCCAGCGAAACACCGCCTTTGTCTAAGACAAATGAGTGAGAGTGTGAGACAACTCAAACGAAGTTCGGGGCATGGAGGACATAAAATCCGGCTGCGCAAGGAGTGAATGGATGCACTTATGTCAGGCAGTAGTATATTACTAAGTCCTGATTTATTGCCTCATATAGACCTTAAAAATTCTTATTGTCTCCCTCAATCAAATATATATAATTTATCAAATTGTAATCCATACTAATATATAAATAACGCGAAAATGTGTCTGTCTGTTTGCTACTTCATGAAATTTAGCAAGGAGATAGTTTAGGTGTTCAGGATGAACATAGGCTAACTTTTATTTTAAAAGTACGTGGTAAGAAACATAGAAATGTTTTTTGACAATAAATGTCGATAAAATCTGGGTTATCTTCGCAAGTTATATTCGCGAGTTATATTCGCTTACGCTGCCTAAACGGTTAGATATTGGTGACAATTATGAATGGCAATATTGCTTACCTCAAAGAGTTCTACAAAAATAGTCTGCGACAACATATGTTTATCAGCAAAATTTAACCAAAATTATCGATAGAACATTATTCAAAATAAAAGAGTTAAAATATTTCAATTTAAGAGAGTAATTTAAGAAAGAAAAAATCAATCATATTCAAATTTAAAGAGTTATCTATTTGTACATTTATCAAAGATAAGTAAATCGTAAATTTCGACTGTCTTTAAATCGGAAATGTCTTTAAATCGTAAATTTCGACAAAGTTTAGATTTTACAAGAATTTTTATAAAATAGTGCAGCCCAGTCATGTCTCGGAGGTGAAAATTAAACCGACGCGGCTTCCGCGAGATGGTGTGTACAGTCAAGATTTTCATTATGAGTTTGTAAAATTAACTTCTTAAACAAATGTTTTTAAAAATCAATAAGTAAAAGGATTTTGATCTTCCTATTGTCCCATTAATGTTTATTTGGACATGTTAATTAATGTTTTTATTTTATTTTTGGTTATGATGATTTCGATTAGAAACAATTATGAAACCAAGAAGACACTTGGATTAGTATGTATAACTGAAGTAACTAATAGATGTAGGTAGTAGATGCGCGCGTAGCGGGATTCGGTAGAAGTAGATGAGAAAACCCCGTAGCAATTGCGTCTCGAGCATAAATTGGGAAGACTAGATGTATTCCACCCCAGACGGTGCCGATAGCTCAGGCAACTTAGATGGCTGGAACGCGAGGAGCATTCGTTCGCAGCGTGGTAGAGTGACGAACACATGAAACTAGTTGATGAAGTATTACAATGAATTGCAGTAATTTACTTATTGAACAATTGTTAGATGTTCCTATGAGACTTTTAATTCAATAAAGTTGTATATTTATGTAAAATTATTCAAGGTTTTGATCAATGAGTGATTTTAGCTAGCAATGTGCATGGCACGATGCTAATGAACTTTATAATATATTAAACTACTAATATATTATCGATAATATATAATATAATAAACTACTAATATATTATCGTTGGTTATTGTGAGAAATCATCTTCTTCGTCAGGCTCTACAACTCTATAGGAAGAGTTTTAGCCTTCTCAACAATCCGCATCCACTCTTTCCTGTCTTTAACTTTTTCTCTCCAATTCGTCATTATTAGCCGCAAGTCACTATAGATGTTTTCTTCCCATTTCTATTTCGGTCTTCCTTGTGATCTAACCCCCGACGGTTTCCACTTCCATATTTTTTTAACTGTTCTTTGTTCATTAATTCTATCATGAAAATCTTGCTTTACATTCAGACACACGTTACAAACATTGATAAATATACATAGCAAATCATGACCCAACATTTTGGAAATAAAAATTAGGACAGAAACCACAAAAAAAAACGTCACTCACAAATTGGACGGGATATTGTAGTTTCGGCATCCAGCCTTCCTCAGCCACGCAGAAAATGTTCCCAGTCTTCTCTCTTCGGATTACGTTGACCGACCGTTTGACGAAGGAAAGAAAAGGAGGGCGGAAATATGAAATTCAATTTTGAAGAATTTACTGTTGTCTATTTAAACCGGTACGATTAGAAGCTCCTACGGACCAGATGAGACCTAATTCACGTGTTTTTACATCTATAAATTGAGAATGTTTCGGGAGAAATTTTCCAAAATCATAACTTTAAAACATTCGTTATTTTTTCAATTTTGTAATTTAGCGTGAAAGTGGACAGATTTATCACAAGAAGCTATGTGATAGTTCATCCTAATCTTAAGAGGATAAGTTGTTTCTCCTACATCAGAACTTTTNGTCGTGACGCAAATTGCGTCATTAAAAATTGAGGGAGGGGGGTTCTAAAAATGGAGGATTTTTGGAAGTTTTAAAAATTTAATAGATAAATAATAAATATACTTAAAAAATAGCATATATTAAAATAAAAATCATAACGTGGTATTTATTTTTAAACTTTTCGGACATTTTAATAATAATTTTAGTTCATTTTCGAAACTGATGAATAAATCGTAAAAAGTTATACCTTGCAGAGACCTAGACCGTTGAATAAGCAGACACGAGTTTGGGATGTGTTGGAGGTCACCTTTTGTGTGTAAAAAGACAAGGAGACTTATCGCCTCGCGTAAACGAAGGAATGAATACAGATATAGCTGCCTCTCCATCTTGAAATGGTAAGATTACACAACAGACAGCGTTGCACTGAAGATTCATTGTTTTGCCTTCAGTGGATAAGTTTACTGAGCGTGGTCAAGGTCGGAGCTCAATTTTGTATCACGTCTTTTCTCCCATGCATCGCCATTCGAGAGCCTGCGTGTTTTTGTTATAGTCGTTCACCCGATTTGTGAGGAATTAACCAATTTTTACTGTGTTAACAATACTTTTTGGGTTACTTGTGAGTCATAAACTCTTAAGATACGATAAATGGATAGAACTTTGCCAAAAATTATTTAAAATAATGATATAATCAAAATATCTGAAGTGATGCGCAACGGTAGTGGATCTTCTGAGCCGTAGTCTGAGAAAGTGTCAAGCGCTGGTCAAGCATTACTGCGTGCGGTTTAAGGTAAGAAGAGAAATGAAAGAAAACTGTAGTTTCTCAAATTGTACGTTGATATTCGCTTCTTTAATGTAAATTTCGTTTACGAATATTTGCAGTCACGCAGATCTATACTCGTTATGAATTATAATACATTTTTCTTGAGAATTTTCATGGCCTACGTTTCTTAAAATCGAGTGACAAATCTGCTAATTGCCTCATTCACTTGCTTTATATATCTTACAAGTGAAGAAGGGAACATGTATCTGAGGTGCTTATCCAGTGAAATAATCTGAAGAAACGTAAGAAACCTTGAAATCTCAGTTTAGCGCATATAAGTCTGAATATATATGGAATCTGAGCATGGTGCTTTGAAATTTTAAAAATTCAAACTCTCTTCTTCTATTTTCCTAATTTTTAGCTGCTGAAATATAAATTAAAACCTAATAATGTATTGTAATCTCATTTAAATTCATCCTTTACCAGTAAAATGGATAAAGGTGATGTACATTCTTTTTATTTTCTCATATACGTGGTCTGGAGACAGTCTAACCAAGAAAAAAAATCACGAGACTTTGACGGAAATATTCGTTTTTGGTGTCGCTGATACCGTAAGTTAATTTTTAATACGACGTGCTTAACACCATGTAGCTTGTAGAATATCGGAAGGCGGCTGGCTACCTCCCTCACTTACTCTTCGTTCCCAATTGCTCTCTGACACATAACCTTTCGTTCATACCAACATACTTACCCTTCGCGGTCAAAATGATTTGCCTATTGGATATTACTTAGTGCAAACTATCTTTTACCGCGCCTGTAAAAGACCAAAAAATAATTTTATTATGGATTCTGCACAAAATTTCTAGAAAAATTGTACCGAACAATTGCCATTTTCAAGCAATTACTTTCTCTTTATTTTATACACAGAAGATTAAACTGCTCTTGTCAATATCAAAATAGTATGCATGAAAGTGGTTGCTTTTTTCTTTAAGTTGGTTTGCGTACTATTCAGATGCGAGTCTTAATAGAGCATGAGAAAGCATGTGAACTGGTTTTGCAAACAGGTTTTAATTTGGAGTTAAAGTTGAAAATTAAGAGGGAAAAAGTNAAGAGGAAAATGAAAGATACCCTAGCCCTAATAGCGTCGGGATCGAAAAGAACAAGAGGTGACCAAGGGAGGTCAGAAAAGAGAAAGGAAGGAGCATGGCACAAGTAAGTGGGAGCAATGCCAGACTCAGCTCGCGGCCCCGTGTTCGCCAAACACGTACTTACTAGATGTAGGTCCCCTGGGGGAAACTGGTTTTGCAAACAGGTTTTAATTTGGAGTTAAAGTTGAAAATTAAGAGGGAAAAAGTTGAAAATTAAGAGAGAAAAAGTTGAAAATTATATCTAAAGTTTTGAAATGTGATTAGGAAGAGAGTAGTGATAATATTCTTTTTGGGGGGAGGGGTCTCGCAAATTAAGGAGTGGGTCTGCGTCATAGTGTTTAGGGAGGGGGGCACCTCTGAGGTAAATGTAATTTTTACAGGTGCATTCACTGAATTGTCGAATTTTGCGTGTGAATTCGGTGACAGAGCTAGGTAATAAGATCAATGATGCATATATTTCTTCCGTGTGCCCTACACGTGGAGAAGATATGTGATAACATTCGGTCAGGTGAAAATGGCGACGAGCCGGGAATCGCAGTAGTCCCGGGTCGATACCCGCCTCGTCACAATTTCACCTGACCGAATGTTATCTCAAGATCAACGATATTGCATCACTTGCACCGAGGCTTTTCACAGCGTTTTGTGTCGGGTAAAAAAGTCATAGGGGCTGGCTGAATTCTTGGTTATTTAATAATTTGTTGTTATAATAAATAAAAAACTGAACTTGTCATACGTTGGAACCAATTGAAACTAAATTGGAAATAATATAAAGGTCTAAGGTATTGGGACAATAACATTTTATTAAACAGTAAATAACAAAATAATTCAAAATGAATAGAGACTTTCTAGTGAAGAAAATCTAAACAAAAGAAGATACAGACTGAAATTATTCTACTCGAATTTATATAGCCAAATCAACCACATTTGCATTCAATAATCAAAGAAAAGAAACGAAATTTACAAAATTATAAATAACATTTTGTAATATCGTTTAATAGTTCTTGATTTATTTCGTCTTACTCCTTCTCGGAGCATAGGACGTCCACGAAACTTCTCCATCTAAATCTATTTTAAATCATGGCCGCGACGTCTCCCCATGTTTTGCCAACTCTCCTGATTTCATCCTATATACTTCTTCTCCAGCTTATCCGTGGTGTAAGGTCCAGTCCGCACATTGCGTTGCCAACAGGCGGTACGTCGGATCAGCAACACAGTCTTGAAACTTTTCACCAGTCCTCATACACCCGTTGCTACCGCAGAGGTGAGACTGCGCGGTTCTACGGAGTGCGCTTCATTTCAACCGGCGTTTTCGTTCCCTGAAGGAAGTAGAAACTAGAGGTGCAAAACCATTACACGCACTGTCTCAGATATATTTCTCAGTCTACACTAGAGAGCGACATTAACGTATTCAATTAGGAAAGAGATGATTTTAACATTTTCTCTATATTTTGGTCGTCTTCATTTTACCCTATTTAAGAAGTTTATTAAAGAAATAATTTATATAAAAGAATCTCTAAAATACAAAATCTGTTCTTTCGTTTTCGGGGGACATAAGATCAGTAAGATTTATCTTCTATTTCAAGAAATATATTTATTAATAAATATAAAAATAAATAGGATATTATTAACGCGAGATCAAAGCCAGTAGACCATAAATATTCTTCTGTAATTTAATTAAATACTAAAGAGTTAATTTTTTTGCAATTTGAAACTGCAAAATTATATTAATAAACAATAATCTTATCAATGATTAATTTCGGTTAAACAGGTGATGCTGTTTGTCTTATTTACTTCCTGTTATTTCGTAACGCTCCTTATATATCTCGTCAAAGAATCCTTTAAGTGTTAAAATATGTTATTTACAATATTATTATTTTAAACAATTGAAACCGCTATAAAGCATTGAATTTAAAAAAATAATACATCCCACGTTACCTTCAAGACAAACAAAAACACGTAACCAAGTTCATTCTTCAAACGATAAGAAACAATATAAAATAACATCCTCACGTATCAAATAATATCCACGAACATATTCACAAGTTAACACACACAGCATTCACAAGTTAACAACAAAATCCGACAAAAAAAGCAGTGGACACATCTCATACGTAAGCTTACGCAGCGAAAAGATGCAGCGTCACCGGGTGAGAGAATACGAGTACGGCGTAGAGGTCACGTGTGCAGAAGGTTCACGATACCAAGAGAAACATAAGATGAAGACAATCCTCTGTTCTCCTTTTAAAAGTAACATAAAAATGCGTGAATGTAGCAGACAGAAATTATTTTACTGCATCTATACTAAACATTCAAGCGAAATTCCGCTAACGCGGATGTAATGCATACGAATTCTACTTTACGTACAGAAAATTAAAGCAAAATCGTTGAACCAGTTTTTGAAAAATATTCAAAAATGTGCTTTGGCCTTCATGTGAAGTGCCTTTTGTGTTCAAGTAAAACGAAAATCGAAAGCACGTGCATATGTCAGAAGTAAATTCTGCGGTAATTACGAAAATTGAATTTTTTTTTCATTCGGTCAGGTGCGCTGCGCACAGACGGACGGACATCCAGCCAAAAACCACTTTGCACAAAAATCTCGTTTTCGAATTTTTTCACTATTACAATACTTTCTATATACTACGTATATGGGAAAGTAAAAAATTAAAATTTCTCGCAAGTAAAGAACATTTATGTCGGAGAGTAACGGTGTTCATCAAAATAATATTCTAATTAATTTTAAAACCATTATACATTATTTAGATGAACGTAAATGTTCCAAACTATTGACATTAAAAAGTTTTTCCATGAGGAAAAATTGTAATGAAAATATTGGATAAGGAAGTGTATTTAAACTTTTACATAGAACCTTTTTCTCTAAAATGAATTGTTTGATTGAACCAAAGTAATTAAAAGTAAAAAAGAATGTCGCAGTGGGTTTTATTTTTGTACCTTCAAATCAACTAAATTTGATTACTAACGTTTTTCATTCTAGAAGCTCAGTTAACTTACGTTGGTTTATCAACGTTGTACAACAGTGAGTTCTTATATTAATAAATTGCAACAATGTAATTAATTGGATGAGATTTTAAAGTTATTTGTAATATTATTAGGAATACAGACTTCTGTAATAAAAAGATCCGTTTTGAAACGTAGTTCATCCTTTTTCTTTTTTGTAATAAAAAGATCCGTACGAATCGTGTTGAAAGGTTTTGAAGGGTAACACACTTAAGTTCCTGATATTTCCCTGGAAGCGTGCTGTATTGATTCTTTCTGAGACAGGTTCCCATTCAAACACAGAGATCGCCAGATTTCTTGCTTAGAACAAATCCCACGCCTTCTCTATGTTCGTCTTCCTCATTTGGTCTACCCGAATAGAGAAACACCGATATAATAGGGCATTCTCATTTCACCGAACACGTTCCATCTAACCTCACTCAAACCTATCATATCAAACTTATATCTTTTCATAATTGCTGCCACCTGATGTAACTTCCCTGCCTGGTACATTGTCCTTACTTTCCAAAATCCAATACTCGTTTCCCTTTTCGCGCCAAAATTTGTCATAAATCGAGTTGTCCGGGTTTTGCTTCGTTCTGTTTCGTTAATAAGGAAAATTTAAAGGGGATGAGTTATTAACCCTTCGCCCTCAAGTAACATGGGGTTGTCACATATAGACCTAGGCACTAACCTGCGGCTTTCGTTGTTTCCCACCAGGAATGGCATTTCCTCCACTTCCTCGCTTGCAGACATGCTGCTACGGTTATCCTGCCAGTCCCCGGTCGCCACTTCCTCAATCTGTAATAACAGGGGGTCCCAAAAAAGGGTGAGGGTGACGTTTGACTCACAGAGGTTCCGTATTGCGCATTTTCAGTCCTTACCCCTCCGTTTAATAGTTCAAAGTAAAATAATTGTATTTCTTATAACATTACTACTTAGTTCTCTAGTCAAATCAAACATATTTGCGTTTACCAATCAAGTGAAAGACTGCTTACAGAATAATTAACAACATTTGGAAATGCTGAAACACTATTATATGTTTTCTGAGAAAATTAATTCTTGATAACTAGATAACGAAGGCTTGACATCGATGACGCAAAGAGGCATATAGTTATCAAATTACGTACGCCAAAATCAGTGACGTCAGATGAGTTGGAAAGAACTTACAAGCTCCGGCGAAACCTCGGAAGAAACGAATCATTCAAGGATTTCTTAGCTTGCTCATCGACTGGGGCAAGATTTTCTGGTTGGAGGCGCTGACAGGTATGGCGTGACCTCAGTAGCCGGTAGTGTGCAGCTACGATGGGCTATGCGTAACTGAACTAGCACCAGGAATACATGGTAAGGGCCGTCACACAGTGCAAACTATGGCCTCTGCATAAAGGACGTCACGATAACAATCAGGCACTCCAAAATCACCGAAGACTGCATGAACAAAAATTCTTTCCACTTTTAACTGTCACAACTTATTTTCACTTGATCGTCACTCAGCCATTCTCTCACTAATTTTACCACTCGCTAATCATTGCCGACCGCCGACCTCTATATCTCTGAGCAAGCCGGTATAGACTCGCTGAGCAAGCTGTTATAGACTCACTGAGCAAGCTGTTATAGACTCGCTGAGCTTGTGAAATTTATTTTTAAATAAAAATACCCCACAGCTTGTCACAGCGCCAATTCCAGTGGATTAAATTAGTTTATTACAAGTTTACTTGATCACCACATGCCTACCTCAGAGAGAGAGAATCCATCGGTCAGCCTTGTGACTCTACAAAATGGTTGAAAAGTTTCCTGTGATCCAGGAGAAATACATGGGCGGGGGAACCACTCGGCAAGTCCCAAGGACTTCGTTACAGGATGCAATCATTTTTGCATTTCCAACGCACAGATAGAAAATATATCGAGTATCACACAACAGTATACATTGACCAAAATATATTTTGTATCAAGTTTTAACAAGTTTTGTTCAATTTTACATTTTAAAATTTTATTTTCTGTATAATTCATTACGACGAAAGGGCAAAAGAATCGGGACCTATTAAACATGACGATGGGATTAATTTTGAACGAATAAATTAACATATTCTGTAAGATCCATCGGCAGATGTCCATAAAATCTGGCATTTCCGGAACGCGATAGAGGATTTTAAATCCTTCACGCAGATTTTCTTTTTGCAAGGGCGGGGGATGCTTTCGATGCAATATATATTTTTAGCTATCTGCAAATAGTATATAAAAATTTTCCATTAGAGATATTTTCCATCTGTTTGATGCTTGTTCATTGTTATGAAAATCAATTTAGAAATTGTAAAATTGTATGAAGAAAGGCACACGCCCCTCTTTCCTATCTAAAATCTCGCCTATGGCACACGCCTCAACTGTTTTCCGACCACGTCTGCGAGTGTAAATATGAAGAGTGCGAATGAATGTTGTTGAAATGGGGAACCCCGCAGCTCATCTCAATTGCGAGCGCTGAAACACAGCCACCTGACTGTCTTCAAGCTTCGCGAGCAGTCCGCTATGGGCGCCACCGATCGCAAAGTAAAGGTCATCGACCTGCGCGCAAAGTAGCTAAGACTTAGTGCGTCGCTTTGCGATTCCCCGCGCGGAGAGAGGGGGAGGATGCAGTGGCTTGCTCTTTTCCAGACTCGTTCGCAAGCAAGCGACCCGAAGTTCGCTGATTAACGTCTTCACGGGCTCAATATCTGGTTTACCGAGCTTCTTCACTAGTTATTTATCTGACACACAATATTTCAATCCATCCTTGATCATCGTGCCTCGACACTTGTACTCGAACTACAGGTGATTTTTTTTTGGTGTGTGTGTGTGTGTGGGGGGGGTTGTGCAATTGTCATCGCCTAGTAATTTTTTACACTCGTAAATTTAATACATTATTTTATTCTATGAATCAGCCAGTAACATAAAAATAAGTATTATGCGTTTACATTAATTTTCTGAAAATATTATTTTATTGAATCTATTACCTATATAAACTATACAATTTATGAACACTTCACTCGCCATTCCGACAAAAAAGATTCTACATCAAGAGTAGGTGAATCGGGGTAATTACGTCAAATAGAGTGAAAATGGAATTCTTGTGGGTGATATAGTAAGATACAAACGAAACCATCTGTCACACATGTATTTTAAAATTTTATGATTGTTCAAAAGCATGTTTACGCAAATACATTTACAAATTCGTGGTTTGTATATCTCACGCATATTTAAATTATATTCCGAATGGGTGAATGTAGGGGCGCACCTACTCTGGATAAAGAGGCCCCAATGCCTCAATCGAACCTCAATTGAAAACTTGTTCTGCAATATTACGACATTGTTTTATTACTTAATAATTCAAATAACTATTCTGAAACATTATTATATAAATGTGATATACATCTATTAATTTATATACATATTATTAATATGTAATAGTATTTTTAAATTAATGGTTTATAAATGTAATGAGTACAGACAATATAACTGACGATTTATGTGGTAAAATGCAATACTTTGAGACTACGTCACCGTTCCTCAGAGAATGGACCTTAATCGAATAATGATAGTGAAAGCGCAGAGGCACGAATACACCAGCTGTTTCTTTCCCTCCCGATACTAATGTTACACTCGTACATCGAAAATGGAACAATGAAGTGTTAGGTTAGGATAATGGTTCTCAAACTATCGCTTCATGATTCCTAAGTGAAAGAAAGAATAGAGAATGAATACAATTCGCACCCCCATCCTCAACAAAATCTTAATAGGTAAGAGCAAGCCTTATTATCGCATAATAAACATTACTCCACACCGAGAGAAAATGTTCGGATTCCAATTTCCTTCGGACGAAGCTCTTTTGGATATACATTCCATAAGAACATGGTGAGAAACCAAGTACTTTGAAAGTGAGAGCCAAGGTGTTTCCTCATTCACCAAGTAATCGATTTAATACGTAGAACACTCAAAATATTACACAAAGTTACCAATGCACTCCCAAAGAGTCACTAGTTAAACTATTCCTTCACTAATGACTCGGGGCTCAATTTATCTTTTTATTTTACCTGAATTGACTCAAGAGGAAAAACTCATGCCAACCCGCTTAAAACAAGTCACTAAAAAATAAATCCTGGATGCGTCCCTACTTGAAAGCACTGAACAAAGAACTGCAAACACATTTCGTCTACACAATTTCAGCCAGAGAAAAGATTTCAGAGTATGAATCAAATCATTATTATAAAAGGAAGTAGATGGCAGCCTTTGAAATTGTCTTCGTTTCTAATAGATTGTACTATTAGAACTTTCGAAGATATTAAGGATGCAGAAGGCATGTTACCATTCAATAACAGCAGTTCCCTGATTTCTTTACAAATCTTGACAAATAGTGACAATTGGATTGTAGATCCTCAAAGATTTGCAGAGTCACATTTTTTTCAGGTTCGTCTAGAAATAGTTTCAAGTGTTTGCAGGTTCAAACAGAAATAATGTAGGTCTGGTATAGGTATGTTATATTTAAGAGAAAAACCTAAACGGAGTTACATATCAATTTTTTTTTCGTCTTCTATCAAAGAAGCTCGTCGAATTTGCAAGTCATATTAAACGGAACCGCGAAATCAAGTAATCCATAAGCCGCTACAACAGATTTTCTGCTTTTAGAAATCATAACCTCTATGGTAACAAACGAACAAAATACTAGTGTTCATATAAACATATATTGCAGAGAAAGCTCCAAATTTTTTGTAACTTATCCAAAGATGTCTACTGTTATAACTCCAGAAATTTTATAAGAAAGAAGAATGTTCAGTGTTACTTTCAAATTCAGTAACAAACAAATGTTGTCCGATTTCTTTGTATATGTATAATTGGGTAATGGTGATGTATTCGGTTTTAACTTAAATTACATTCCATACACACACCTCCAGGGCAGAGAAGGCCACTAAAGATGACAGCATAAGGTGTCGAAAACTGCTTTGGCAAAATAAATATTTTTCGGTTGACTATAACTTTCTTTCTAATTTTTGTTTATGCAGTTTCTTGGTTCTTGTCTCTTGCTTAAAACATCGTTAAGTAAGTTTCAATATTTACCATAATTTGAAAATTTTCTACTCCGTTGACTTGGTTGTGTAAAAATGTGTTGTTGACAAGATTTTGTTGAGTTTGCTGACATTTTTTTGAGGAAATGTTGAATCCCCAAGGTCGAGGCAGTTCAATGGGTAGGGCGTTAAGTCACTGAGCCGATGATCGGGGTTCAAATCTCGGAGGACGAGGGACACATCAACTACAACGATTTTAAGTTTCCCATTCTTTCATTTCAACTCGTCCTTCACAAAGAAGTTACGAAACCAAACCCTAAGTCTTTTTTTTCTAATTCTATTCCAAATTAAACTGATTGCTTTTTAATCATAAATTAGCTAGTAGATATAAAGGGAATATTAATTTATTTTTTACATAATATGTAAACTCGCATTGACATCTATCATTCCATGAGTATTCTTACTTGACCTTTCATCATGATAAGTTTCTCGCTTATCTTCCATGCTCTGGAGATTGCAGTTGCCAGTTGACTCACATGATTGTGGACATCATCTACCATTGTCTCCGAGTTTCTTTAATGAATCCTATTTACTTTTCATTAGTCCTAAAATATTTATTTTCTTTTTGTCAACAGTTAACAGTTTTTGTTAACATTTCCAATTTCTTTAGGTGTAATATACCTTATTTCAATATAATTTAATATATTCTGGGCTACAGAGAGGGCAGTCCCAAAAAATGTGTTCAACCGTTTCTGTTTCACGCACATATTTCACGTCATCTTTCCTGTACTCTTCATGTAGGTATTCATTTGTCCGTAGCTAGGAAGTATTTTTATTTAGTATTATATTAACACTTCTCTAAACACGAAAATGGCCTTAATTCATGAACATTTACGAGATCGACTTCAGGATAATTGAAGTCAGTCAAGGTGGGCTATTCCCCCCTCTCCAACCCAGAAATAAATAGATTTGGAACCCTCTTGTTATGCGAGAAATAACATTGATCTAATTCCGAACCAGAATGCTTACCGTTTGATGGAAGCCCTGTCTTGAGGAGGAGCGATCCCCGCCCTATCCTCGAGGCGGCTGCCGGTTAATCACCTCGATGCGTCTCTAACGGTGCAAGGCAGCGCGTCCCGCCTTGCACTGCAACCATGGCGGAGGGAAGAGAGGATGACTGCGAGGTCAGTGCCTTAGCGCATGTCCCCTCTCTCAGCGCCTCTCGCCTGTATCGTCGCTCTTGCTACTTGGCTCTGGCTACTTGTCTCACGGAGGCCCATTGCGCACATCAGACACGTCTGTTGTTCTTACACACACACACACACACACACATATATATATATATATATATATATATATATATATATATATATATATATATATATATATATATATATATAATTGTTGTCTATTATTAAACTGTTGTCTATATTTTTTCACATTATTTCGATTAACAAGAGCTCGGCGATACTCAAGCTCTACCATTTGGGATGGTTACGTCGTGGTCTATTGTACAGACCCAAAAATGGAACTCTGTGAGATCCCATTTTTATAAGATAAAGAATGTTAATCCTGAATTACTCGTGTTTTCTTCTGCGTATCTTTCCCCCCAATAAAAAACAACCTATAATAATTAATATATCAACTAAACCCATAATACAGACCAAAATCGGGAACATTGTGACATCAACATATAACACAATTTAAACTGTTGTCTATTATTCTGAACGCATGTGACTTTATATTACTCTTACTATGTCATCATCCATATCTGGTATTAATAATTGTAGCTGAATGCATATCTGATTAAATGAATCCATTGCAAACGTGGATATCGTCGCATAAGCAACGTCAATTTACAGCATCTTAAGATGTTGATCATGGCTAAAAACATTTACCATTTGTACCCTGTGTGCTACAAAATTCTCCACTCCGTTTTTAACAGTACACTTGCGTCAAATACTTTGCCTCTACTGATAATATATACCACTGATCAATGTTTCATTGATAGATTTAAGATTAAATCTACTGAGCATTTGTAAAATGTATTCGTAGTACTATGGTCTACTGCAAAGGAAATTCACGTAGATAATTCCATCTTAATTTCCAAATGATATTTTGGAGATACTTTCATATCATGTAACTAGTTTTCATCCTCCCTACTTCCATTCTTCCTTCCTCCAAACCCCTTTTCCAATTCCGGTCCAATTAGTAGTTATTTCTTCCTCTCTTCCAATAATATCTCCCATTATTTCTCACTCCCCTCCCCTTCTTCAGATCTAATAGGAAAGACCCAACTTCGTTTCATCCTTCTGTAGTTTACCAGCATCCAGCAACATTCTTCTTCAATTTCCACAAGAATTTTCTCTTCGCTCGTCGTACTTATCGGTTGCATGAATGAGGGAACTACTTTCACTTTCTCTTGTAATACTCTTTCCCCTCCTACTTCGCTTCCCTTTCCTCTTGATGACCTCTCGTAATTTCAGCCTTTGGTTTTTTCAGCTGTTTTACCAAATATAGATCTTCAGGGAATTTGTGACATCACAGGAATGCGGGTACGTCGTATGCAATTCTTCATACCTCATTAGATCATCTATTTTAAGCATGACTGCAATATATATTTCCTAAGTTATTTCCCGTTAGTAACTGAGATATTCTATGCTCTAATTTATAATAATACACGAAAATGGGTACTCATGTTTTTTTCCTTTAGGGGGTTGAAGAGTTCTAGCGATATTATTAAGGTCGTTGCCAGGGAGTAGTCCAAAACTCATGATTCTTTGCAGGCAGCGACACTCCTCAAGAGTTTTTTCAGTCTTTTTACTGTTGAGAGTCTCTCTTTTAAAGAAAAAATGAGAAATGAACTAAAGGTAATTTTTATGTTGAAACACATTATGTGAATACTCAATCAGTGAATCTTAGTGTAAATTTATTTCACATCTTTATTATATGTATGTCAGACATAAAAGATTTCGCGTAGAAATAAAGGAAAGAGATGTGGAAGGAAGTTCCAGAGGTTAAATAAGATTTGTATTTTAAAAATTCCCTCTCTAAACTCCATCTACATTTTGAGAGCGTCTTCCAAATCAAGGTGAAGTTTCTTCTATCTTCTCGTCTTCATTTGTGAGAATTCCTCACAAACGGTCATTCCTCTCATATTTTCAGGAATACTTTGGGGACCTTATTTTAACTGAAAATGAAGTAGAAGTAAGAGCATCCGAGTATTTATGAGAATACTTTTTTTTAGTTAACAGAGTCTATAATATTCCAGGAAATAAAACTTATAATTTTAAACAACACAAGCCAAGAATCCAGGTTGCGAAACCAAATTGAAGGAATTTCCGAAGTGACCATACCATCCATGAATCCAGTCCGATGTATTACTCGCATCTACAACGAGCTAGTACCGTCCTGTACCTCCGTGACTCAGGTGGTAGCATTCTAGCACATCATCATGTCATCCCGGGTTCAATTCCCGATGAGGCCAGAAAAGTTTTGTAGCTTTTCACATTAACGTCCCAGTTGTGACTACTGAAAAGCGTACCTTTCTTCCTCCATTCATCTCCTCCTTCTATCAATAACTCGAAATGAAACTAACAACTCTTACTAACTCCTTCACGTGGGTCAAGCCAGCTAAGCGGCCCATCTACTAACAATAGCCTGCCATCCAACTTCTGTCTCATATCACTCCATGTAGATAAGCTTCAAAAGCACGCTACATTTCCCATTTACAAATACTACAATAAAATAAAATAAAGTAAAAAAATAGTGCCGTTCATCCCGTCCGTCAGTGCTGCTCCATCCCAGGCTCATGCATCAACATGTGTTAGACTTATTATAAATATTTATAAATAATAAATTCAGCAAAATTCGGTACGTTTATATCCTTATATCTCGCTGTAATAAGACTGATAGATTCTGCTCTGAAATATTATTACAGCTGGAATAATATTGCTATTGAAATATATACTCATTTGATAAGAATATTACCAAGAACGTGTTTAATGCTCGGTTTTATTATCTAAGAAGATTATTGCTCCACAAATGGCCGAAAGAGTACGAAACAATCCATACTATAAAACAATTAATATTGTGAAAACCAACAAATATTTGAAATGCATCTAATCTTGTACTATTAAGTGAGAGGTAGTTGTAGTATATTTTTGGTACCCGAGAACGGCTTTAAAAGTTTTCTTGAAATTCACAGAATACATGTATATTTGGGATATAACGTGATATAACATTTTTTCTGTACTTCATTAAAAGTTTCATATAAACGTAAAACTAATCCAAAAACACGTGTCGCTTAAGTGTAGTGAATAACGCGCAGATCGGTCGACACAAACGATAATATTATAAGATTCAAATGTATGTTTTGTTACCTATGGGACATTTCATGGAACATTTCAAATATTTTCAGAATGAACTATTCGGCATAAAGAACATTTAGTTAAGCATTAAGAAGATGGATCAATAGCCTATGTCTAGGAAGACATTAACTACCTCATAGCTATGAGTCAAACTATCCCTGAACAGGTCCCGAAGGTGCCCAAGGGGTTCGCAGAGGGTAGAGCTCCGCAATTACTTGACTTCGGTACTAGAAGGAGATGTGGTTAGCTCCGACCGGTTTGACCCCATGATAAACCCTGGTACTCATTTTACATCAGGCTGAGTAGGCCTGGGTGTCAAGTCTGGATGTTGAGGTATGATGAAAAATCCCCACCTTACCGGGGATCGAACCCCGGCACTCCACCCACTGAGCCTCGTTGACTCCACCTCATAGCTATATGAAAGCGAAAAATCATCATCCTCGCCTGGTATCTGTTTATGTTCCACACCCTTAGCCCGCTTAATCTTTGAGGTAGAGAAAATGATTCTGCGCCATCCATAAGAAAAACACTGAACCTCGGCTACCTTTCGACCGACCCTGGTAATCCTCAAAGCGACTGAGCTCAGTCCATCTGTTCTGCCAATTATTCATCCACTGGATGTTTTTGAAATGAAAAATAAGTTCTATGTGTTTATAAAGATATGGCAAACATTTGGGTTGTTTAGAAATTACATAAAAATTATATCAAATACGACATAATTGCATTATAGAATCAAATATAAAATCAACCATAAAATAAATATCGATTTACAAATTATTACTTATTCGCTAAACTTATTTAATTTTGCGTAAATATTATGGCATGACAGTATATATTTGATGTGATGTTAAGTCATTTTCAATCAGATAGGTATGAGGTGACTCATTGGCTGAACAGGTGTATCGTGCACGATGTGGGGATTACTAGAGTCGGTCGACAGGTGCCCAGTATTAGAGTCCATTATATGTAGAGGTGACAACTGGAACAAAATTCCAAGGAGTATCGAGTAGATTCTCACAATTATTATCGAATTTTTTATTACAAACCCCTCACTTTGAACTGCTGTCACAAGAAAGTCGTAGAAAAAACTAATTAACACCATTCAATTTGTCTTGTTCTTCTGCTTATACTCAAGTAAGAAAATGGTTCTAAGTATGAATAATACTGTTTTAATAACCGAAATGTTTCAAAATACGCGAAACTTTTACCGTTTTTCCCTATCGACTTTACTATTTTTTATAAACTAAACTAAAAGTGTCAAAAATAATTCTTATTCGGCAAATGTTAACTATTATGTTTGTGATAACATTTCAAAATTTCGAGCGACCAGCGGCGCTGAAGCGTAGAAGTACACTCTGGTACTGCTACATGGACTGGTGCGCGCATACTGCTGCACTGATATGAGTAGAATCCAATGCTGAGATAATTACATACCGATTACGTGAAGGATTTATAGAACACTTCATGTCGTAGATATCATTTTCGTCAATATTTCGTAGTTTTGTTGTTTGATACTTATGGTACCCTCATTTTGACACCGACGCTACGCGCTAATCAGATTTTCTGGCGTGTTCTTTCCATAGGGGTTAACATAACAAGAGGTCCTTTGTATACGATCCCTTATTTCTTTCTTCACTCCTCTCGCTTCCCGCCAGTAGTTGTGGATAGTTTTATGACTTCTTGAGTTATTGCCTGCAGCTTGCTTATACTTGGAACCTTTCTACTGAATGATTCTAGAAGTCTTCGCTTCCTTCACTCTCTGTGCTAAACAACAGCAGGACCAGACTGAACTTGTGCCTAGTCGTTTTCAACAATGTTTTTGGAAAAGATTAATAACTCATTATATTTTGCAAGTAGAAGCTCGAAATATTGAAATGTTTTCACAAACATAATAGTTAACATTTGCTGAATAAGAATTATTTTTGACACGTTTAGTTTAGTTTATAAAAAATAGTAAAGTCGATAGGGAAAAACGGTAAAAGTTTCACGTTTCTTGAAACATTTCTAGTATTAAAACAGTATTATTCATTCTTAGAACAATTTTTTCACTTGAGTATAAGCAGAAAAACAAGACAAATTTAATGGTGTTAATTAGTTTTTTCTACGACTTTTTGAGGCATCTACAGCAGTTCAAAGTGAGGGGTCTATAATAAAAAATCCGACAGTAGGAGGATCTTCTGGGTGCGCTTCATAATCACAGAAGCACATAGAGTGACAAAATGACTGCCCTTAGTTTTTGTTTGCATTAGTTTCTCATGAGAAAGTGAAACGAAATAAAAACAGTTAAAATGTTAAAATAAATTTATCAGTTTTGTCAATTTTGATTGTATCAAGTAGTTAGACAACTCTAACCTATCTAACTTTTAACGTAGCTTACGACATACGTGTCCTATATCACGGCAAGGAGACCCATATGACTGTCATCTGTTTGCGCCATATTGATGAGGTGTTTTATGTAAAGAACTCTACCAAGCATCAGCACTCTTCGGAAAATGGAAAATATTTTTCTACGGAAAATGTATTTTTTAATAATAAATATTAGTTCATAAACTTATTTTCGACTCTTAATATTATAAATGACAATGTAAACGAAAATCAATTTCAATACTATTTCTCCATTTATTTTCGTCTAGTAGAGGAGTGACTTTGCCAACTTTGAGGAATTTTCAAAACTTTATGTGGGGAGGAGAATGTCCACCTCTGCTCCCCCTTCTCCACCATTCTCCCTGTAGTGATAGGAATGTCAACACTTGTCTACGAGCTCTACCATATCAATGAATTCAAGCAAATAATTATGACAAATATATTATAAAATAACTATGACTATTATAATAATTATGACAAATATATTATAAAATGACTATGACTATTATATGTAAATAAATTGTGATATCTTCTCCATCACGACTTCGTATTGCGTCAGGAAGGCCCAGTTCCTCCGAACCTTCAAACAGCCGCGGTGGGTCGCCCCACTAACAACGTCATTGTGCTCTTCCGCGCTTGTGCAATACAAAACAGCGCGAGCGGTTGGCTTTACGTAATGGTGGGCGCGCGCGTACGTCCACCGCCACCGCCGGCGCGCTGTTTCCTCCGCCGCCGCGCCACCAAACCGTCCTCATCATCACAGCGGCAGCAGAAACAACCTTCGCTGTTGCCGTCACCGCCACCGAACTCTTACGTAAGAAGAGTTTACGTAAGCATCGACACCGAGGGAGGAAAAAAGGCTTTTCCCTCCTCACTAAGCGCCGCTGGTGAGGAAGTTCCGTTTATAAATAGGTATTAAGATGTAGTCTCGGGATCTCCCATTTGCGTGCATCGTAAGATCTGAAGAATGAGCAGAGGTGGGCAGGAGAAGAAGTTGACGTTAATTAAGAGACGATCCAGGGAAGAAATTCGGAGGAGGACTTCCAGAAAAATCATATTTTGGATGGTTTCTTGATTACAATCAACACGACTGATAGCCTCTTCGATAACTCAAGGCTATCGTGCTTGTTTGCAACGGAGAATTCAAAGTTTGATTCCGGCGGGGCCAGAAAAATTCATAGCTTTTTCACTCCTATGCCTCAGTTCGTGTAGCTGTGATGATTCAAAAGTTTAGCCTCAGCAGCTCACCTACTCAGTTGTAATACTCGGATACGGATTCCACCTAGACGATGTCCCCCCCCAAAATGTTTCATGTTGTGACTAGTGAGTAAACTCACGTAGAGTTGGGCCTTTCTACTATTTGTCACCGTGGTCCTTTACAGTTCGCCGAAACCAGAAATACATACAACATGACTGATGACATGTAGAACCAAGTGAGCCTTCTTTGTTTGTAGAAGCTGATTTTCTGAGAGAAACCTCAGTATGAATTGATATTACTATTCTTTACGCTATGTACATCCACACAAGAGTTCGAGTTAATGTCCTCGTGCCTAGCTAGCTTGCCTAGTGACTGAAATAATGTAAACATATCGGCAAACAAAGTAGTCAGGATGAAAAATTCAAACTATACAAGCCAGAGGTGTCATATAAGGGAGGCAGTTCTATGAGTTATGTCAATACTTTGTTAATCATGATAATTTATTTATTTATTTAATGCCTTTTGGTGAGGTTCAGGCCATGAATCTCGTTACTGATATAAGACTACGTCTCAGAATATTTGTACTCCCAATAATGTTAATTCTTGATGTACATTTCATAGGTTTATTGGGTTAAAATGATATATTATATAATTTTACTACATATTGGTTCTATTATTGACTCTATTGAATTAAGTTTTGCAAACTAACCGATTCCCATCACACTTAATCAAAGCTTTTGAGTGACTATATGTTAGAGGTGTATTTCTAAAAGTGTCCAAAATCAGCCAGAATAAATCTCCGTCAAAGTATTTTGTCAATTTGTTTTTATAGTTTCTATTGTAGAGATTTTTGTAATTTTTACGTTTATTTACGTTACGAACTACCTGTTAGAGCCCCTTCGGAGCGTATTTTCCTCGACGCAGATGTAGGGTTTTGTCACACATTTTGTTGTATGGTGTTATGTCACTGTGGATTTTTGTCACAGATACCCATGGACAAGCAGAAATCAACCTGAGTTGTTTTGGGACATCCCAAAAACCACTCTTCAGAGAAAGTGGGGGATAGGGGGTGGGTCTTCAGATGTGGGTGATATTTTTTATCTCAGCTTCTCGAGTGGACATTGTTGAGTCCCTGTACGTGAGACTAGCTGTCCCTGGCATCTTGAAGTGTTATATTTTTGGTTGATTTTCTCGAAATTTGCATCTCTCTTCATTCTAAGGATGTCCCAGTGGAAAGAAGTGGAACAGACACTTTTCAGAGATGGAGTGTCTTTATAATTAACGGGAGATTTCTCACTCCGAATTTCACTCTGATACACTTTAAAACATAGATGTAATAAAGTGATGAAGTGACTGCGTCGCTAACTTTGACGCGCAGTTTACATAACTCTGAAAAGTCATCATAAGTATCTCATTGAAATATCCAGACTAACCAGGAAAATCACAATTCCACCATGACAATGGTTCGAGTTTTGGGAGCAAGATAAGGATTAGACGGTGATAAAAGGAACAAAAATATATGACTCCTCACAATTGTCATTTCCCCCAAGGATTTTGAATCAAATTAAAAAATCTTGTTAGCATCAGTTTATTAACCATAATAAAATTGTGTCAAGAAGGGTAGCTTGCCGAATTATATGAAAATTCAGGTACCGCTGGACTATTTTTGAGAAAGAAAATTAGAAGAAAACTAGGGAAAGAAGAATAGAAAAATAAGAGTAGTCCATTTTTCTTTATGGTTTATTATCAAAAACTAAATAATCTTTAACAGTTGTCCGTTTAAAATTAGGTAAAAACTATCTCATTTATAAATTTAAGCACTTTCAGACAATGAAATTACTTTTACATCACGAACTTTGCTATTGAATTCCTATGAGGGTTGCGATTTTAAGAGGATGAATTGGGATGACTTTTTTTAATTTTCTCAATGTCTCACTAAACACGGAGAAAAATGAAGTAGCTCATCAGACTACTTTTTCGTAGTTGAAGCCTAGAAAGCTACTGGAAGTAAGGGAATAAGTGACCCATGTTGTTCAAGTCTCAGAAAGAGCAAAAAAGATAGCTGTGCAAGCTACCTAAAGTGCTTGAGTAAAAGATCGGCCCGCCAGCTTTTTCCAACGTTGAGCCGTTTACCCGAAGTTTTTCTCTTGAAGGAAGTGGCGGAACTAGCATATTCCTATAGCAGTATACGCAAATTGTCGGTCGATGAGGCGACAAGTAACATGTTATGACGCACGGAAAATATTGCTACGGTTGTCTCCGTCTAATTGCTACAGTAAATATTCAACTGAATTTGAGTGTACCGCGCCCAGACTACATACCGCGTTTCGTCACTCTTCTGTTTCGTTCTAACGCGAGGCGTTGTGATGCCATGTGGCCATGTGCGAAGTGTGTATCGATGTGTATGTTACGAAGAGAACGGTGAGTTTGTTTTTAGTGTAGGAAGATCCTGAATGTTTTAATTAAAACATTAAGATGCTGTTAAAGTTTAGATTTATATGCTGCGATTCCAGGACAAGTTCTTGATCTCACAATGAAGTCAACTCGTATGACGGGAAGGGAACATTAACCCAACTTACGTTACCGAGGTTTTGTGGAATATTATGAAACGTTACTGGTTTAGATTCTTAAAACATTAATTGTGATGACTGGCGACGAAGAAGTATTTGAGGTAAGTTGTTTCATAACCTTTTTCCTTAGAATTCACTAGTAACCCTATTAGAGAAATCATGGAACACTCCATTTCATAACTAGCAGTTAAAGAGAATTGCCAATAACAGTTGCTGGCTATAACAATCTAAAATTTCGTTTGAAGACCATATACATTGCCACTTGAGTTTAATGTTAATTTGATTATTGAACGNATTTCGTTTGAAGACCATATACATTGCCACTTGAGTTTAATGTTAATTTGATTATTGAACGATATTATTTAGATTTACTGATTGCTGATTCAGCATCTTTAAGTTTCCAATTTCTCAAAATCAGTGAGGCATGAATCAATAACAATATATTTTCAATTATTGTTCTTTTAATGTGTAATTTGTTTATAGGGCCAGGACTTCATATATATTTGAAGAAAGTGGCGAAGAGTAATTTTTCTGTGATCTATATTTATCTGCCCATCCAAGTTGTGAAAGTGAGAACTATCAATCGTTTATAATTTATTATAACTCACAGCTAACTTTTTATCTTATCTAGGAACTTTTGCTGAAATTTTTGAATCCGCCTCTGCCTTAGGGCCCTTGATTGGAATTGATGGGATAGTCCCTTGCTTGCTTCCGGAGAGTAAATTAGTTTATTTTCCTCCATGTGGTCATACGCAGTTTGTACTGTTTATTGACAATTAATTTATTATTATTATTATCAGATATTTTCAGTGTAAATTCTGTGCCATTTAATAGTTAATTAATTACAAATATTATTTGCCTGTAGAGAATAAGAGTTGCACTTGTGAATGTATCAGGTTTTCATTTTTTAGAAGCTCCATGGATTCAGAGTGTGAAACCTATGGTGTGTTCAGCATATGATGTTATCCAATGTTAGTTGTTAAAATATTTTTGTTTTAATACAAATTTTTGAAAAATCTGGTCAGTATACAGTGAACTTTTACAGTAAGATTTGTATTAAACATATTCCTATTTGAAGATCTAATAAAAAGCAAAGGATATTAATAAGAGCAAAATTATTTAGTATTGCTTCAAGTCTACCCTTTTGGAATTTGTCATTCTTTCATAAATATTCCTATATTTAGGCTCCATGAAACCAATCTGTATCCTTTCATTTGAGGTGCTGTATATTATTACTATTTTTCCAGAGATTTTCAAAAGGAAATACAACTTTAAATATTATTTTATTGACAGGTGACTATAACATTAAAGATTCATTATTGTTTTATGTGCTGAATCTTAGCATTCTGCATTATCATTTCTATCCATTAATTCTGTGATAAGAATTATTTTAAAACTGTAGTAAATTATATTGTGAATGTTTTGTGGAATCTGAAATCTAGTATATCTGCAATCCTCTGTGTAATTGTATCTTATCATACAGTCTCGTATTTGGAAAGGAGTTGATTCTGATATCATTCGATACCATTGTAATGGATGTATATGTTGAATAATTTGAAATTATCTTCTTTTAAAAGTATTACAGGATAACTTCTTTATGTTTAGGTCTTCAAGATAACAATTTAGATTCTTTTCATTCAATTTGTACCTTCTTCAGGTGTATATGTTTATACAACTCAAATAACATTTTTTTACATAAAAGCTTTTGATTACTTGAATTAGTTTACTGTTTATAATCTATTGAATTACAATTATCATTTATCAACATTATCCCACTAACCTAACTATACTAATAAGTGTAATACAATGTAGATACAAGTATTCATGCAAATTTTATCCATTAATATAAATTTATTGCTGCCAAAAATCAGTTACAAACTGTGTTTGGTGATGTGAAGGATGATCAGCAAACTTACTTTTTCGTAGGAAGTAAGGGACCATTCCATTAATACTTATCAAAGTGCCCAGAGGAAAGCCTCGTAGAAAGTGGGGGTGGGAGCAGGTATTGAAGAACGATCACAATGTTACTACGTACTAGAGTATGTGCATAATTATTATTTATCAACATGTATTACATAACATGCCCATGAAGTGGCATCTCTACTAAACGATGGCAAAATCATATCAAATCCTCAGGACATTGCAAATTTGTTTAATTCTTAGTTCTCAGTAGTAGATAAAATACTCAATATATCCAAATCAAAGTCCTCCAATTATATCTATCCACGTGCCCAATTCTATGTTCACTTCTGAAATCAACGCCAATGAAGTCATGAGAATCATCAGCTCATCAAAAAACAAATTTTCAATGAGTATAAATGATATACCTGAGTTTATAGATAAATTTTCGTCCCACGCTATATTAAATGCACTCATAAATATTTTTAATATATCTTTATCGGAAGGGGTGTTTCCTAACATATTTAAGAGAGCTAAAGTGAAACCTTTACACAAGAAAAGAAACAAACTTAATATTGGAAATTACCGACAAACATCTCTACTACCCACTTTCTCAAAAATCCCAGAAAAATTTCGTCGATCACGAAATTCTCCTTTCCGAATTGTATTCTTTAGGTATTCGTGGACTTCCACATCAAGGGCTAACGTCTTATTTAAAAGATAGATATCAACAGGTCAAAATATCCTACACTAAAAATAAAATACTTAGGCGTTGTATTTTAGAAACAAAGCCACTTACTTGTGGAGTACCCCAAGGCTCAATTCTCGACCCTATACTCTTTGTATTGTATGTTAGCGACATATCATCCACATCAGATTGCAAAATGGTTCTTTTTGCTGATGACACTAATTTACTATGTAAACACGCCAATGCTCAAAAAGTTTTGTCTAACCTTTCGGCTTGGTTCCATGCAAATCGTCTCATTGTAAACACTGACAAAACAGTGTCTATGTCATTTCACAATGGTATCACAAAATCTTTACCCCAGGTTTTTCTTTCTTTAAACAGAACACAATTAAAAACTGTTACGAATACAAAATTCTTAGGTCTCCATATTCAAAACAACCTCAAATGGAATTGTCACGTTGACAATTTTAATTCACAAGATTAAGCAAATTGTGTTACGCATTCCGAATCTTAGTTAACGCAGTTAGTCCACGTATTTCCCGTTGCGTATATTTTGCAAACGTTTACTCCCATTTACGTTACGGCATTACCTTCTGGGGTAATTCCGGTCAGAGTATTCAAACTTTCAGAATTCAGAAGAGGATAGTTCGGATAATTTGTAAATCTCGCCCCCGAAACTCTTGTAAATCTTTATTCAAGGAATTAAATATCTTAATACGTCCCTGCATTTATATTTATGAAACGGTCTTAACAACCACGACCGTTTCATAAATATAAATGCAGGGAAATGTTAAGATATTTAATTCTTTGAATAAAGATTTACAAGAGTTTCGGGGGCGAGATTACTGAAGTTCCACCCTTGCTTCATACGAAACAGTCTCGTTCACGAATACAATACTCTCAATAGGAATAATATTCATCGCCCTAGTGTGTCAACCACTCTTTGCCAAAAGGTCCATATCATTCGGAAATCGTTCTATATAATTCCCTGCCCAAAAACATAAAAGATGTTATGAAACTGAATCTTTTCATATCCGCGGTTAAAAACTACCTCCTGCACCAGTGTTTCTACAATGTAAAAGAATTTATTGATTTAAATAAAAATTAAATCCGTCTTGTACTTTATCACGCCGTTCCTGTAGTACATTTTAAATAAATAATAACAATTTCAAAAACTATATTCTTGCATGATTGTGTTGTCTTGTGGCTCATATTAATTTAGTTTTATGTGTACTCAACTTTGGCACGGTTGTGTACATAAATTCTTTTGCTCCATCCTTGCCCGATTTTTTCTCCGGTTTTCCTTCGGGTAGAGGCGGATTTCTTATACAGGTTCTCTAGGCTTTGTCTAGGGGCATGTTTATTGTAATAATAAATGGTGAATTCTTATGATTTTTAAACACTATACTCAGAATATCTATCTAATTCTTTTGCGTTAAATTACAAACATATTGACATTCTATTAGTATTATAACTCGCAGATATCTTTTTATCTTATCTATAAATTTTTGAATCCACCTCTGCCTTAGGGCTCTTGATCGGAATTGATGGGATGGTCCCTTGCTTGCGTCTGGAGAGTAAATTAGTTTATTGTCCTCCACATGGTCATACACAGTTTGTACTGTTTTTTTGACAATAAATTTATTATTAAGTGAATATGTTACTGGCCAAGTAGGAAATGTGCCTGAAACCATCAGGGAAAATGAGAAATAATTTTTATTTCCAGCATTGTCTAGTCATTGTTTACAATACCTAATGTGTATCAGGCAAGTAAGTATAATACTTTTCGGTGAATACTAACCTCTTATTCTGGACTTTACCAACTTAGCTGATGTGTTACTAACAGCTATGGAGAATAAAATACTGCTGAATAGGTAATCTATTTTTAAAATTATTGTATACCATATAATTGTAGGTGTTTAGTAAGTATTACGGGAAATAATGTAGTACTGCTCTTACTACACAGTGAAAAAAAAATATTCTTTTGTTTAAACTCGTTATCACTTCAACAAGCCAACACCTCTCCTTCCTAATTTCTCGTCAAAATATTAAATAGGTGAAAGATCAGGCGGCATGACCTAGCCCTCTCCATAGGACATGAAATAAAGTAAGTAAATAAGTATACCAACTATTCATTAAATTAATTTTAAAAATGCTTAAAACCATTTCTTTGAGAAATTACACATCCAAATTTTAATTTTGAATGTATTTTTTCCTTCATTATCTGTGCCATGTTGGTTGTATATCATTGTAAATATTATGAAATATATTAGTAAATATTCTGAAAGTTGTAAAACGAAGCCTCTTCCAGCTCCCTGCCTCAATGAGGAGAGCTTCCAAAGTAATTCANCGAAGCCTCTTCCAGCTCCCTGCCTCAATGAGGAGAGCTTCCAACGTAATTCAGAAGTTTTGTGTTGAGATATTTATAAATGATTTGTTTAAAATTTACATAGGTGTAAACTTCAAACAGGTTGAAAAATTACCAATAATTTATAATATAAATTCATATTAAATTTTATCAAAATCTGATAGTCTTTTGAAAATTTATAGAGCTCTGATGATTTGAATGACCCTGATATCAACATGTATTCAACAAATACTTGAAAGACAAAGAAACACTATTGTAGATAGCAGTAAATATGAAGTCACGTTTTCTTCATGATGAAAATTGGGTGGCTATAATTTTTCATTCGGCAGTACAGTAATTAATATCAGTAAATTTCAACCTATTATTTTGAATATTGTTTCCACTGAGTGACATTTTGAAGGCACATTAGTTGATTAGTGATAATTATTAGAAAAATAGAGATAAAAGAAATAACCATGTTTGTGCTATTTGAGACTAATATGTTGTAATACTAGTGTTATCTGTCTTCCATTATGTAGTCTCTACGAGGCCTATGTTACATGAACATGCCTAAGCAAAGTGGGAAATACAATGAAAATTTCCCTCCTTGCGTTTCACCTTCAGGCATAGTTAATATTGCCTAGGAATTCTTTACAATGCCCAAATTTTCCACTTTGCTGGAAATATATATTATGTATTGAAAATAATTTTTTTCTGCATTATTCAAATATCTTAAATTCATCAAAATATTTCTCAATATCTACATTTATCCCTTTTCATAGCTATCTTGAAATTCTTTCTTGAAATGATGTATTTTTATGAAGTTTTTAAATTGAATATTGAATGTTCGCCAGATGCTTACATTTAAAAACGGACTCTACAATTTACATGAAATGAATAGTACAAGAATCTTTGTTTACAAAAATATTTGCTCTTAGTTTAATATCTTTGTTCTAAATACATTCAATTTGAGAAAGTAATGTAAATGCATTGGAATTTATATTATATTCTTCAAGAATTTCACAACTTCAGGTCGTCTTACCATAATAAATTATTTTTATTTTTGGTTATCTTGCAGTGTAACTGCTGCCTGCGAACTAAATCATTACAGAGTACTTTAATTTTATTTTTCTCTTAAAATAATAAATTATATTTCTTGTGTTTTTAATTCTTGTCTTCTCTACAATTTACTTTACAGTTCGTTGCATGCCTCCATAAGACCTTACTCTAGTCTTCGGCCAATCATTGCGCTGTACATTCAAGTTCTAACTTAATTTTCTATCTCTTCAAATTGCCAGGAGAGAGCTACTTTCGTACTCGTGGGCCCTGTCTCTCAGTCAACTACGAAAAGTAGCGGAGCTGGCTACTTTAGTAGAGGGTCGAAAACCATCCACGTAAAGTAGTCGGCACGATTACTTCGTAGTTGGAGTGGCTCTTTATTTTTCTCCGTGAACAATTCAGATATCACTACACATGATAAAGAACGCAAATGAGCCATTTTTTTCTACACTAAATTTTAACAAAGAGTGAAACAAGTCAGTCGCCGAGTTTAGTTTTGTAAGTAAAAGTGACAGGAATATTATCAAACAGATAGTGTTTTACTTTGAAATTTATTTTTTGCCAGTTTAATGGAGTATGTCCTTTAAAATTGAAATTATTTGGATGAACCACATTCCTCGTAAAACATTATTGTCAACATCATTAATTTTCTCTTAAGTCAACCAATGAATACGATTGGTAATTTATAAACCTTTTTTTTCCTACGACGCATAGTATACAAATTTTAGGTATACAATTTTCGTAAGAAAGATTTCGCACGTTTTATTTCAATTAACCAAGTTTAAAAAAATAAATGTCAGCGTCGTATTTGTTTGATATCTATACATGAATACGAAAGAGAGAGTTTGTGTATGTGTTTAGCGTATGCAGACGGATAGGCTGAGAGCTTCAAAATTGAGCACATGAATATTTAAGGGTAGATCTGAGTAATTTTTAGAAATCAGCAAATTTTAGAAATTCGATGTTTTTCTAATTTAATGTATATTTATTATATTTTTTTGAATTAATTTAATTTAATGTAAATTTATTTTATACATTTTCCCTATTTAACTTCTAAACGCTCGTTCATGCCAGTCGCAGAGCACCGAGTCCGAGACGTTTAAAGTCTTAAGTTCGGCACAAGAGTTGTCTAAGGCGAGTCCAAGATCACCATCCAGCAATTTTTTCGATTCGATTTTGATTTTTCCTTAGATACGTACTCCCGGGCACCACCGAGTTTATTCTACTAGTTAAATGATAATGCAAGAAACAATGAAATGCTGTTAATGCTTATTTAATTTAATCTTGGACTAAAATTATTTTCCATATTTCTGTATTCAAGGAATGAATTCTAATTTGTGTAGCATCAAATGTTTTTTGAAACAAGTAAGTCGCTTCCTAGTGACCCAACTATGACATACCATCGGAAGTGTGTCTATCTCAGTGTCTGGTAGGATGGACTTAATGGCCCCGCATTAAAGCATTAAATTTGATAATGATGGATGATGTCCTCTTTAAATTACTCTTAAATTGAAGCATTTAACTGCTTCTATTTACTCCTTTTCGATAATTTTTTGGTTTATCTTTTGTAGATAGACATGCTGTTGCAGACATTTTTGTAGAACTCGTTGAGGCGAACAATATTGCCAATCATAGTTGTCATCTATCTCTAATCGTTTAGACAACGTAAGTGAATGTATAGGATTTGTCGCCCGATTTCATCGACATTTATCTTCAAAAAACATCTTCCATCTTTCTTTCACACGTTTTAAAAATGAAAGTCAGCCTATGTTCATCCTGGACTATCAAACTATCTCCTCGCCAAATTTCATAATGATCGGTCTTGTGGATTAGTCGTGATCAGGTAATAAACAGACAGATACACTTTCGCATTTATATATTAGTATGGAAGTATGAATTACAGGAAATGTCGGATGGATTAAATTTTTCGTACGGCCAAATGGAGAACAGATAAACATACACGTGTATGTATGCATTCACATATTATGCCTTGTGATCGGGAAGGGGAGGAAGAGTTAAAACCTGTGACGACGTAAGACATTAATCGTTCTGAAGATAATTTCTTACATAAATTTAATTCTAACTATTATTATAATCAAACTGAATGAAAATGGCTTTAAACACACCCAAAATCCTTGGAACTTGTTACATCGTTTTGGAAAGGGAGGAGTCTAGAAGTTGTGTCTGTGAAAGGACAGCGGGAACGAGGTTAAAAAGCACAAAATTGCGTGACATAGTATGTGAATGACCCCTAATATTGGTTTCATATAATTTTTGAAGTAACTGATCTAGCCCGGCTTCGTCGGTGAGAGTTATTGGTCTCTCGCCAGACATTACGTATAATTTCACTAAGTTCGATGAACAGAAAAGCATTAGGTACATCGAAACGTATTATTCGTTGATATCTCTACAGCAACAGCTCGCCTTACCCGCCCCCTTTTCGCCATCAATGCTCATCATTTCCCGGAGAGTTTTACAAAAATTTAATTCGAAATTATAAACTGCTGAACGAATTGAAACTGTCGCATTTCGTAGGTATGCCAATTGGATCTAGCTAACATTGATTTTGTTACGACAACCGAGTTTGGATTACGAATCAAATCCACTAATAAGGGCAGTTAATATTCATAAATAATTCAAAATTGTTTGCTCGTAAGATGAGAAATGCCTGAAAAATACCGAGACTATTTACTATTAGAGCTCGGTCCATCAGTGACTGACGTCAAAACATAGTCCCGATGGACAAATTCTTCTTACTTCTCCTCACATGTATCTCGTAGTTACCAATTCTCGTGCAAGTAAGTGGGCCTGGAGGAGAGAGAACACGGTCCCTTTGAGCCCCACTTGTCAAAAGATAAATAAAAAATACGGACCGGCGCTACACCTCCGTGTGGAATCTAAGACGTGACTGCTGGACACATTGAAAGCACGTTAGCGGAAAGTGCACCGTGACGTTTTCGTCAATATGAAAACACGCCGTCACGCCCCAGTACGAAGAGTCTTTGAAAACAAGTGGAACTCCGATTAACGTTAATGGATTTGGACCAATGTGAGAGTTACTTCGGCTAACAATCATGGAATATAATGAGATTTATTAAAATTATTGGCTTCAATTGAACATAACTGCGGTACATTGCGTGTTAAAACACTATTAATATAGAAATAATTATGTAAAACTGACTAAATTACGTGAATCCCATATACCCAAATGCAATTTACGTTACCATTAATTTATGATACTAATAATTTGTTTTGACAAATTTAACATAACATATCTAGGACCATTTGAGACTACAATAGCCACAATAATTTAGTGAAACAGTAATGACAATAATATAAAATAAATGTAACAAAATATCATTAACATGCATATTCCAGACTCATAATTAGCATTAACGTACTACGTAATAGAAAACACTGTAAAAAGCAACTTTAAAAACGCATTCATTTTTGACCAGAATTAAATTATTTTTCCATTTTATTCCTTTCGAGACAGTCACTACTGGAATTACTAGCACAAGATATGTGTAACTAATGCACAATATATCTCTAACTGATGTACAACTTGCAGGTAGATTAAGTATGAATAGCAATTAAAGTTTTAAAAAACAGTTAACCAAATAACTTTAAAATATTTCATGATCGGTGCTAGTCCTTTAAATAACCTAAGCAAAACAAAATTTCGTCCCTCGCTTTACGCATTGTTCTCTTTGAAATATATCATGTTCAGAAAATTTATTTAACTTGTTTAGCTGATAAGTAAAAATCTGTTCACCGCTTACAAAGCAGAAGAAATCAAATAATACTTCCACAAAACTTGTTTAAAATGAGACTGTGTTTTTCAATGTTTAAATAGAAATAAAATATTCGAGTAGATATTTGAGTGAAAATTCGAGTTAACAGTTTCTTATAATATTGTATTCAATGTGTTATTCATAGATTCCGTAAAGATGTATTTTATTATATAAAAATCTCTTTGCATTTTTGGACATGCAATATATTTGAATGTTATGTAGTATCAACAAGCCAAACAATAATTATCTAGATATTACTTTATGTCCGGTTGTCTGAGAAAATTACTATTCAGTCTTGTCAAGTTATGTGCTTATTATAGACAACCCACACTCTTTGACACTGAATACTACACATTTAAGAAATTGTGAAATCGGAATTCATCAAGGTTGTTCGTTTATTTATTTATATTAAATGAACTACCTTGATGAATTGGGATTTCACAATTTCTTAAAAGTGTAGATTTCTGTGTCAAAGAGTGTGAGTTGTCTATAATAGTGAACACATAACTTGACAAGGTTGAATCATTATTACCTAGCTTCATGGTGTATTAACATGCCAAGTTATTTAAAGTATCGACTTATAATATTTATCATAAAATAACACGACACTTTAAATAAATGTAAGGTGGATGTAAATACTTTATAATCTACAATAGTTTCACTTTCCAGCATTTTTAGCTACTATACTTTTTAAATACATTTGTCAGATACAAATTTTTGGCAACGACGCATCATAGCGATTATTGGCGCTCCAGACAAAAGATATCACTACATTGTGGGTCGTAAATAATCATTTACCTTAATTTTGAGAAACTACTTTAATGAGAAGCTACAGATATGGGAATTGTTGTTGAGAGACTGAAAGAGTAAGGTAGATTTCCTATTATCAGAATGTCACACGCCTCTCTCTGAACCAATTGTTTATTATGCCTAGGACCGGATATGTTCATTAAATAAACATACTGTTACCCATTAATAACAAAATATCTAATTAAACTAAGAGAATAATAAATTTTGTCAGTTTTACAGAGGTATTATATTCAAATAAAATAATAAAACGAGGATAAGTGTAAAAGAAAACAAAAAGTTGAACAAAATTGCACGTTATAAATTGCTGCATTGTATTTTGTCAAAACAAATTACGATGTGCTTGACGTTTACGTGGATTTTCCTTTTAAATTGTATAAATATTAGGTTTCAGCAAATTACTTGAAATCGAACGATCAAAATATGATTTTCACGTGTACACTCTATGATGGCCACGAATTTCAGTCTTTGTATGTGAAAAGTTTACTTTGCATGATTTATATTTCAAGATTATTTACGGTATATGTCAACTCATAATTTCAATACGAAGGGGGAGATTAACTAACCTTACTTCTATAACAGACGTGAACCGCGCACGTAGTCAGCGATGAGATACGTGTTGTAAGTTCGAATTCGTGCCGCCGACTTTGGCCACATGCAGCGCCACCGTCGCCTCTTCCCCACTAGCAACCACGAGTGATCGATTATGTAATGTTACATAGAACGTCCGCACACAGTTTACACAACAATTTTGGACGATTCTTTAATATTTTGGTAAATCGAACTCAAATTGTTATGAGAATTGTCTAAAACATTATAATACAAGTATTAAATAATATACAGTGGGTAATTAATATTCTATTAAATGGAATGTTCATGAATGTGGGTTAATTTGAGCAACCCTATAAGACAATTGAGCAAGTTCCGTCAAAATCCAAGTTGTACGATTACTATAGGTTTTAGCCATTCGTGGCTTAACATTCATTTTTGTGCCATAAAATTAAATATGTTAAAAATTCTTAGTATTTACCAGTTTGAAAATGTTTTGTTCTTAAAAGAAATTGTTTGGATAATTAAAAAAAAGTTCTTCCTTGAATTAAACTTTAACGTAATTCGGAAATTCTTCTCAATAAATGTGTCTGACAGGGTGTTATTCATATCAGATAAATTCATCGTGTAGGAGAAGTCTCGCGTCATTTAACGGGCTGATTCGAATTGAGAAACTATTTTAACCGTGGTGAAAGGTTAAAAAGGGTTCTTCAGCCCCAGCGTTGGCGCAGGTGGTAGTGTTGTCGCTCATCTCCAAGTACGATACCCGATGGGGTCAGAAAATTTGTAGCTTTTCACATTAATGTCCCAGTTCATATAGCTGTGACTACTGAAAAGCAAACCCTCCTTCCTGTATCCAGCTCCTCCTAGTATCAACTCTATTACTAACTACTTCTACTAACCCCTCCACGTGGGCCAATTTGTTGGTAAACCCAGCTAAGCAGCCCAACTACTAACATAAGCCCTACCACCCACTTCCTATCTACTATCACCCCATGTAGATAAGCTTTAATAGCACGCTACAAATACAACAATATATATGAAAAGAGATTCTACTTATCCCTAGGCACGATTCGAGAAACTTCATTTCTGGTTGCACCCCGTTGTTTACCTGCGGACCGGCTCCGGAAATTCCAAGTCTACATTACTCATCCTTTCCACCCTCTCCAGGACTGACTGGTCTGAATGTCAGCTGCATTCGTGATTACTTGTGTGACCCATAGTGCGGCTAAAATATTATCTATGACGGTTTTAGAGACTGACTATTCGATTCGAGTTTCAGTATGGATGATAATATTTATATGGGTAGCGAGACTCAGGTGGGTTCACACAAAATTTACAATGTTGCCCATAACTTACATATTTTTAGAGTTAAGAACATGAAAGTAAGCATATTTCAGATTTATTTTTTGAATTTATAAATAATGTTAACTAATAAGAAGTTGGTAAGAAATAGTTGTAAGTGAACTACTCCACCTGTTTCAACCCTTCTAGAGACGAGATAAGTTTAATCAGGGATTTAGGTCAGTTGACACACGTATATAAATAGAAGCTTTATTAACTTAAAAGTGGATTTTAAGAAACATCTTTGTTTTTTTGTGGGGCTTTAGGCCTTGTTTATATGGGTAAAAGTATAATGCCTTCAACTTGTTAGAAATACATCGAAAATAACCTATAGAATTTTCCTTTTCTTAAATTATTTCTGCACATTTTTTTAAATCTTGATAAACGTAATGAAATAAATAAATTATTTTAAACACACTAAATATGTAAAACATGTTGTCACCTTTTGGGAGCAAAGTAACTATCTCATCTTTGGTAGGCATTAAATAAACAAGTCTTCTAATGTTTCCATGTTTTTAATAAAAATAATTAGTAGGTTCTATGTTCTCCACGAAGTTCGATCTCCAAATTTTATAACGAGCCATCGCAATGGAGAAGTTTTATTTGTTAAAATTGTGTAGATTATATGTATATAAATTTTCATTTAACTTTATTGCAATTTTGAACGATTATGCATACAAAAGTGTTTGGTTGTTTATTATGTTTTAATACTTCGCGGAAAAACCACAATTCATGAGACGATTGTTCAACATATCTTTGCGTTGTGATTTGATTACTTATTAGTCGGTTAACTTGTTTGAAACTTGAAAGAAAATGAAGAAGAAAAAATGCTGTAAAATATGTAATACTTTTCAAAGGGAGGAATATTCAACATTTTGGACTGTCGAAAATATTAAATGAAGAATCATGTGAGAAAGGGAAATGGCTCCAATATTGCTTGCCCTAAATACTGATTTCCCTAAGTAGTTGGGGAAATATTTTGCTACCTTACGAGCATCCATCCAAGCGATGACCGGTTTATGAGATTTGCGGACTACCACGCTGAAAATTATTTAGCCTGGAATGCATCATTCCCGCCCGCCATATGGAGCGACAAGTCGGATAATTTTGGAGAACAACGAATGCTTGCGAGAATTATCTTCTTTGGGTGAGAGTTCCTTTTGCATCGCAGAGTTCCTCTCGCCCAAATATTTTTATGTGTGTAAAAGAGTTCAGACAGATACACATATTCGTATTAATGACACCTCAAGTGGGGAAAGCAATCAGAGATAAGAAAACTAAATAGAATTATGAATTCATAAGAAACAACATGAAGCAGCTGCAAAAAAATGTAATCGATGTATAAAACTTCATTAAATGTAAATTGTACATAAAATGTGAAGAAGCGTGCTATTTTAACAAGTCTGGAAACAGTTATTTGATTCTTTTTATTTTTAACTTCAGTATTTTTTCGCGATGTGGTCTTGAAATAAAAAACTTCTATTTATAACGTGCCAACGTTTCGGCCCTCTTTATTTTGGCCTTCATCAGGGCTACAACAAAAATTGTGGTTTTTCAACATACAGATAATTACGATATTCTATTCAGAGGAACTGGGGGGATATGGGAAACGGCTGGCTCTTAAGGTGTGGGCGATTTCTCAATCTCAACTTCTAGAGTGGACATTATTGAGTCTATAAACGCGAGACTAGCTCTCCCCCACATCTGGAAGTGTGATAATTTTATTTCGTTTTCTCAAAATTTTCCCTACTCGACACTACGATTGTCTCGGCGCGAAAGGGGTGGCACAGAAACCTTCCAGTAACGGAGTATTTTTTAAAGGGAGTGTCTTGATTACACATGGGCGCTTCCTCCAATTTTCACAATGATAGTTTTGAAAACATAGAAGTTATGGGGCGATGAATGTACTGCACTGGTAATTTTGGCGCGCAATGTGTGTGGTTTCGAATCAATATTTCTATATTTAAGTATGTTTACGACATTAAGGAGTTCGTGCTTTCTTTGGATACAATCTCTGAGGCGCAACAATTTCAGCTCCCGGAGAAAATACATAACTTGCAGACAGAACTATTCTGTATCCATGGAAACAAGTATTTGACTGCAGCGATTGACGATCGGAAGGTGGGTGGTCTTGGAAAGGAAAAGACAATGGCATATTCTTATTTCCGTGAGAGAGCAGTTGGATGGCTTTGCCAAAGACAAACTTGAGTCTAGTTCTCAAAAGAATCCGGATGTTGAGGAGTATGCCATATCTCTACGAGTAACCATTCCGAGTGAATTTGAAGTCTGCTCCATTGGTTTATCTGAATGTCGAAATAACCATTAGAACCAACAAAGACGTTCTATTTCATTACAGAATCAGACTTGATTTTTAAAATGTTGAGATACTTAATGACTTGCGAGTATAAAAGATTCATATTGTTCCTTCTTCCCATGAGTGATGATTTGATGAAAACTTTATTTCAGCGTATTTTCTCTTCCTTTCCTCACTCCAGTAGTTCCCCATTGCTTATCGATCTCGCATTTATCGCCGCGGAGAAACTCAAACCCCTCTACCCTTGCCAAGCAGCGCTCGATTTCTATCGCTCGTATGACCGTGAAGAACTCTCTTTGACCGGAGGTGCTTCACGTTCAAGTAGGCATTTAATTCTTTACTTCGAGTTGTTCCGTTGACATACATCAATGACCTCATTATGTTATAAACTGGAAGTTATTTTCAACTCCCCCGTTCACCCAGAGTCACGACATGCCATCTTAAATTATCTTGAAAACTGATTCTTATATACTCACGAATAATATGGGAAGGATACATTATTGGTCACGTTTGTTATCAAATTGATTATTTTTATTATGTACCCTTTTATTATGTCTTCTTTATCTGCCACCGGGCGTTGCTCACTGGCAGAGTAATAAATTATTATTATTTACAGTATTGTCCCTTTACTACACACCCCACGAACAATTAAAACAAGTATGTCATTCCATTTTTGACGAAAGGAGCGCCCAGAGGGTAACTTGACTTACCCTAACAACTTTCCATGACTAGACATTTAGATAACATAATCTAGTCTAAAATTAAAGTTTCTATGTTTGATATTTTTCTCTGTGCATTGATAAATGTGTCAGATATTTTTACTCCTTTGCATCTATTTGAAATTCACGTAACGAAACTGTCAGAAAATACTTTTTAGGTAACTGATTTAACAAACATATACACAAACAGAGATGTTAGATCAATCGATTCGTGAATTATAATGGACGTATGTCGCTACAGCTCACGACATATTCCCGAAAAGATAATCTTATTATCTACTTCAATGGACGCATGGAAATTCAAACATAGAAAACTCCAAAAACCCGTTTTCTAATACACAAATTCATAATTTACATACTAAAGCTGTAATGATAAATCAAATGATTTATGGGATATGGTGAAAACGGTTAAACCATGAAAAATGATATTATTTTTAGTGAGCCATTACAATACAAATAAATGCATTATTACATTGAAAGTTTTGGTTTTAAATTTTTATCTGTAACTTTTGACTGTGCACGCGTCAAAAAACACAAAGGCACGTTCCTAGATATTTAATATTACAACTTTTGCATTTGAAAACTGAGACAAAATCGCAATTAGTTCGTCAAATATAGCAAAAATTCAAAAATGCAACTCTTTCCTCCTTTTAAAATTTTTATCTTATCTCGAAATTTTTGCTGAAATCTTTGAATTCACCTCTGCCTTAGGGCCCTTGATCGGAATTAATGGGATCAAGGGCCTTGCTTACGGAGAGTAAATAAGTTTACTGTCCTCCGCGTGGTCATACACAATTCGTAACTGCTTTTTCGGCAAAGTTCTTTCCTTTATAGCTATGTTGCCATTATAAAGATAAGATCCGCTAATAATGGTCCAACATGAAAAATTAACAAAAATTATTTCCGCAATTTTTCTTACAAAAGGGGCAATTTAAATGAGTTTTTGAGATTTAAAAAAAAACTTTCTCGGGTCGGTCATTACACCAGAGCTGGAAAACGTCTCATCCTCTTTTCCAAAATTTCCTCCGGGAAAACAAGAAGCCCCCTCCAAAAATAAGTCCTGGGTGCGCCCCTGGTTCTGAAATCCCTGCTACTAAAACCCTAGCTTTGCCATTGCATCCTCTCTGCATCAAGGCATTTCCCTCGAGTAGTCCTTATAGCACTTTCCCGAAGCTTCAGGAAGATACGGAGTAGCTTCGCGTGGCCGCCGTTAAGAGGGCGCCACCTCCGTCTAGTTCCGCGTGCTCTCTCTCGGAGGCGACCGAGGTCGTGACGCAGTTCCTCCAGCGACGACCTCGCCGCACTCGTCCACCGCCCTCGCCCGACTGCTGCATCGCCCCTCGCAGCAACAGCAGCAGCAGCAGCAAATGCCAAGGCAGAGTCCCCTTCACTCGCCTCGAGGCAGGAGCAGCATGCTGACTGGTGGGCGCTGGTTCTCATGCTCCATTTCACTCAGACGCGGAGAACAATACCAAGACAAGTTTATTATTCTTTCAGTTTCCTCAGGCACAATCATGTGCTTGTACGACGGAAATCCTCATTTTCAATCAAGAATGTGTAAATTCTTGACATCAATTAATTCATCTTTACTAGGTCAAATTATTTTTATTACTGGTTTTTATTTAACTTGACATGTAAATTGGTATGTTTAGGCCAAATCGTGCAACTGAATTTTCAACCAGTTCATCCCAACCGATTTAGCTGAAATGTCGCACACACTTTTAAATCCCGTGACAATGCAATATTATGAATGTAAATCAAATGAAAAGTTTTTATATTTTTTTGCATTTCGATTTTGTTCCGAAATAACTCCGGGCGGATTATTTCCGCGAAGAGTCTCTTGAAAACAATCCATCTCGTCATACAAATAAGTATAACGAATTGCATAACCAACGCCTTTTCATTAATTCTTCTTATCATTACAAACAGAGGGGAAACTTCGTATCTTATCATTAAGATCGCCCCTTAAACGACAAATAAACAAATTCTAATACTGAAAATTAAATAAAAAACTTTTTTTAAAACATACTTTTATTTACGCTATATACTACGAATTAAATAAGTTTAGGTTTGTATTAAGGTAATTCAATACTAAATGCAAATTCCTCCATACATAGTTCATATTAATAGACCCTAATTAAAATCTTTTAAAATGATTTAATATTTTATCTTTATTTGTCTTCAAAAAGCTGATGGCGCGAATTGTAAGGAAAGTGCATAATTCGGGAAGTAGTTATTCATCAACCAATCACTAAGTTCCACCGGTGGCAGTTCTCACTAAATCCTCCCGTGATCGATTCCCGCTGGATTCAGAAAATGTTCACATTAATGTCCCAGTTCATATAATTGTGACTACTGAAAAACCAACCTTCCTTCCTCTATCCAGATCCTCCTAGTATCAATAACTAACTACTTCTACTAACCCCTCCACGTGGGCCAAGTTGTTGGTAAACCCAGCTGAGCGGCCCACCTACTAACAATGACCTACCACCCACTCCTATCGCTCCATGTAGATAAGCTTCAATAGCACGCTACATTTCTCATATACAAATACAAGAATACTAAAACCAATCACTGTCCTATGATATTAAATGGTATTTCCTTTAATGAACATTTCGCGCGACAAGATTTTGAAGACAATTAATTCAATACAGAATATTAAATCATTTTCAGCGATAATGATACAAAGTACGCTTATTTTTATTAGGGTTTACTATGTACGGAGGAATTTGCATTTAATATTGAATCACCTTAATACAAACCCAGACTTATTTTATTCGTTATAGTACAAGTCGTAAATAGAAGCTTGTTTTAAAAAAAGATTTTTATTTCCTATTTTATTATATAAATAGCATCATACGCAAAAGTCCCAGAAAAATATAATTCCATTTCTGCGTAACCAGACGGCGTATATCATACAAATGACGTATCGCAAATTAGAGCATTGAAATGTCCGCGATCTCATGTTATTTTCTCTTCAGTCTTTTCCTTTCCGAGATAACAGCATTTCAAAATTACATCAAGAAAAGAAGATACTTGGCTCATTTTTTTTAAAGATTGTTACTTTACTATGCGAGTCCTGATAATTGGCAGCTCTGACGCGTCTTACCATGCTGTTATGAACAACATGCCGGGAATTGTACACGAGTTACGTGATTGTGCGTTATCACTAGGAACTGGGTTTTAATGACCAGCAAAATATGCAAGCATTTATGCCCTAAAACGTATATAAATATGACTATATAAAATTTTTTTTAATAATTCTTGTTGATTTTTTTATATAACATAAATACAAAATTCACTACAGAACAAATTGTGAGTATAGTACTTGATTTTTGCAGTCTTTGAAACTAACTAGCACTTATTTTTAAAATTTTTGCACGTGTCTTTAAAAAAACACGAAATACGGTACAATAAAACCTGTCCAAACAATAAAACCTTGTTTTTACTTCTGCACACTACTTATTTAAAGATTCCAACGTCCTCTCAGTCTTCAGGTTGTGCAGAGTTGCACTGGATCACAAGGTGCATTTTGAGGTTTTCCATCTTGAGAGACCTACGGTTGTCACTGAGGATAGTTTAGTATCTGGAGAAGCTCCTCTCCACATCACATGTCACAGGAGCGTATTTGAAGGCGACGAGGTCACTACAGGGCAGCTTCGGTTTATTTTCAAATGCTGCGACATTCCCAGAAATAATGTCACTAATTTTGCACATTATAGAATATCCAGGATTCCACTGAAGAACACTTTGCAATTTGTTGTTCACTTTGTCAGCACTTGACCCAACTCATATTTCACAACATCCAGAGCGTCACACAATTGAGTACCAGGAGCTTCCAGTTGTGTGATGGCTTTTGATGTCACTGAAAAGTTGGTGTTGATGTATGCTAAGTTTCCAGACAAGGTATCTGGAAAGACTTTTTGCACAGTTTTGATAGCACTTGATTCATTGCTATCAAGCTCACATTCTTTATTTCGGTGTAGCTGGTGCAGTAATATTTTGCAGCATTAAGCGAAGCGAAGAAGTATGAACAGGCAGAGGGGGGAGGGGCAGTGAAGGTGCTTGTTCTTTGAATTTCTGCACCCGTAGCGGAGCTTTTACAAAGATTTTCTTGCCACAGGAAATTAATTTGTCCACATCAGAGTAATTTGATCGCACCTGTGTAAGGCATGCGCAAGACAAGTGGCGTATACCATACCAGGGTAGAGAATCTACAGCCCTTAGGCTGCTTTAGCCATGTATGAAGCACCATCTGTTACTAGTAGCAAAATGTTGTCTCTGTACACTTCATCCGGGTACAGTAGTTTCCCCCCCAGGGGACTTACATCTAGTAAGTACGTGTTTGGCGAACACGGGGCCCCGAGCTGAGTCTGGCATTACTTCCACTT